>CATNWA010018599.1:0-109434 GCA_951230385.1 Staurois parvus
TTTAAATATAGGCACCACATTGGCCTTGCGCCAATTCAGTGGTTCTTTGCCAGCTTCTAAAAATGAGAAAAAATGGCTTAGAAATAACAGAGCTCAATTCTTTGTGGACCTACAGGTGTAAGCCAGGTCCAGGTGCTTTATTCACCTTAATTTTGGACCATATCAATCTTGAGCCATTCTGAGTCATTTGGAGCTACAGTATGTCAAAATTATCCCCAAGAATGTATGCTCCTACATTTTTCTTTGTATACACAGAGCTGAATTGTTTATTAAAATTTGCCTTCTCTTTGTCCCCAACCCCCAACTCCCAACTCTAAATTATCTTGTAAATATGCTCATTCCTATCCTTTTTGCTAATAACGTATTTGAAGAATATTTGGAGGTTTTCCCTACTCTTTTTCAATCTGTTGTTTAAATTTGTGTGGCCTTGATTTCATTTTTTACAGGATTTTTTTTGTAACTTTTAAATGTTCATAGTGTTCATTTTTATATTTTTTAAATAATTTTTTCTTATTATTTATAGTTATTTTAACTTTTGATGTGAACCACAAAGGTTTTTATTTTTAGCCTTTTAAACCTATTGCACATGGGAGTATACAGTATGTTGCAGCGTGTTTGCAAGCAGTTGATTTGAAGCATTTCCATTTCTGTTCTGTTTTTCTTCAATATTGGGTACTTTCTTTCTATTCATGCCCAGGCCAATTTTCAGCTTTCAGTGCTTTCACATACACATGTACAGAATGGAAATACATTTAGTTTAGTTTTGGATAATGTTACCAATTTAATTTTGTTGATCTGTTACGGAATTAGTTTAGTTTGGTTTCCTTTCGTTTATTCATTTTCTAACAAATTCCAAATTTTCAGAACGATTCAAATTCTAATTCAAGAATTGAGCGACCAATCTGAATTGTATGAAGAATAGCTGATTGTTAAGGAGGAGGTCAACAACCCAGCCACCGTGTGTTTAACAACGATGAATAATGAGCTGTCAAGGGGTTTCCCCGCTGACAGCTGATTGTAAACAAAAGAAAGAAAATTAAAAATTCTGAGAAAAACAGCACGGTTGTCCCTCCTATCCATACCAGGCCCTTTGGCCCTGATTTAATAAGAATGGTGTCTTAACAGCAGATGCTGAACATTCAGCCAGATTCAATTCAATCAAATAAGACCTTTCAGTGGTCCAAAAAACATCTAGCATACACAGAATTCTCTTTGTAAATATGCAGACAGCATAGGCGCATTTATAGGAGCAATGCCGTATATGGTCCCTAGGTGGAGCACAAGCACGGGCTTTGTCCCGTTTGCATTTATTTGTGTTTCAGATTAGAAAACTCAGGTGTGCCTTGTTTTAATAGCTTTTTCGTCTGTTTGTGTTTCTGTGTTTGTGTTTGTTTGTTGCTATTATTGTTGCCTCTATTAATTTTCTTGCCTTTATTTTCTCCAAAAATGATCGACCAACTAATGCATTTTATAATGAATGTAACAAAACATCCTATTTTCGAACGTCAAACATTTTCAAACTTATATCTCAAATAATTTGAATGTCTAGTTCTAAATTCCCAATCTAAGTATATTTCTTCATTCTCTTTAATCATGTAACCATTCTACAGTCCAGCTCAATTTCTGTCTGTTACAGTGGTGTAGTGGTTAGCGCTCAGAGCTTGCAGCACTTGGGTCATGGGTTCTAATCCCAGTCATATCCGCACCTGTATGGAGTTTGCATGCTTTCTCTGTGCAGGTGTGTTTCTGCCAACACTCCAAAGACATGCTGTTAGGTTAAATGGGCCTAGTATCCCCCCTCTCCCTCGACATAACCCGCAGGGACTTCGTCACTGCTCAAACTCCCTCCAACCCCATTCCCCCTCACTCAACTACCCCCTCATCAACCCTCTCCCATGGCCCCACCACTGCTCTGACCTCCACTTCCACCCCACCCTACATTCCTCATACTGAAGCCCCCCAACACTCTCCGCACCTTTGACCTTACTACCATCGAGGAAGTCTCCAAGATCCTCTCTGATGCCCGCCTCACCAACTGCCCCCTCGACCCTATCCCCTCACAACTCCTACGACCTCCCTCCCCCTCCATCCTACACTCCCACACCCACATCTTTAATCTCTCCCTCTCCTCCGGCACTTTCCCTTCCCCTCTGAAACATGCACACATCACCCCCATACTTAAAAAGCCCTCCCTGGACCCCAATGACCTGAACAACCTCAGACCCATCTCCCTGCTCCCATTTACATCTAAACTCCTCGAGCGCCTAGTCTACACCCGCCTAAGCTCTCACCTCAATGACAACAACCTCCTCGATCCCCTACAGTCTGGCTTCCATCCCCTACACTCCACCAAAACTGCCTTACTCAAACTCTCCAACGACCTGCTAACCGCCAAAGCTAATGGCCACTATTCAGTTCTCCTACTCCTTGACCTCTCTGCGGCCTTCGACACAGTCGACCACTCCCTCCTCAAAAAAAAACTACACTCCCTCGGCCTCAGAGATTCTGATCTCTCCTGGCTCTCATCCTACCTGTCACAACGCTCTTTCAGCGTTTCCTATAATGCTACCACCTCCCCCTCACTCCCCCTCTCTGTTGGGGTCCCTCAAGGCTCTGTCCTCGGGCCCCTTCTCTTCTCCATCTACACCTCCTCCCTTGGCCAACTCATACACTCTCACGACTTCAACTACTACCTCTATGCCGACGACACACAAATCTATCTCTCAACCCCCCACCTCACCCCCTTGGTCTCCGCCCGAATCACACACCTACTGAGCGACATATCAGACTGGATGTCGCTCCACTTCCTTAAACTGAACCTTGTCTTCCCCCCAGCCCGGACACCACCCCCCATTGACTTCTCCGTCACATCCAACAATGCCACCATCAAACCCGCCCCGCAGGCCAGAGTACTTGGTGTCATTCTGGACTCCAACCTATCCTTCCAGCCCCAAGTCCAATCTTTAACAAACTCGTGCAGACTCCACCTCCGCGACATCGCCAAAATACGCACTTTCCTAACCCCAGAAACCACTAAACAGCTCATCCACTCCCTCATCATATCACGACTCGACTACTGCAACTCCCTCCTCACTGGCCTGCCTCGCCGCTGGCTATCCCCGCTTCAGTCGATCCTGAATACGGCTGCCAGACTCATTCACCTTTCCAACTGCTCCATCTCCGCCACCCTAAAAACTGTCCACCATACTGCCCCGTACTACATCACTGACCTAATATCCATGTAGGGAACTGTTATTTTATACACTAGTTGTGGTTTGTTTACATTCATATACAGCCACTACCATAGAGGTCCCATTACAGACAAGTCCCTAGGTGTGCTTCCTGCCCCTACAAGGAGGTCAAGAAACCCCAGGATGTTATATAGTTTGTTTTTCCAGGAAGTATCAGGCAGAGGGTGCCAGCCTGCCATGTGCTGTGTATCTGGGGAGAACTGTATGGTGATTCTGTGAGTAATGATCCAGATTAACAAGGCTGCTATCTATCTAGTTGTTACTGAAGCAGATTAGGTCTGCCTCTGTTATATTTCAACTTCTGTATTGGAACCCTAATATCTCTGTAAGAGAGAGATTTGTGGTTCATTATCATTATTCTATTTACACACTGCAGAATCCTTATAGTTGTCTATATATATATATATATATATATATATATATATATATATATATATATATATATAGATCAGTTTTTTCACCTACATAAGACTGTCAGGTGAACTTTCTGTTAATTGCAGTGTATCTTTGCAGCCTCTTTGCTTAAAGCCATAGCATCCTTATTGGTCTGGATCTCCCTTTAGCTAGGCTTAGCATAGGGAGCGTTGGATAGATTAGGCTAGAGGTAGGTTAGGCATCCGACGGCCACTTAGACAGATAGAGGCCCGGTTGCGGTGACAGCCCAGTTTAGGGATAGGGACTAAGAGTAAGGAGAGATAGGGCATTTTATCCTTTTAGGTGATGCATCGCTGATCGTCAGACAAGCAGTGCATTCATCCGCATAGAACGTGTTACTTGGACGCCATCACAGCATCTGAAGTGGAAGTGTGCAGCTTATTGACTCTCACCTCTCCAGGGGCCCCTGCTACCGGACTGCGCTATAACCCATGGTTGGAGGTATTCTGTATACTACATGCACATATACCCGGGTATAATTGCAACCTCCCAATTTGTGGTAAATTGTAATTCCTGAATGTTATTCTTATGCATCCTGTTTTATGTGGCTGCTTTATATAAACTTTGCATTAATCTCATACAGGTGTGGTGACATGTTTTCATGTTAGAAATATAAGCTGGGTGCATTAATACTGCTATGTATAGTTACTTTAAGTTGTCTACCTGTTACATTCCTAGAAAGGGGTGAGTCTCCTCAATTGCAGGATCCCTATTCTAGGTGGAGGCACTGCCATTTGTATTATCACAACACCCCTCTTCCATATAGCGAAGGCTCAGGATTGCCTACTCATATACAGGTTAGCGCCATAGCTTGTTTGGTGTGGGCCATTTCACATAACCCCCCCAAAACAGGGCTACATCCAAGTACCGCCCAGCACACACACTCCGCTCCTCACAAGACCTCCTTTTCTCTAGTTCCCTGGTCTTCTCCTCCCATGCCCGCCTCCAGGACTTCTCCAGGGTGTCACCCATCCTCTGGAACTCCCTGCCCCAACCCATCAGATTATCACCTACTCTCCTCTCCTTTAGGCGCACCCTGAAAACCCATCTCTTCAGGGAAGCCTACCCCACCCCCTGCTAACCTGCCGACCTCCTCCACTCTTCCAACCACTCCATCCCCCACAGCTATTTCCTCCTGTACCACTATCCCCTCCCTCCTAGATTGTAAGTTCGAAAGAGCAGGGCCCTTGATCCCCTCATGTTTTGCATTGTATTGTTATTGTTCTGTCACATGTTCTGTTCCCCTTTGTAATGTACAGCGCTGAGCGAACCATTGGCACTTTATAAATACTGTATAATAATAATAGTATTTGTATGAATTTGTGGCCTTGATGTTACAGACTATTGTGAAGGCCCAAAATGTGGAGGTCAATTTCCAGGGTTATGTCAGTGCCAGGAATATTGATCAATCAATTAAGATTTTGACTACTGACTAGAAAGTGGAGAGGGAGTAGAATAGCTGACTGGTGTAAGCAGAGCCACTGATAAGGGGGGCCCGGGCAGCTGACAAGCCCATCTTCAGCTGCTAAATTCCATTGTTAGCCTCCTGTCATTTTATCACACAGTGGCTCAGTGCTGTTTGTTCGTGCTCAAGTTTGTCACTTTCAATTCCACCACCCCCCCCCCCCCCGTTATCACTTGTTCCATCTGCCAATCTATGTATCACTGCCCAACTCTTTTTGTTTAACTATGTATTTACTGATCTAGTTAATGTGTCTCATTTCCTACCACCTACAGCTCAGATCTAGCATCATTATAAGATTCCTAATTGTATCTCACCACTAGTCTGATTGAATTCACAATTCCTGGTCAGTCCCGTTCCCTTACCTATAATAACCTTTAGGGCCAGTTCACGCTACATGTGTTTAATTTCCTTTTTTCTGCATCCAAAATGCACACAAAGAAGGCTATATGATTGTCAATGTCATAGTTCACATCAGTGCTTGCATTTCCAGTGCGTTTGTCAGGACGCTGGTGCCCTGCAGCGTCGCGCTGGGCACCATGCGCAGAACACCAGTCCTAACTAGCGGAACCAGTCCTAACTAGCGGATGAGCGACGGGACCTGGGCGTGCACGGCGGCGGCATTCGCAATCGCGGACACGCGCCCAGCACCAATGACAGCGCGGGGCGGGCTATTTAAACCTGGAACAGGTATGTCCAGTTGCCGTTTGGTCTTACCTGTTCTGTTCCTGATTTGTGTTCCTGTGTTATCTGTTGCCGACCTCTGCTTGTTCTTGATCCTGCTATTCTCCTGATTAACCCCCGGCTTGCCTGACTATTCTTTTGCTGTTGATCTCTACCGCGCTGCCCGCTACCTGCTGAACCTGGCTTGTGACCCCGACCATTCTCTGCTTGCTCCTCCTGTACCACGCTGCTCGCACAATACCAACCCGGCCTGTCTGACTACGCTTACTTCACCCGATGATCCATCCATCCCGCACGGATCACCTTTAGTAAGTCTGCCTGCCTCTTCCCATCAGACTCCGTTCCTGCACTCCCCTGCCAGTACTCTCTACCACAGCCGGACGCACTCAGGGGTCGCGACCTAGTTCCAGTCTGCACCAAGTCCATCCCCACCATCAGGGGCCCTGGTGAATAGCAGGCTGGGACTTAGACCCCGCGCCCTGAGGAAATCCATGCTGTGGGCTGCTAGAGACACTGCCAGGTGGCACCTAACAGCGTTGCGGGTGCAGCAAAAAATGTCAAATGTTTATGCACAGAACTGTACTGTAAAACGCACCAAAAGCGCACTGTTAAGCACATGTCTTTAAACTGAAGAAAAAGAGAGGGAAAAAAATTAACTGGAATGCATAATAAACACACTGGAATGAGGCAAAAATGCATCCAAAACACACCGGAACATGTTAAACGTGCATGCAAAAATGCACCTGGAACACATCTAGACTGTGTTTCCATAGTGTGAACCGGCCCTTGGGACTTGTTCACACTATTTGTGGTGCAGAAACACATGCAAGAGCATGCATTTTCCTGCACAGCAAATGCAGATGTGCGCAGGTACCATGATGAAAACGTAATTGCACCTCCACACATCTAGTAAACACAGATGCATTCACAGCCACCAAAATGCATGGCACCACACTACTGTGTGGTTAGGTGCAACACACTTAAAATAATATGCCTGCAGTATTTTTGCATGTTCCCACACATTAGGCAGCCCATTGAAATTAATGGGCTGAGGAAAAAAATTTAAAAATGCCTCATTCAGACAGTTCCTCTGGCCTGTACAGCATGAATGAGTGGGTTGTTCACGCGACCAGACCCACGTGTTACAGCAGCTGTATGAACAGAGGTTTTAATCTGACAGGTGTGCAGGCGTGGGGAAGGTGCCCTGAATGCTCACTGTCTGTGTTCAGGGCTGTACACCTGCACCTATATGCTTGTCAAATTAGGACCTGCAGCATTTCCATAGTGTAAGACGGCAACAGCCACAAAAGCAAACCACTGATTCACACATTACAGGCCACAGCACCCATGACCTCAATTACACACACAGCTTTATTTATTAACTCACGTTTTAGTGCATTTTTACCATAAATATAATTTTGATATTTTCTCTGGCAGTGGGGGGCCTGTCAGTTAGGCTGTATGGGGCCCCGTGATATCTAACAATGGCCCTGGGTGTATGCTTGTTTCTGTTCCACCTGTATAGTTAGGAAAAACAATAACTTCTTCTATGGAATACCTTGAACCTCTGCTATATCTCTCAATGTATCTAGGAATTGAACATGTTTTCTACTGAAAATACAACAATTATTAGTAATATTTTCCCCTGAAGCAATCATGAACTAACCCCTTCTGGAAAATGAGAATTCGGGATGCTTTATAATAATAATAATAATAATAATAATAATAATAATAATTGTACCCAATTATGCATAGGCCAGATCTGTGTGTCCAGACAGAACCTTCCAGTGGCTATTCAATGAACAATGTACACTTCTCTTTATGCCAGATCTATGTTGAGCTGCATTAGTCAATATGTTGCAATGGCCTGAAATCTTTGGACCCAAACCACATGAGCTCAGGTGTCTCTGAAGTTCCTTCATAGCAAACCTCCATTATGTACTGTATGGGCCTGGCCCACTCGAAATGAATGCATTGTTCTGGTAGGTCCTCCTATTACAGACTTTAGCTACATGTTGAGGAAATTGCACCGACTTTTCATCAGATTGCATATTATCTGTCTATTATTAAGTCTAGGAAAGAGAATCAAGAGGATATGACACTGTTTTAAGGAACCAAAAAATAGTCTTTTTTCAACAAAACAAAAAAAAAAAGGCAAATACATGGCCTGATGTAAAGACATGGCTGCCAGCTCAAAAATTTTTGGCAAACCAATAACAGGCTCCACTGTTTGCCAGCACACGGCTCAAACATATCTGGAAAATATGGGGACTCTGATATCCGATGCAAGTTTTTTCAGGAACAGGAAGCAATTATGCACCCCCAAAAGCAGCATAGAGGGATGGTCAAGTTGCTGTGCTGCTTCCAAACCACCTCTGCCATGCCAGGGTGTTTTTTTTTTTTTTTTACAACAAAAAAAAACATTTCCAAATCATTAATTACATTTCTTACTATCTTTATTCCCATTACCTCCCCACCCCCTATCTAATTTCCCCTCCTCCCCCCAAAAATAAAACCTCCCTCCCCCCATATAAACCCCCAGGTATGCCAGGGTGTTTATGCAGGTCCTTGATGCCAGTTCTTGCCTGTTGCCACAAAATATCCACTGGCCACAAATGAAGGCTAGTGGAGGACATGAAGGTCCAAGCTTGATCCGCAAGCAGGACCACTCCTGTAAAATGAGAGCAAAGTATCATTGACATTTCATTATCACAATCACTTCTCAGTGTAGCTAGAGTGTCTTTTTCATGCTTTACCATTTCAGAAGGTGAGTGGAGGACATGAAGGTAGCTTTCTCCCAGCTTCAACAGCAAGCAGTAACACTCCTGTAAAATGAGAGCAAAGAATCATTGACATTTCATCATGACAATCACTTCTCAGTGCAGGCTAGCTAAAATATCTTTTTCATTTTTTACCATTTCAGGAGTTGAAGTAAACATTCTCGGAGCAATTACTGTGTTTGGAAAGGCACAAGGCCCCCCCTCCACCGGGCACACTAATGCTTACTTGAAGGTGAGCTCCATCTTGATTCCCTGATGGGCTTGAAAATCTCTGCTCTCTGGGCTCCATGGTTTATGAGTGAGTCTTCTTGGGCTCACACCAGAACGAGGTTCTGCACTGGACAGGAGAGAGGGGCCAAGGAATGCTGATGGGGGAGCAACGAAATGAAGGATCTGGGCTGCTCTGTGGCAAACTACTGTGCAGAGCACGTAAGTCTTACATGTTTATTATTTTATTTTGGAACTATTGTTAAGATCACTTTTCCAAACCCACCTGTGACGCCAGAGAGCTAATCACAACAGGCTTCCCAGGGTCCGTGACATGCCTTGTACTCCAGATGCTATCGGATAAAAGAAAAATCAAAACATTTAGATACAAAGCAAGAGGTTTTTTTTTTTCTTCATAAAGCTACAGGTGGCACAGACAATAGCCAAATTTTGCCAGCTGTTCTACTCCCTCTCCACTCTCTTGCCCAAAGCCACAGCATTTATTCATGTAATGTTTGAGTGGCCAGGACAACATGTTGTCATGTTGAGTAATAATACCTCAGTAGCCTTAAATACGTGAAATACCCCCCACAATCACCCCATAAAGAAAGTGACACTTTCACCCTTGAAAGTAGATACAATAATATTAAACCTTTCCTTCACCTATCTCCCAAAATCCAAAAATGCAATACAAGTACTAATTCAACCTATTCCAACCACCTAAATGAATACTCTAAATATCCCAAATCAATATCCAAAAAAATAAAATAATTGATAAATAATAAATAATAATCAATAAATAAAAAAACAATAAAAAAAAATATAATATTAAAATAAATAATAATAAATGTCCAAATGTAATAAAAGTCCAATCAAACAATAATCCACCAAAAACATATAAGTCCAGTATGTAGAACTTCCAATCCCTTCAGAAGAAGTCCGGAAGTGACGAAACTCGTAAGGGGACATGACGTCTGACGCACACGCACGCAAAACCGGAAGTGTCGCTGCGGCCATTTTGATTATTAGAAAACAATAATCCACCAAAAACGTATAAGTCCAGTATGTAGAACTTCCAATTCCTATTCCAATCCTCGTGATACCTCAAAAAAATAAACTACAATAGTGTATTACCTTCTAAATAACAAAACAATATAAATACCTAAATCGTGTATAAATGTATCAGTGCAAACAATGAATAAGTGCACCAAAATAAGATCAGATTCAACTGTGAATAACACGTAAATCATGCAAAAAATCATTCCGTGAACATTCAGCAATAAGTGAAAATCAAGTGACACACAAAAAAAAACTTTAAATAATTACAATAATATGAAAAAAAAAATTTAAATGATCATCAAATATAATATAATAAATAAGTGAGACAAATCAAATGTATAAGTGAACACTTCAATTTCTATAGTGAACACTACGTGACCACCTACAAATAGCGAGATTAAAAACTATTACCCTCAGGTATTCCTGGTAAATATACCACTTCTAAGCTTTCATTTACTTAATTTTGCCAATCCTCCATATTACTCATAAAGCAAAAGGACACTTATGTATTTCCAAGTATAAAGATAATTTAATAAAATATCTTACATTGGTGTAATAGAAATTCAACTATGTGCCAAACAAACCAACCTCTTCATGTCTTTCTGGGTAAAGAAACCACGTTTTACAATAATCAAAATGGCCACGGCGACACTTCCTGTTTTGCGTGCATGTCCCCTTACGAGTTTCGTCACTTCCGGACTTCTTCTGAAGGGATTGGAAGTTCTATATACTGGACTTATATGTTTTTGGTGGATTATTGTTTGATTGGACTTTTATTACATTTGGACATTTATTATTTATTTTATTATTATATATTTTTTATTATTGTATTTGATTATTATTTATCAATTATTTTATTTGTTGAATATTGATTTGGGATATTTAGAGTATTCATTTAAGTGGTTGGAATAGGCTGAATTAGTACTTGTATTGCATTTTTGGATTTTGGGAGATAGGTTTAATATTATTGTTGTCATGTTGACTACACAGTGGCTAAAATGGCAAGCACCACTTCACTTTGCGCTTGCCCTATAGCAGATATCCTGCTGTATCCTCCTGTAGGGTAGTACGGGTGAGCAAAGGGGTGCGCCCGCCGTGGCCGCGCTGCCTTTCGTGGCCTCGGCTGTCAATCTCCAGTTCCTGGCCGGCGATTACTCGCCAGTGCCCGCTGATTCACGAGCATCTCCGATAGGAAGGAGAACTGCATGTAAACAAGACAGTTCTCCTCCCTGTAAGCTCGTGCACACTACTTTTTGGATGGATGTGCTCAGCACAGCCATCCAAACCAGTGTGCTTACAGTGAAGCACACAGACACAGCACAGAGTAAAACAGCACACAGTTAACCCTTTGATTTCCCCACATGTTAACCACTTCCTGTCCAGTGCCATTAGTACAGTGACAGTGCTTTTTTTTTTAGCACTGATCACTGTATTGGTGTCACCAAGTTAGTTCCCCCCCAGAGGCAAAATGCCTGCTGCAGTCCCACTATAAGTTGCTGTTCGCCTCCTTTACTAGTAAAAATAAAACAATAAAAACAGTATATATTCTGCCATTTGCACACGTTAGAACATTAACATCAACCAATTAATTTACACGTATTGGGATTTTTGGGAGCAAACACATGGAGTAGAATACATTTCGCACTACAAAAATGGACATTTTTAATAGAAAAAAGTCAAAAATATTGTTTTTGATCTAGCGCAAGAAATTAAAAAATCCACAGGCGAGCAAATAACTCCAAATGAAAGCTCAATTCGTTGGATAAAAAGGATGTAAATTTCATTTGGGTGCAGCATTGCATGACTGCGCAATTGTCAGTTAAAATAACGCAGCGCTTTAAAGCAATAAATGGCCTGGTCAGGAAGGGGGGGGGGGAATCCTCAGGAGGGCATGTGGTTAACATCTGTTTCCATGTGAGGGAGAGCCCTTAAAGCTGCCATCTAGTACTGTTGCAAGGCAACAAGCAAATCAGTTGACACAGCAGGGTATTTGTTACAAGGGGTCATCAGTGGGAAGTCATCTCCCAAAGGATGTTTTTGCATAGGTCACTCCTGTGATTTATGGAGGTAGAAGAGCAGGAGCCCAAACCTCCGAGTGGTGTGGATGTGCAAAGTGACATTTCCTGACATCAAAAGGGGGGCCCATGTGGGCTGTGATGCTGCCCTGGGGCAGGAAGATTCATGGCAATATAGCGTGCCCCCCTGGTGGAGCCAATGATCTACTTCCTGGAGGGTTCAGGGTAGCACAGTACTTCCTGGGGTTTGGAAGTGATTTCCCCTTCTAATTTACAAATTCTAATTCCTTGACCAGAAAACAATATGGGCCAGTTCACAAGCTTTGAATGGGTGTTGCTTTGGAGTGGTATAAATGTCATTGGAAGCCATGGCCCCTCTTACCCTTTTCTATCCATAGACCAATCAAATACTTAAAGCGGAGCTCCACCCAAAAGGGGAAATTCCACTTTATAGTCAACTCATCTTTATTAAGTTTTGTTGAATTAACAAAGGAGACAAAAAACAGGGACAACCACAGGTTCACATTAGTACATGCGTGTAAAAGGCTGGTATTGATAACAAGTATATATCCAAGTGGTAAAGTGTGAACCATGGGGGGGGGGGGGGGGGGGGGGTAGGGGAGGGAGTGGAGGAAAAAGATAACTGATATAACTTATGTATACATAACATTGAAATACTAGTCAAAATAGCAAGGTTGTGCTTACTTATATAATAAAATACTCCAAAAAGGTAAATGCCATCATACTGCAACTGTGCATTTAGGGTGAAGTGTCCGCTGGTGCCAGGTTTTATAAAACTTGTTATATGATAAGTGGGAGATAGAGAATCTCCTCTCCATGTCACATTGGAAATTAAGACTGGCGATCACTCTCGTTAGGGAGGGGGGCTCTGTGGTTTTCCATAGGCTAGTTATATTATTTTTTGCTGCATAGAGGAAGTGTATTATGATGTTACGAGGTTCTGGGGAAAATCTGTCAATACCTACTGTATATGAAGAAGCGCTAGGTCTGGGCTAGTGGGTACTACCGTACCAGTACTTTCTGAGATTGTTTTAATTATGTTGTTCCAAAGTGATCTGATGGATTTACAAGACCAAATAATATGGAATAGGGATCCTGTATACCCACACTGTCTCCAACAGTGTGGAGAAGTAGTTGGATAAATTCTGGTCAGTCTAATTTGGGTTAGATACCATTGGTGTAGTAGTTTAGTATAGGATTCCCAATAGGTGGCACATCGAGAGGCTCTATATGTGGTATTGAAGGCTCTCTTCCACGTTTGGTCTGTGAGCTTTTGGGAGACAATGGCTTCCCAGTGGGACAAGGATGTTGTTTTAAAAATGTGTTTTGTGTCCATGAGTGTTGCGTAGAATAAAGATATGCCTTTGCCAGGGTACTTGGGTCTATTTAGGAAGTAAAATGCAGAGGAAGGGAATGTAGTAGTGCATTGGATATTATTGGATCTCAAACAATGGGAAATTCGAAGGTATGCAAATTCACCTTTGGAGGATACCATTATCCATATATTTCTGTTGTAGCTGTTGAAATGTAACCAAGTTATGGTGGGCAAAAAGGTCAGATATGAGGGATAGATCTAGCTGTTCCCAAGGTGGCAAGAGCTTTGAGAGGGATCTTATTAGGTTTAGGCCGGGGGTATGATAGTAATTTTAACCATGCGTCTATCAAGGCTCTGATACAAGGGTGTGTTGGAGGTTTTCTAGCGATGGAACAGAGTAGGAGATATGACTGCGGTGTAATAGGGTACAGATGGATGCCACCAGAAATACATCTGGTCTAATAGGGTAGCTAGGTAGTATGTGTGTAGATGAGGGAGGTTTGTTCCCCCTCTGGGGGGGGACAAAGAAGTAGGTTATTGGAACATCTAGGTTGCTTAGAATCCCCTAAAATTTGGAAAAAACATCTCTGTGCCATGAGGCAGAAAGTAATAGGTATTGGTGTGGGGAGTGTCCTGAATTTTTTTTTAAAATTTTGGGAAGTATAATCATTTTTAAGGCAGCAATGCAGCCCAGTTTGGACAAGCCAAACGTTCAGAGCGAGGATATCTCTTTGGAGAATTCTGGATGAATGTTTTGTAGTTATGTTCATATAGTTGGGATGGAGAGGGGGTTAGATTGATTCCAAGGTATGCGACTGAGTGTTCTGCCCAAATATAAGGTAACTCTTTTGATAGATGGAGTTGGGTTCTTTTTGTAGTGTACAGGTTGAGAATTAGGGATTTGGATTCATTGATTTTGTAATATGATACACTAGCATAGTGAGTTAGAAGTTATCTGATCCTATAGAGGGATCTAGCTGGGTTTGTGACCATTAAAATCATATCGTCAACAAACAAACTTATTTTGTGGTCTGTGTCAAAACCTGATATTAGAGGGTCTTATCTGATTTTCTCAGCAAGTGGTTCTATTAGTAATGCAAATATTAGAGGGGATAAAGGACATATCCCATTGGAAATATCAAATGGGCGCGATAGTATGCCGTATGTTAGGACTCTGACTGATGGGAGTCATCAAGACATTATTGATGATTGTATCCAGCCTGTGATACCAAATTTTTTCAGAACTGCTTGCATAAAACCCCAGTGGATACAGTATACGCAGACCGTATACGTTGACTAACGTAATTGGCATATTATCAATCTTGCCTACTAGAATGTGGAAAAGCCTGTGGGATCTGTGTATTCGTCAGAGAGTAGAAAATGGAAATTTAATGGCTGTCATGACTCTGTTTTTTTTTTTGATGCGATACTAAAAATTTTGTAGATACATTTTCGATGTTGAAGGCTGGCATTTTAGTTTTTAGAAAGTGAGTCTCTTGTACGAAGACGATGTCGGCTCTCTGTGCAGCAATTTCTTTGTTTAGAAACGACCTCTTAAAGTGGGAATTGAGCCCCCTGGCATTGATGGATAGGATATTAATCATTTGTGTGGTGGGGGGTGATGTTGTAGGCGAGAGAACGCCTATAGTTGCATAGGTGATTTAAGGCTATGTTAAAGCCGTTTGCGATCAGGGTAATAGTAGTACAGAAAGATAAAGAGGAGCATCTGAGTAGATCATCAGGTGTACGAGCCCATTGGAAGGCACTGGCAGTTTGAGGTCTTGACGGTGTTTGTATATGGTATGTAGTATTATCATGGAGTATCAATGAGTGGTAGTAATAAATAAATTGAACAAAGGAACAGGTACTTAAAAACATCTTGCAGGGGCGTGGCTTGGCGCATGGAGCGAGAGCAGTGACACTGCACAACTCCCAGCCTGGACCTCTGCTCCAGGCTCCCTCTCTCCCTCATGGGCACTCTTGTATATTCCCCATGGGGAGGGATCAACACCGGAACCCCTGGAGAGCAACGGGGAGCTGCTCTGGCAGTGATATGAGCTGGTTTTTGACCCGATCCGAGGCCTCGGGCACCCTGGCCTCCAAGATGGCGCTGGCACCTCTCCCTTCCTCGTCCCCTGTGGATACAGGGCTCCGTACAGAAGAAGGGCAGTTAAGTCCTTGGGCTCTCTCTCTCTCCTCCTGGGGATCCTGTTATAAAGGCACAGCAAACACATAAAGCACACAGAGATCACGCAGCCCCTCCCCAGCATCTCTCTGCTCTGAGGATTGCTGGGATCTGCAGTCCCACATGCGGTCCCTGCACACCTACATGAAATCCCTTCCTACAAAGGTAGATTTTGAGCTTTATGTGAAATGTATTGAAAGCACATACAAGCTGGAAATTTCTGATCTTAAACAAGACATTTGTGTGCGCATGGAAGAGATTGACAATACCGCCGACGGCCTGTGTAACGCTTTACAAACCCACGAAGAGACCCTTAACTCCCATACGGTTCTTATACAACAGCTCACGTACCAACAAGATGACATTGAGAACAGGAACCGCCGTAACAATGTTTGGATCAGGAGCATCCCAGAAACCATTGAATCTAAAGATTTGGCCACAGCTGTTACCGCCATCTTCAATCAACTGCTCCATCAATCTAAAGACACCTATATTGAGTTGGACCGCGTACATCGCACGCTGGGCCCCAGGAATCCTGACCCATCTTTTGTCAGTGATTCCCTGTGCAGGGTCCATTACTTTAATGTCAAGGACGCAGGGGCGGACTGACAACTCATGGGGCCCCCGGGCAATAGGGGATCATGGGGCCCCTGTGTCCTTGCCCAAACTCAAAAAAGCCTGTAAAAAAGGTACCAGGGGCATCTCATGGGGTCCCCTACTGACCCCTGGCCCTCGGGCAGTGCCCGAGTTTCCAAATGGTCAGTCCGCCCCTGCGGACAGCACACAGGACACTATCCTATTCAACGTAGTGCCAGTGATGCTCCTCCCTGACCTTTCTCGCCAGACTCTAGCTATGCGCAGGGCTCTGCGCCCTCTCACTCAAATGCTACAGGAGAGACATATCCGTTATCAGTGGCGGTTCCCATTTCAAATTCACATCTCCCAGAATGGTAAATCTTCTCAATTCTGCACCCTTGGGGGCTTGCCTACATTTCTCGGTGTGTTCGAGCTACCTCAGGTATCCCTCCTGGATTGGCCCTTTCAACTACCGACCCCTGGCCTTCCATTCCCCTCTTCCTGGCAGCAGTCTGATTGTAAGAAGAAGAAGTGTTCCAGATCTTCCTCCCACAAGATCCCGGAGGGATGACTCCCTATCTGCGTGAATTGGGAGGTTTTTCCCTTTCCTCCTCTTCCTACAGTTTTTGCACATTCTGTTGGTTACTCCTATTAGATCTGTGCCTTGTGTTTGTACCTGTTGTTTTTTTAGGTTCTGGGGCTGTGGCCTATGGCTGGTCCATGGGTTCCGCCACTGCCATTCGGGCAGGGACACCTTCGGCCCTAGTCTCAGGGGCTTTAGGCCCTTCCTTTATTTGTCTCATTCACACCCCATAATTACCGTGCTCTGTTTATATTTATTTGTTGGGGGCGGGGCCTACTTCCTCATGCCTGTTTAAGGGATTATTGAATACGTTTTGTTGAGAGGGTCATCCTCCCCTGAGGGTGACCTTCCTCAAATTATCATTTGCCTGTGGGGGGCCTTGGTCAGGATCGGATACATGCGCCTTTGACGTTCCCCACCTAGGAATGCGGTGTACTACGCAGTTTCACACTGTATGTTATTTTGACAGCTCGCCTGTCTAGTAGTTTCTCCTTCTCATTTATCTCTTTTTTTTCTGCTCTTCCTTTCTTGGCTTTTTTTTTCTCTTTTCACTAGTTCTATATCTAATACCCTTCTTTTCTTTCCTCTTGGGGGTACCCCCCCTCTTTTTTTTCTCTCTCTCCTATTTGTTCTCCCTCAACCAACTGTGACTCTGATTAAATTTTCCTCTACTAATTGTAGGGGTTTTAACACTCCAGAGAGGCGGAGCCAGAAGATCTACCATTTCCATAAATGTGGAGTGCAGATCTTGCTCCAGGAGACTCATTTTCGCTCTGATGGTATCCCAGCCCTCCGCAACCGTCACTATACTCCACTGAGTATCATCTAATCCACAGGCTAGGTCTGGGGGGGGGTGTCGGTGGCCTTTCATCATACCTTCGGGCCGGAGGTCCTGGACTCCCTAATCGTTCCAACTGGTCACTACCTCTTCCTTAAATTGAATATATCAAAATATAGATCAGGCTCCATTTCTGGCAACAGTCCTCTCTAGGCTGTCCGCTTTTGGGGGTCCCGGTTTCATCGTCGGAGGGGACTTCAACATGGCTCTCTCTCTAGACTTGGACACTTCATCGGGTAAATCTTCTCTCTCCTTATTGGCCGTATCTCAACTTAAGTTGCGTTTGCATGACTTACACCTAGTAAATGTTTGGCGCGTCCAGCATTCTTCGGAGCAAGACTATAGTTATTACTGTGCAGCTCATGCATCATACAGTCGTATAGACTATTTCTTTGCTTCACAGTATTTTCTAGATTGTCCTACTTCATCCTCTCTTGGTCATTTCTTATGGTCAGACCATGCCCCAGTCCATCTAACGATTCAGGACCGACCATCGTCTTTGCGTCGCTTTTCATGATGCTTGAACGATACCCTACTCAAAGATTCTCTATGTATCGCGGAGGTCGTGAAGACTATCCAGGACTTTATTCTGGACCACACATTGGGCACTACTGGCCCTCTTAACCAATGGGAGACCCTCAAATGTGTTCTTAGAGGGGTTCTTATTAAGCATGGCTCTCGCTTGAAAAAAGCTTGAACGACGGAGATGCGTCGCTTATTTTCACTCATTGCACGCCTTGAATTGTCCCACAAACGTACTCTGGACCCGGTGCTTGCAGTGGACCTCTCTAAATGCTTGTAGAGATTTACTCCAACTTCTAGATTCCTCCTCCCTTGTTGCATGAGACAAAGCATGCAACACTCATTACTCTCTAGCTAACAAATATGGCCAGCACTTGGCACGTGTACTCCACCCTCGTCCATCCCGTTGTCCGATCCAACACATCAAGGCGCCTGACGATACTAAAATTTATCACAATATTAAAAATGTGTAAATAAGTAAGCGCCTTCTAGATAGCAGCAGCTGTACACCAAAGGCACCATATAAGGCCTTCTAATAAACAATAATATGCAGAAAGGTGCAGCGCTAAAACACAAATAAATGAACGTATATACACGTACATAAGATCATGCAAAGATATAAAGTGACACTGTACACTCATATGCCACTATATTGTGGCTGATATAACATGAGGAAAATTGCTATATCCAAGAAAAAGTCCAACGTGAAGATGTGAGCAAGATCTCAACCGATCTGTGGATTTTCCAAACGACACAGACTGTGCACACGGTGAAACAATGAGGATACAGTTTACGCACTCACCAGATGCGCAACCTTTGTGCGCTTTTATATAATATAGAGACTTCAAATATCTCATCAGAGGTCTGGTCAGATCTGGTCAGGTCCCCTTCGTCATCCCGCTCTTTGCACTCAGCCTTCTCATTAGGTAATGACCACTCTGTAAATGTAACTGGCTCCCACAGGAGCTCAGAAGAAACAGAGGAGGCCAGTAGTGCAGTATGTCTTAGGATGTTTTATTCCCACTCACAAACAGATACTCATTAGGTACAATGCAAAGAATAAAATGAAGTACTGACCCGATATAAAGTTGCCGCCGGGACCCCTCGTGGTGCCGGCGGTATTAGCGTCAAACAGCTGCAGCCTGACCTTGATGCGTTTCGAGCGAATGCTCTTAGTCATAGGGTTTTGGCTATCAGCTGTTGACGCCGTACTGTCTTTTAAATAAGGGAAATGGCGCATGCGTCGTTACCATGCGCCATTTTCCCGAAGATAGATGTCCTCAAAACCGGCGCCATTTTGGCGTAGTCCGTCTAACCGCGCATGTGCGAGCATACGTCGGAACGTGAAGGACATCTATACAGGATCACCAAAGGGAGGAATGTTGCCCTGGAAACAATATACACTGAATGCAATCCCGAAAATCGCTCAAAACAAGTGTATAGAGTTTGTCAAAGAAGTCCGTTTTTCTTTAAAGGACAATTCAATCTCTTTGGCATAACTTTGGTGCATAAAAGAGTATATTTTATAATATTGTTTTAATAATACATCCCCCTTCTTTGACAAACTCTATACACTTGTTTGGAGTGATTTTCAGGATTGCATTCAGTGTATATTGTTTCCAGGGCAACATTCCTCCCTTCACGTCCTTCACGTTCCGACGTATGCTCACGCATGCGCGGTTAGACGGACTACGCCAAAATGGCGCCGGTTTTGAGGACATCTATCTTCGGGAAAATGGCGCGTGGTAACGACTAGAGATGAGCGAATTATTCAAAAATTCGGTTCGGCTGATTCGCCGAATTCGCCGAATAAATTCGCTTCGAGCCGAATATATTCGCTGCGAATTTAACTTATAAAAAGGGTGTTTCTAGGCTTCAGAGAGCCATTATATTAGTGCAGAACACTGTACCTTTAATTTAAATGCCCTTGGAGTCTGCTGGGGAAGAGAAATAATACTGTCAGTCAGTATGACATGCAGATGAGTGCCGTCGATCTTAGAATCACCCCACACTTCACTCATTTGGGCAGTCACGGGGCCAAAACCAGAGTGTGGAGCCACAGTGTGGGCGGTGGAGGCAGCAGCAATGGGAGGCCATACAGCACCCTATGACAAAATGGAACCCACCAGCAGTGTGAGGAGACCTGAAAGTGGCACATGGCAGAGTGTGGCGATGGAGACAGCAGCAATGGGAGGCCGTACAGGGACCCATGAGACACTCTGGACCTGGCAGCAGCATGAGGAGGCGGTACAGGGGCCCATGACAGATTACAGGCCTGGCAGCAGCATGAGGAGTCGGCACGGGGGCCCATGGCAGATTACGGGCCTGGCAGCAGCAGCATGAGGAGGCGGTACAGGGGCCCATGGCAGAGTGGCGGAGCGTAAGCAGCTAAAATTGAAGGCCATACACAGGCCTAGGTTTAAAAGTCCCTCACAGTTAATTCCAATAACGAACTCTACTCCTCCGTGCAATCTACTTACGAGACCCTGGGCAGGTCTGGGTCCAATTTGTGGTAGAGACTGGTTTTGTTCAGCCATGCTTGAGCGAGTAATAACAGGTCTGTGCTGCCCTTTGGTGTCTGGCTTAATGCGCACAACACTGAACGTCCCAGCGTTTGTCAACAATTTGCCGTTAAGTGATGCAAACCCGCTGAACCACGTTCATGAGGAGCCGGTACAGGGGGCCATGAATCAGTATGGACCTGGCAGCAGCGTGAGCAGACGACAGAGGCACATGGCGCAGGGTGGCGGTGTAGGCAGCATTATTCTGAAGCCATACACAGGCCTAGGTTAAAAAGCGGAAGCCGTCAGCAGCTTGAGCAGACGACAGAGACACATGGCGCAGGGTGGCGGTGGATGCAGCAGTATTCGGAAGCCAAACACAGGCCTCGGTTAAAAAGCGGAAGCCGCCAGCAGCGTGAGCAGACGACAGAGGCACATGGCGCAGGGTGGCGGTGGAGGCAGCAGCAATGGAAGGCCATACAGCACCCTATCACAAAATGGAACCCACCAACAGTGTAAGGAGACCTGAAAGTGGCACATGGCAGAGTCTGGCGATGAAGTCAGCAGCAATGGGAGGCCGTACAGGGACCCATGACACACTCTGGACCTGGCAGCAGCAAGAGGAGGCGGTACAGGGGCCCATGGCAGAGTGGCGAAGCGTAAGCAGCTTAAATTGACGGCCATACAGAGGCCTATGTTAAAAAGTCCCCCCAGCAGCAGTGTGGGGAGACGACTATCAAGAGTCCAATGGCAGAGTGGCGGAGCAGAAGCAGCTTCAATTGAAGGCCATACACAGGCCTAGGTTAAAAAGTCCCCCCAGCAGCAGCGTGGGGAGACGACTATCAAGAGTCCAATGGCAGAGTGGCGGAGCGGAAGCAGCTTCAATTGAAGGCCATACACAGGCCTAGGTTAAAAAGTCCCCCCAGCAGCAGTGTGGGGAGACGACTATCAAGAGTCCAATGGCTGAGTGGCGATCCGGGAAGTCAGCGTTGTGATTGCAGATGCAATGCAGAGATTCTATGAGGTGATGCCGTGGGTGCGAAGAAGATCATATACCCTCGTACTTCCATCCATAAGACGGAACAACCTGCGAACCGGGAGCTTTATTGCCCTGACCCGCTGAGCAGCTTCTGGGATACCCAAGAGGCCCATGGCAGAGTGGCGGAGCGTAAGCAGCTTCAATTAAAGGCCATACAGAGGCCTATGTTAAAAAGTCCCCCCAGCAGCAGCGTGGGGAGACGACTATCAAGAGTCCAATGGCAGAGTGGCGGAGCGGAAGCAGCTTCAATTGAAGGCCATACACAGGCCTAGGTTAAAAATTCCCCCCAGCAGCAGTGTGGGGAGACGACTATCAAGAGTCCAATGGCTGAGTGGCGATCCGGGAAGTCAGCGTTATGATTGCAGATGCAATGCAGAGATTCTATGAGGTGATGCCGTGGGTGCAAAGAAGATCATATACCGTCGTACTTCCATCCATAAGACGGAACAACCTGCGAACCGGGAGCTTTATTGCCCTGACCCGCTGAGCAGCTTTGGGATACCCAAGAGGCCCATGGCAGAGTGGCGGAGCGTAAGCAGCTTCAATTAAAGGCCATACAGAGGCCTATGTTAAAAAGTCCCCCCAGCAGCAGCGTGGGGAGACGACTATCAAGAGTCCAATGGCAGAGTGGCGGAGCGGAAGCAGCTTCAATTGAAGGCCATACACAGGCCTAGGTTAAAAAGTCCCCCCAGCAGCAGTGTGGGGAGACGACTATCAAGAGTCCAATGGCTGAGTGGCGATCCGGGAAGTCAGCGTTGTGATTGCAGATGCAATGCAGAGATTCGATGAGGTGATGCCGTGGGTGCGAAGAAGATCATATACCGTCGTACTTCCATCCATAAGACGGAACAACCTGCGAACCAGGAGCTTTATTGCCCTGACCCGCTGAGCAGCTTCTGAGGTGGTAGAGGCGGACATCTTTGCTGGACCAAGGACATGCAAACGTGGAGGCAAAAGCGGCGTGACCTGTCCAAGTTGCTGGTGCGGCTGTGCCGGCACCACGTTCACCCAGTGGGCCGTAAATGACATGTACTGTCCCTGACCGTAGTTAAAGCTCCACACGTCGGCGCTGCCGTGCACTTTGGCAGAGACCGACATGCTCAAAGACTGGCCCACCATCTCTTCTACATGTGAATGCAGGGCTGGCACTGCCTTTTTGGCGAAGAAATGCCGGCTTGGCACTCTCCACCGCGGCTCGGCACAAGCCATCATTTCTCGGAAAGGTGCTGAGTCCACCACTTGGAAAGGGAGGGACTGCAGCACCAGCAACTTGGACAGGAGGACGTTCAGCTTCTGCACCGTCGGGTGCGTGCTCGCAAACTGTTGTCTCTTGGAAACGGATTCCAAGAAAGACTGCTGACGGAATCCGTGAAGAGGAGTAGCAGGAGAAGGAGCATCTGAACGAGCGGAAGATGCCAACGAGCGACAACTCCCCTCAGCAGAGGTGTTGGAGCCTTGACTGGCTGATAGAGGGCGATTGACGTCGGGTGACGGAGCAAGTAACGGAGCGGGTGATGGAGCGGGGGCTGGGGCAGGCAGAACCGCCGTATCTTTATCACGGTTTTCCCAGGCCACCGAATGGCGATGCTGCATATGCTGACGCAACGCTGTAGTCCCAACATGGGCCCCCTGGCCACGCTTGACTTTCTGGCCACATAGTCGTCCGACATACGGCTACGTTTACTTCCTCGGGCGGCTTGACGAAAAATTGCCACACCGCCGAGTAGGAAACTTTGCCCCCGCTACTCCTCACTGACTGACTGCTACTTCCTCCGTGCACACCGGCACCACTACTGGCCGTGGTGGTAGGCTGCAGTGGAGCTGGTGCTCTACTCCGTGGCCGTTTGGCTCCACTGACACTGCTGCGACCCTGCTGCCTCCTGGGCAACCCACCGACTGTTTTGCTCGCTGCCAAGCTGCCACCCTCTTCTCCTGATGATGCGGAAGCAATAGCCTGATGACGACGAGGCTGCCAAGTGCGATCAGCCTCATCATCATCAATTAGGGTCTCCGCGTCACTACTAGCCCCCTCGGCTGCGTGTGGGTCAGGAGACAGACCTGTCTCTAGACCGGCTACCGAGCCACTCTCCTCCCCAGTACTTCTTCGCCTGGCTGCTGAAGAGGCGGATGTCTCCCCCCGTTCCTGACCGCCCTCTGTTAGCTCTTCCTCACTGTACAGTGGGGCTGAGCCCACAGCATGCGATACTTCGCTTGGTGAGGGAAACACCAAAGGACAGGGGCAGGTAGAGGACACGTGATTTCAGTGGGCTTGCTCCCGGGCCATGCCAACTAACGGTTGTGTCTGACGTACCCACCGACCGTTGGCTGTAGGTGTCAGAGGTGACCTGGGAAGAGGAAGACGACCGAGTCAACCAATCGATGACGGCAGGGTTGTCGGTGGAGACACGACCGCTGGATGACACCGGGAGCACTGGCCTCTGGCTGCGACTAGTGCTGCCTCGACCCCTTCCTCTGCTGCCACGTCTGCTCGCTCCTGAAACATTGCCTCCTCTGCCACTCCTCTGCGTGTTGTCTGACATACTCTTTAATTCAATAAGCACCCCAAAAATAAAACCGGATTTAACTCTTTGAACGTACAATAGTGGTTGTGAAGCAGAAAGTCAGTTTATTTAGCACAATCGGTCAATTGCAGCTTGCCGTTGGCTGTAAACTGTACGTTTATGTCACTGGAATGCACTAATCACCCAAAAAATATTACCGCCACCCGGCGTGTAAATGGATTTAACTCTTTGAACGTACAATAGTGGTTGTGAAGCAGAAAGTCAGTTTATTGTACACAATCGGTCAATTGCAGCTTGCCGTTGGCTGGAAACTGTACGTTTCTGTCACTGGAATGCACTAATCACCCAAAAAATATTACCGCCAGCCGGTGTGTATATGGATTTAACTCTTTGAACGTACAATAGTGGTTGTGAAGCAGAAAGTCAGTTTATTTAGCACAATCGGTCAATTGCAGCTTGCCGTTGGCTGGAAACTGTACGTTTATGTCACTGGAATGCACTAATCACCCAAAAAATATTACCGCCACCCGGCGTGTAAATGGATCTAACTCTTTGAACGTACAATAGTGGTTGTGAAGCAGAAAGTCAGTTTATTGTACACAATCGGTCAATTGCAGCTTGCCGTTGGCTGGAAACTGTACGTTTGTGTCACTGGAATGCACTAATCACCCAAAAAATATTACCGCCAGCCGGCGTGTAAATGGATTTAACTATTTGAACGTACAATAGTGGTTGTGAAGCAGAAAGTCAGTTTATTTTGCACAATCGGCAAACTGCAGCACCAACTGTGCACGACAGCCACCAAAAAAAAAAAAGGGTGTACGTCACTTTAAATTTTCGATTCTTTGATAGCTGTGCCCTAAGTAACGATTCTGTGTCCCTGAGTAACGATTCTGTGTCCCTGAGTAACGATTCTGTGTCCCTGAGTAACGATTCTGTGGCCCTAAAGTCTCTGTGGCCCTAACTCTGTCCCTTAATACACACAGGTCTGTCTCTCTTGAATGACCGGAGGCTAATGAGAATTCTAAGATGGCCGCGATTTATAGCTCCACCATTACACAGTGCTGGCTGGCTGCTGATTGGCTAATGCGATCACATGTCATGAATGCATTATGGGTCAGCGCGCCTTGTCTGCGCGCCTTCCCAGAGATCCCCGCCCCATCTTCTCTGTCCATTTTCTCCGTGGCCACACATGTTGCCGCCATTTTTGGGAAAATTCGATTCGTGCATCCGAAGTTTGCTAATCTTCGGATTCGTCGCGAATAGAATTTTTCCAAATCTTCGGAACGAATTCCACTTCGTCATGTTCGATTCGCTCATCTCTAGTAACGACGCATGCGCCATCTCCCTTATTTAAAGCAAACCCCTATGACTAAGAGCATTCGCTCGAAACGCGTCAGCGTCAGGCTGCAGCTGTTTGACGCTAATACCGCCGGCACCACGAGGGGTCCCGGCGGCAACTTTATATCGGGTCAGTACTTCATTTTATTCTTTGCATTGTACCTAATGAGTATCTGTTTGTGAGTGGGAATAAAACATCCTAAGACATACTGCACTACTGGCCTCCTCTGTTTCTTCTGAGCTCCTGTGAGAGCCAGTTACATTTACAGAGTGGTCATTACTTAATGAGAAGGCTGAGTGCAAAGAGCGGGATGACGAAGGGGACCTGACCAGATCTGACCAGACCTCTGATGAGATATTTGAAGTCTCTATATTATATATAAAAGCGCACAAAGGTTGCGCATCTGGTGAGTGCGTAAACTGTATCCTCATTGTTTCACCGTGTGCACAGTCTGTGTCGTTTGGAAAATCCACAGATCGGTTGGGATCTTGCTCACATCTTCACGTTGGACTTTTTCTTGGATATAGCAATTTTCCTCATGTTATATCAGCCAAAATATAGTGGCATATATATGAGTGTACAGTGTCACTTTATATCTTTGCATGATCCTATGTACGTGTATATACGTTCATTTATTTGTGTTTTAGCGCTGCACCTTTCTGCATATTAAAATTTATCACAATAAGGGCATCTGTTCTGCGTTTGAGCGCTACTATTCTCAACTCTATAATCTTTCTGCAGCAAATCTTGATGCTCCTCCCATTTTTTCCCTGCCGGCTGTGTCCCAATATATTATGGAGAAGGCGTTACCTGTTCTAGATCCCCAAGATGTATTGGATCTAGATGAGCCCTTCTCGATTATAGAAGTTCTTGGGGCAATTAAGGCCCTGAAAACTGGTAAGTGCCCGGGTCCAGACGGATTCACCCCACGCTTTTACAAAACATTTGCCGCCCAATTAGCCCCCACTTCTGGCCCAAGCGTTTAATGTTATTGATGATTTGAATGTACCTTCATCAGCTTTTTTGTCCGCCACTATTTTGGTTATCCCTAAGTTGGGTAAAGACCTTCTCATTACGGTAGTTATCGCCAAATTTCTCTACTTAACCTGGACGTTAAGCTTTTTGCTAAATTTTAGTGAACCCTCTTTCCCCTTTTCTACCAACCAATCCACCACGACCAGGTTGGCTTTGTCCCGGGTCGTGAAGCTAGGGATAACACTTCTTAAAACTAACCATCTTATCTCTTATATCAAGCAACACGGCTTAAAGGCTTGCCTATTTTCATTTGATGCTGAGAAGGTGTTCGAACGCGTCGACTGGCGCTTTCTCCATCTTACCTTGGAACAGATCAGTTTGGATTCGCGGTTCCTTGCTCGGATTATGTCCCTCTATTCTCATCCTTCGGCGTCTGTCATGGTCAACGGTATGGTTTCCTCACCCTTTCTCATCTCGAATGGGACCAGACAAGGATGTCCCCTTTCACACCTTCTCTTTGTTCTAGTAATGGAACATCTTGCGAGAGCCATACGAGCTAAAGACTCAATTTTGGGCATCCACACTCCCTCCGCACATCACAAATTATCCTTATACCCCGACGACCTTCTAGTTTACGTTCAACAGCCACTTATTTCCCTCCCCAGTCCCCCCCCATGAATTTCGTAGATTTGGTTCCTTCGGCAACTTTAAACTTAATATCTCTAAAATGGAGGTCCTCAATATTTCTTTACCTCCCCATGTATTGATGAACCTTCGGCCTAACTTTTCATTTCAATGGCGTTCAAAGGCTATCACCTACCTGGGGATCCTGATTTCGGCCGATCTTAAAGTTCTATTTTCTCTTAATTATTTTCCCTTACTTTTGTGTATCCGAAAGGATTTGGCTTCATGGGGCGCTTCAGCCCTGCCCTGGTTTGGCCGCATCAACACACTCAAGATGGATACCTTGTCTAAGCTACTATACATTTTTCAGACTGTACCGATCACTGTCCCTAGGAGTTTATTCCTTTCATTTCGCTCCCTTTCGATTAGATTTATTTGGCACCGTGGGTTTTCCAGGTTAAAACACAGGTTACTTACCTATCCGAAACTCAAGGGCAGAGTGGGTTTACCGGACTTTGAGCTTTACTGCAGAGCCACATTACTGGCCCGGATGCTTGATTGGTTTCCTAGACCCCTCCGTATGACTGAACAGGATCTTTCTCAGGTTGATCTTTGGGCATTACCATGGGGGTATGACTGGGAATATCTGCGTTTTCCCAGCTTGTCCCCTTAGACTTTAGCTGTTATGCGGTTGTGGTATAAATGAGGCATGATTACTCTTTTATCTTCCGATCCCTCTCCTTTATCACCACTATTTGATAACCCCACTCTTCCTCAGGGGTTGGGCTCTTCCATTATTGGACCCTTTACACGTGCTTCCTGGCTCGTTGCCCGGGACTTTATCTGCCCCCAATAGGGTCTTCCACTCCTTCAGGGTGGGTCTAGGGATTGGTTAACCCACTCTACACCTATCCTCCTTTTGCAAGCACTTGCACTCTTCCTCCCACTTTCTGAGATTGAACGGCTGTGCTCCCTCTCTGAACCACCGAGACACGTCTTAGCTTCTCTCTATAAAGTGCTCCTCTCTGAACTCCCTCCCAACACTAAGGCGTGGGCTCGAGACCTAGGTAAGGACTTTCTGGTGGAAGATTGGTCCACATTGTTCCACTTTACTCATACAGTAAATCGTCTATTTCTTGCTACTCACAAGAAAAGAATTGTAAGCTTCTTTCTCGATGGTACAGGGATCCTCTCTCCCTACACAAAATTTTTCCTTCTACACCTGATCTTTGTTGGCACTGTAATAGAGCTGTTGGTACACAGCTCCACGTTTGGTGGGATTGTGATCAAATACAACCCTTCTGGCGACAAGTCTTTGCTGTATATAACCGGATCTACGGTGAGTCTTTGGCCCCTTCGCCAGAAATTGCTCTTCTTCTATCTATATTACCGGGCTCACGGGTGGCAGAGAAGAAAAGTCTGTTGCGCTTCTTTCTTTCTGTCTGCGGCCCGCCAACTGATACCCCTCTTTTGAAAAACGGCTACCCCCCCCCTCCTTTACTGATGTGGGTCTCCGTGCTTAATAATACCATGCGTATGGAGGAAATGCTGGCGTTTACCAATGATACCTATGATAAACATAAGTTGCTGTGGTCGATCTGGCTTCATCTCTCCTCCTCTGCAACCCTCTGAGATATGTGTTCCCCTGTTGCGCTCTAGTGGAGTTGAGCCTTGCTCCCATGGCTAATTTTCATTTTGGCTTATCCGCCAATTGGACCCTGCAGTCCGTGCTGAGATGCGGGCGGTAGGGCCGCTTAGGTGGGATTCGGTTGAGGAACCACCCTACTGTTGCTTTCTACTGTCTCCATCTCCCAATCCCCTCTCTTCTCTCTCTTCTCCTCTTTTGCTTTCCTTTCTGCTGGCTTTTTTCTCCCCCCCACTTTTTTTTTCTTTTTCTTTCTTTTTAGTTTACATCTTTGGTTGTATGGAGTTTTCTCATATTGTTCCAGACATCTCGCCCGGGGATACTCCCCTGATACTTTATTATGTCATACCTCCGTAAAATAAGTTATTGATCCTTCCCTCTTACAGTTTTACTGCATCATTTTCATACATCCACATGGATCATAACCTCATCTGTGTTGTTTCTTTTGTTTACCTACTTGTACATGTTCTTTATACTTCTCATGCTATGTCTGTTAAATTTATGCAAAACAATAAAGACAAATTTGCCTTTAAAAACACCTTACGGAAAAGGCAAGAAACATGGGTAGTTGAGGAACTACTGTCAAACTGGGGCATTGCGGAACAAGAAGTAACTGGGAGGTATCACCGGGTATCAGCCAAACTGGTAAAGAGAGAAAAAGAATAAGGAAGCCAAAACTCTGCAGCTGGAGGTTAATGAGGGATAGGTCAGGTTCTGACTGTGACTGTAAATGGAGAATTCATGTCCAGTCTCTTTCCATTTGATGGGGATGATGTTGGTCAGAGTGTAGTCGGCGATCTTCCACTGGGAGTATATTCCACTCGTTCAGTAGGTTTATGCCATCTTCTAGGCCCCAGATGATGAAGGATCTACCCTGATGCTTAATTATGAGTTTAGTAGGAAATCCCCATTGGTAGCCAATACCATGATTTCTCAGCAATATCAAACCAATCATTAGTCCAGGCCCTTATCTCACTCCATTATTTGGCATTCACATAAAGGCCCAGCCTTGAAGGAGCTGAAACATGGACAAGGTCTCATTTTTTTTTTATTTAAATATTTATTAATTTTTCAGATAAACAAGTTATACAAACATACTCATTAAAACCTTAGCATATTATCAAAACTTTTATTGTTTCTTACCCCCCCCCCACCTATATACCACCCATCCAATCCCTAACCCTTTCTGCTCTGCATTTTCCTGTTCATTTCTGGAGATCGTAATCCCTATAAAAGAAGAACAAAATCTGTTTCCATATTATTCCCAGATCGCCTTGAGTGTTCTCCCTCTACAAATCTGCCTTCCTCACCTACACCTCCTCCCTCCATGCCGCCAAACAAGCCTACTTCGTAACCCTCATCAACACCCTCTCCACCTGTCCTCGCTGGCTCTTCTCCACTTTCATCTCCCTACTCTCTCCCCCCTCACCCCCACCCAGTACCTCACTCACTGCTCACGAGATTGCCAATCACTTCCAAAATAAGATCGATGCAATCCGTAAGGACATTGCCAATGCTCAACCTACCTTCCCACCTAGCCTCCCTCCCACCATAACCCCACCAACTCTCCCCTCCTCTGACCTCGCAACCGCCCTACCCCCCCACCACAACTAATGTCCCGCACACTATAACCACCCCAACACCACTGCTACCACTGAGGAGGTCACTAAGGTCTTCTCAGAAGCCCGCCTCACCACTTGCCCCCTTGACCCTGTTCCCACACAACTCCTCTGGTCACCCTCCTCCTCCATCCTACGCTCCCTCACCCACATCTTCAATCTCTCTCTCTACTGGCGCATTCCCCTCCCCCCTAAAGCACGCGCACATCACCCCCATACTCAAAAAACCCTCCCTGGACCCCACCGACCTGAACAACCTTAGGCCCATCTCCCTGCTGCCATTTACTTCCAAGCTCCTTGAGCGCTTAGTCTACAATCGCCTATGCACCCACCTTACTGACAACAACCTCCTCGATCCACTACAGTCTGGCTTCCGTCCCCTACACTCCACCGAAACCGCCCTACTCAAAATCACTAATGACCTGCTAACCGCCAAAGCTAATGGCCACTACTCAGTCCTCTTACTCCTCGACCTTTCCGCGGCCTTCGACACAGTCGACCACCCCCTCCACCTTAACAAACTACACTCCCTTGGCATCAGAGACTCCGCTCTCTTCTGGCTCTCCTCCTATCTATCCCAACGCTCCTTCAGCGTTACCTATAACGCTACCACCTCCCCCTCTCTCCCCCTCTCTGTTGGGGTCCCCCAAGGCTTGGTCCTCAGGCCCCTTCTCTTCTCCATTTACACCTCCTCCCTTGGCAAACTGGTACACTCCCACGGCTTCAACTATCACCTCTACGCCGATGATACGCAAATTTACCTCTCCACCCCTCGCCTCACCCCTTCAGTCTCCGCCCGTATCACCCACCTACTGAATGACATATCAGACTGGATGTCGCTCCATTTCCTCAAATTGAACCTTTCCAAAACCGAGCTCCTGATTTTCCCCCCAGCCCATGCCCCCCGCCCCCCCACCCTCTCCATCATGACCAACAACGCCACCATCAGTACCAATCTATCTTCCAGCTTAAACCTTATATTTTTTGCAAAACCTGTTGCCACTGCCTTGGCACATTTAATTGGGGAATCTGCATAAAACCACATTGGATAATATCTGGAATTTAATTTCACATTTGATTTTTGCACCTGTTTAAATTGGCCCTAGTATGTCCTGTAAAATAATCACTGAAGAAAATCTATGTTGAATATCTTTAAAAATCCCAAATCTCTTCCCAGGGCTATTTAACCCTTTAACAAAGTGAATCTCTTCCTTTCTTTTCCTCTCCACACCTCTATCTTCCCCATCTCATCTCTCTGTCTCTTTCCTCCACATCTTCCCCTTTGATCTCTAGGATTTCTCCAGACTGTTTCTCCCACTATTTTGCAGAGTCTTAAACTACCTATCCCCTCCCCATACCCTCCTAATCCCGTCCCTCCTCTCTCCCTCCCACTCCTCTCCCTCCCCCTCCCACCCCCCCATCTCCCTTTAGGCTTAATTTTGCCTAATAATCATTTATGGTCCTAACCCCACCTTTCATTCAGCTTTTAAGGTGAAGCTCTGACCATGAACTTTTCCCCAATAGCGTGTCTCATCCTCCGTGCCCTGCCATACTGTACATAAGAGAGAGGCAGAAATGGAGGGAGAGAGAGAGAAAAAAAAAAAAAAAAGGAGAGAACCCCCCTCCCATAGGAATCTACTCTCTATTTCTCCTTAGAGCTACCTGCCTCCCCTCATTTTCCATAGCCCACATTTCTCCTTCTTCCTCCCAACAAGGGATATTTATTTTCTGTATATCAAGTCTCTCACATCTTCAAGGAATCTCAGACTTGCTGAAAGTCCATTTCTCCATCCGATCAAACATGCTGGAAACCCCCAGCTATATCGAACATTCTGTTTTCTCATCTGTTCCAATAACGATTTCAGAGTTCTCCTTCTTATTAATGTTTCCGTTACTAAATCATTAAAGATCTGTATATTAATTTCTCCATATTTTATTATTGCTCTTCCTTTTATCTTCTTCCAAAGCTCTTCTTTATCCCGAAAAGTATGGAATTGCACTATAACATTCTATAGGAAACTATATACTCCCTCCATTTTGAGAGGCTCTGGTATAGTTCTATCCATTATAGTATTCAGCATTCTCATTATTATTCCCGTCTTCTCCTTGGGAGATCTCTGGAAAGCCTTGTATCTTTAGATTGCATCTCCTATCCCTATTCTCCTGGTCTTCCAATTTATATAACAGATTTCTTTGTTCTTTTCTCATTTCCATCGCCCGTTTTTCTAATTTCTGTATAATTTGGGCATGTTTATATAGTTTTCTTCCATCTCCTCCACCCTTGATAATATTTGCCCCAGGTCTTTATGTAATTTCGCCAGTCCCTGTTTTAGGGATCTTTCAAGTCCTTTAAACATTTATGCTATTTCTGCTTTAGTAGGCATCTGTGAGCTCTCCTCTTGTTCTTCTACTTTATCCATATCCACTTCTTCTTCCATACAGTTGTGGCCAAAATTATTCAACCCCCAATGCTGTAAAGGGGTTTAGGGACTATAGTGTACATTTGGAATTGTATTCAGAATCAAATCCTACAAGGACGTTGTAACTACCCAAATGCAACTAAAATGACATCAATTGTTTATGTAATACAGTAGTAAATGGTTCTTATGTGGTTTCTTCATTGCCACAATTATTCAACCCCTTAAAGACTACCACTCTGAAGAACAGAGGTTCATACAGGTGCTTTCCATCAGGTATTGAAAACACCTGTGGATGTCACCGAGCAGCAATCAAGCATAATAAGCACCAATTAGGCAGCTTTAAAATGACTGTGATACTCAGCTCCTTCTAGACATTTACTGGTGTGGTTACAAACATGGTGAAGGCAAGAGAATGGTCCAGGAAGACAAGAGAAGAGGTGATTTCTCTTCACAGGAAGGGCAATGGCTATAAGAAGATTGCAAAGATGTTAAACATACCAAGAGACACCTTAGGAAGCATCATTCGCAAATTCAAGGCAAAGGGCACTGTTGAAACGCTACCTGGTCGTGGCAGAAAGAAGATGCTGACTTCGACTGCTGTGCGCTACCTGAAGCGTAGAGTGGGAGAGAAGTCCCCGTGTGACTGCTGAGGAACTGAGAAAAGATTTGTCAGATGTGGGTACAGAAGTTTCAGCCCAGACAATAAGACGCACACTGCGTAATGAAGGCCTCCGTGCCAGAACTCCCAGGCGTACCCCCTTGCTGTCTCCAAAGAATAAGAAGAGTCGACTGCAGTATGCCAAAAGCCATGTGGACAAACCACAAAAGTTGTGGGATAGTGTTCTGTGGACTGATGAAACAAAATTAGAACTGTTTGGGCCCATGGATCAACGCTATGTTTGGAGGAGGAAGAACAAGGCCTATGATGAAAAGAACACCTTGCCTACTGTGAAGCATGGTGGAGGGTCAATCATGCTTTGGGGCTGTTTTGCTTCTGCAGGTACAGGGAAGCTTCAGCGTGTGCAAGGTACCATGAATTCTCTTCAGTACCAGGAGATATTGGATGGAAACGTGATGCAGTCCGTCACACACCTGAGGCTTGGGAGACGTTGGACCTTTCAACAGGACAATGATCCCAAGCATACCTCCAAGTCCACTAGAGCATGGTTGCAGAGGAAAGGCTGGAACATTTTGGAGTGGGCCATCGCAGTCACCAGACTTAAATCCGATTGAGAACCTCTGGTGGGACTTAAAGAAAGCAGTTGCAGTGCGCAAGCCTAAGAATGTGACTGAACTGGAGGCCTTTGCCCATGAAAGAATGGGCGAAGATACCCGTAGATCGCTGCAAGACACTTGTGTCAAGCTATGCTTCACGTTTAAAAGCTGTTATAACTGTAAAAGGATGCTGTACTAAGTACTAAGATTGAATGTCACTTGGGGGTTGAATAAAACTGATAATGCTGTGAGCACAGAAAAGACATTTGTGGTTATTTCATTATAACTGTTATGTTATATTTGTCTGACCTACAAGTGCCTCTTTAATGTAAATGTAAGCAAGATGACTGAATGATCAAAAGCAATGTCAAACTGGCCAAAACACTCAATTTCAGTGGGGGTTGAATAATTTTGGCCACAACTGTATGTTGACTACTGTTAACTATTCCCAGGGATAGTCTGGAACATTTCCCGCCATTTTCCCTCTCACCTCTTACACTTATTCCCTGTTGTCTCTCTGGATTCTGTTTCTCCTGTGAGGGTATATATTTTTTAATTGACCCTGTTTGGGAAGCCTTAGGCCCTCCTCCCTTTGATACTTTGTTTTTCATGCTGTTAGGGACTATTTAAATTTTCCGTAGTTCTGGTTTTGGGTGGGGGATGTCTATTTTTGATTTGATATCAAAATTTGTTGTCTTCCATGGGTATCCCCCTCTCAGTTCTTTTCTTCCTTTTTCTCTCCCCCCACTCCCGAACTCATCTACCCAGGTCCTCTTCTTCTAGGTCTTTATCTGGTTTACATTGTCCTCCTTCTGATTTTCCTCTAAGACCCCCTGGGTGAACCCCTCCTCAGTTTAAACATATAGTTCAATACATACAGTTCAGTTCCCATGCAATATATTAATCTCAGTACTTTTGCCACTCTCACTCGCCCTCTTGTCCCCAATACAGCTTTTCCCCCGTATGAGATCTCTGTCATATTCTCTGTCAAGAAAAGGGCTTCTCTGAAAAACATTTCCGGCACTCCGAACAGGTATACCACTTCTCCTCCGTGTGAGATCTCTGATGTGTGTGAAGACTGGGCTTCACTGAAAAGTATTTCCCTCACTCAGGACAGACTCAGCATGGCTTTTCACCTGTGTAAGATCTCTGATATATGTAAAGTCTAGACTTATCTGAGAAAACATTTCCCGCACTCTGAACAAGGGTATGGCTGCTCCCTCTTGTGTTATCACTGGTATATATAAAAATAGGACTTACTTGAAAAACAACAACTTCCTCTGGGGGATGTGGAATCCACATCCCCCAGAGGAAGCTACGAGTCCCTGTAGCGTAACGCGTAGGGGAGGGGCGGTGACGTTATCACGCATCCACAGAGGAAAGGCGAGTATATTTACTGCAAGCAAACACATCAGCCAGGCTGTCTGAAGCACGATCTTGATACATTGTATGCAAAGCGTTATTTACATTTACACAATGTGAGTGGGAGATCAAAGAGCAATAAATCACTTATATCCCGGATAAGACACTATGTTTCTTTTCCCTTCTCTGCATGTTCCGTATATGGAGGAATAAACAAAGCAGCCAGTGAAGAAAGCACAATTGAGAAAGCTGAGCTGAGGAGAGAGGAGAGGAGACGAGGGAGAGGTTCAAGCTGCCAACACAGACTTATCACATTAACTAAATTGAATAACAACACCATCTCAAATTTAAAGAAAATAATTGACATTCCCTTTTTTTTTTTTTTTTTTTTTTTTTAATGTTTTATTAATTTTTTATTATTTTATTCACATAGAATTGACATTCCAATTTTTCATTAATTTTTTTTTATTAATATTTGTTATAATCACATATAATTTTTTAATTCATATTTATAAATTAATTTATGTTAATTGTATATTTAAGCACCATAGAAGTAAGTAATGATTGGATTATAGGTGGTATATTAAGAAATTCACACAACCAAAAAAAGGTTAATCACAAAAGGTTGATAATATTGGAGCGCGGTACAGTATAAGAATTCATAGTCCAATTAGGAAGGTATACGAGGACATATATTTAAGGCTCAATAATTTACAGATGTACATTGGTTTACGAACACCTCAGTTAATGTAATTTTCGGTTTATGAATGAAAATCCATTGAAAATAATGCCTTGGTTTACAAATTTTTTACAAATTTTTTGCGCAATACCAAGTGTATGTGCTGATTTTTAAATGCAATTACCAGCTTTTTTTTTCACTATAGCTTACAGAATTAGCTGTCACTTTCCCTGGAGTTAAAGGAAACTTGTTTCTTTTAAGAAACTAAAAGGAAACATTTATTTCTTTTAGCTGGGGGGACAGCTGGTTCTGTGGGCTATAGTGAAGAAAAAAAAAGTGGTAATTACATTTAAAAACCGGCACCATAATAAATAAAACAACGTCGTGGGGTTCCCCCTCAATTCATACCAAGCTCTTCGGGTCTGGTATGGATTTTGAGGGGAACTCAAAAATTAAAAAAAAAAATGGTGTGGGGGTCAGAAGCCATCATCAGACGCGGAGGCTTTTTATTTTAAATTCTTATTTCGGGTAGTGGCGGCAGCGGCAGTGACGGCGGGCATCGTGATTGATATTGGATCTACTGTGGGGGACATTCTTTGAGTTTTTTCTTTTAATAAAAGACTTGTCAAAGACTGTGTCCTGTCTTTTTTTCACACTACACTTTTTATTCTTTTGTGAATGTGTTGGGGTACCATGTACCCCCAAAGCATCCCCCCATGTTAAGGGCATGTGACAGGAGGGGGGGTGCTCGCTCTTCTCCCCCCTTTCCTGCCGGGCTGCATGCTTGGATAAGCATCTTGTATGGATTTTGGGGGGACCCCCACGCCATTTTTTTTTTCAAAATCCATACCAGACCCGAAGGACTTGATATGGATCGGAGGTGGGACCCCACGCACATTTAAGGGGGGGGATGAGTGAGTGCCCCCCTTTCCAAACTGGGGGGGTGCTTTGGGGCAGGGGGGATCCCTTCCCCAAAGCACCTTATCCCCATGTTGATGGGGACAAGGGCCTCTTCCCCACAACCCTGGGATGTGGTTGTGGGGGTCTGCCCCCAGATCCAGGCCCCTCCCCCTAGTTGAAGGAGTATGGGGTACATGGCACCCCTACACATTCACAAAAAAACAAAAAGTAGTGTGAAAAAAGACAGGTCTTTGGCAAGTCCTTTATTAAAATAAAATATAAAAAGAATGTCCCCCGAAGTAGATCCAACGTCAATCAAGATGCCCACCATCACCACTGCTGCTGCCACCAACCCGAAAAAAAGAATTTTTAAAAAAAGTCTCCGTTCCCAATGATGGCTTCCAGTCATCTGCCTCTGAGCTGGTTTGACAGTTCTTAAATATGTAAGGGGTGGGGCCATCTGGGGACATCACCCGAGTGACCCTGCCCCATGTGACATCATTGATTCCTTTATTGTGTCCATTAGTAAATTCACCTTTGCGTCTATTTGTTAGATGCTTTCTTTAGTAAATGCCTCTAAAAGTAGACGGATTCCAATGAAAAGTAGACTTTAGCCTATGGAAATGTGCCTAGACGCCGTCTATGTACATTAGTAAATCAGGGCTTAAGCCATAGATATATATATTGAATCCATGGGTTCCATACGCTATCAAATTTCTTTGAAGTATTTTGCAGGATACATGTGAGCTTGTCATTGACCATAATACAGTTTAGTTTCTTTTTAATATAATCAAGTGGAATAGCCGATTGCTTCCAATATCTAGCTATGGTGATTCTCACTGGCAGAAACCTGTAAGAGATCAGCTTATGGGATTTCTTGGGAACATTATCAGGGAATTTATGAAAGAGCGCCATCTCCGGGATCTGCAAATATTTACTCCTGTCACTGAGTTTACCAAATTAAACATGCAAATCCAAAATCTAATTGCAAGTGGACACCAGATGTGATACATAGATCCTACCCTGCCACAGAGCTAAAAAAACATCGCAGAAGCAGATGAATGCATCCTCGCAATCCGAGTGGGAAATAAGTACCAGCGCAACAAAGTTTTATAATTTGCTTCAATTAGGGTAGTATTGATAGAAATTTTCAACAGTGCAAAAGCAATATCTTGCCAATCCGATAAATCATAATTGACAGTTAGATCACTTTCCCAGTGTTCCATATAAGGAAGTTTACAAAGTGGATCAGTGAGGAGAGCATATACTACGGAGATATGGCCCTTTGGAGAAACCCCATTCCGGCAAGAAAGTTCAAAGGCGGTAAGCAAAATCGATGCATCCAATAAAGCAAGCTTCAAGTGGAGAAATGAGACAATCTGGTTATATCTGAAAATTTCAGAGGCAGGCATATGCAATTTATCTTTGAAATACGGTATAGAATATATGCAAGAACCATTAAGATAGTCTCCTATCCGCAACAAGCCTTTATTGATCCACCATTTAAAAGGGGCTGGCTTCAATCCAGGCACAAATTCAGGATTGCAAAAAAAACGGAGCTACAGGTGTATGCGGAGATACCAACTATTTACAATGGTGAACTCTATCCCAAACTGCCAAAGAAAACGACAGAGAGAGGCACAGTATAGGAGGCGATTAGGAAGCCAAAGCAATGCCCCAACCGTGAGAGGGTGACAGGAGAGAGCTTCAATAGAGACCCAAAGCGGAATATTTCCCCCAGCGGTGGTGTAAGCCATTTGGGCAATTTGTGCAGCCTGGAAATACGCATGGAGATTAAGGAGGCCAATACCCACCGAGGTCTGGGAGCATACAGCGTCTTCTGATTCATCGTTTATTATTCCAAATAAAATGAAGGATCGCAGCTTGTAAATGCTGAGAATTATCTCATCTCGGAATTGACACCGGTAAAGTACGGAAATAATATAACAATCTGGGTAAAAACGTCATTTCGATAGAATTGACTCTGCCAAACCATGATAAAGAATAGTCAGCCCAACGGCTAAGATCGTCTCTTTGAGCGTTTTAAAGAGGGGAGGGTAGTTTACCTGATATAGTGTCTCGATTGAAGCGGTAAGATGTATCCCTAAATAGGGTAACAATTTATTTGCCCATTGAAAATCATATGAAGCGTAAAGTTGTTGTTCCTCAAGCATTGTTAAGGAAACATTAAGGGCTGTTGTTTTCTGGAAGTTAAGAGAAAGTCCAGAAACAGCGGAAAATTGACCTAATAGTGACAATAAATTAGGGATAGTTATCATAGGCAGGGGCGTATTTGGCGCAAGGCAAACTAGGCATTTGCCTAGGGTGGCACTTTTCGGGGGGCGGCACGGCGGCAGGGGACACTTCCATAGGAAAGGGACAGGGGCAGGGCCGCCATGGCTGGGGGACTGGTGTAGCAGCAAGATCTGTCCCCCCATGAAGATCTGTCCCCCTGACGTATCTGCGCATGTCACCGGCTGCAGAGGAGAGAGGAGTGGTGGATGGATCCCCGGTGTGCGCTCAGAGCGTGTGAGGGGCGGGGCCCGCTGTAAGTGCCAGGATGTGCAGGAAGGCCAGAAGGAGGAAACAGAAGAGGACGAGGTCAGGGGGCGGAGCCTGTCCTCTCCTTTGCTGCCGCCACCGCCGGAGATCCTGGGGGAGAAGGGACACAGGCACCTGGTGATCCTGACACCATCTGGAGTAGCCACTGCTGGACAGGTAAGTGCTTGGAGGACTGGGGCTCCCTCGGTCCTGTCTCACTGCCCCCCATCCATCACACTGCCCCCACATGTCACCCTGCTCCACACCTGTTCCACTACCCTCTCCTGTCCCCCACATTGTCCCACTACCACCCATCTGTCCCCACTGCCCCCCAGCTGTCCCTCTGCGCTCCTCCTGTCAATCTGCCCCCCACCTGTCCCTCTGCGCTCCTCCTGTCCATCTGCCCTTCACCTGTCCCTCTGCACTCCTCCTGTCAATCTGCCCCCCACCTATCCCTCTGCGCTCCTCCTGTCCATCTGCCCCCCAGCTGTCCCCTCTGCGCTCCTCCTGTCCATCTGCCCCCCACCTGTTCCTCTGCGCTCCTCCTGTCCATCTGCCCCCCACCTGTCCCTCTGCGCTCCTCCTGTCCATCTGCCCCCCACCAGTCCCTCTGCGCTCCTCCTGTCCATCTGCCTCCCACCTGTCCCTCTGCGCTCCTCCTGTCCATCTGCCCCCCACCTGTCCCTCTGCGCTCCTCCTGTCCACCTGCCCCCCACCTGTCCCTCTGCACTACTCCTGTCCCGCTGCCCTGATCTTGTCCCATGCCCCGCCTCGTCATGCTGCCTCCCTCTGTCCCTCTGCGCTTCTCTTGTCCCACTGCCCCTCACCTGTCCCACTGCGCTCCTCCTGTCCCACTGCCCCTCACCTGTCCTACTGCGCTACTCCTGTCCCGCTGCCCCGATCCTGTCTCATGCCCCCCCCGTCACGCTGCCCCCCACCTGTCCCTCTACGCTCCTCCTGTCCCACTGCCCCTCACCTGTCCCTCTGTGCTCCTCCTGTCCCACTGCCCCTCACCTGTCCCTCTGCGCTCCTCATGTCCCACTGCCCCTCACCTGTCCCTCTGTGCTCCTCATGTCCCACTGCCCCTCACCTGTCCCTTTGCACTCCTCCTGTCCCAATGCCTTGATCCTTTCCCATGTCCCGTCACGCTGCCCCCACCTGTCCCTCTGCGCTCCTCCTGTCCCACTTCCCCTCACCTATCCTTCTGCGCTTCTCCTGTCCCACTGCACTTCTCCTGTCCCGCTGCCCCGATCCTGTCCCATGCCCCCCGTCACGCTGCCCCTTACCTGTCCCTCTGAGCTCCTCCTGTCCCACTGCCCCTCACCTGTCCCTCTGCACTCCTCCTGTTCCACTGCCCCTCACTTGTCCCAAGTGGGCCTCCGGGCCTCCCACTGACATCAATGATGGAGCACTATTCCTCCCACTGACACCAATGATGGGGCACTATTCCCCCCACTAATACCAATGATGGGGCACTATTCCTCCCACCGACACCAATGATGGGGCACTATTCCTCCCACCGACACCAATGATGGGGCCCTATTCCTCCCACCGACACCAATGATGGGGCACGATTTCTCCCACCGACACCAATGATGGGGCCCTATTCCTCCCACCGACACCAATGATGGGGCACTATTCCTCCCACCGACACCAATGATGGGACACTATTCCTCCCACCGACACCAATGATGGGTCACTATTCCTCCCACCGAAACCAATGATGGGGCACGATTCCTCCCACCGACACCAATGATGGGGCACGATTCCTCCCACCGACACCAGTGATGGGGCACGATTCCTCCCACCGACACCAATGATGGGGCACGATTCCTCCCACTGACACTAATGATGGGGCATGATTCCTCCTACTGACACCAATGATGGGGCACTATTCCTCCCACTGACACCAATGATGGGGCACTATTTCTCCCATCATTAGTGTCAGTGGGAGGAATATCGCCCCATCATTAGTGTCAGTGGGAGGAATAGCGCCCCATCATTGTCAGTGGGCGGAGCTCTAATAGGAAGAGGTGGAGCCTAAAGAGGAAGGGTGGAGTTTCCAGATAAAAGGGTGGGGCAAATTTAGATGTGGGGGGGTGCCCGGTTTTAGTCTTGCCTAGGGCAGCACAAAACCAAAATACACCACTGATCATCGGGGAAGTAATATACATAAGAACATCATATGCGAACAGGGCACATTTATGTTCTTGTTGTCCGCAATGAATGCCATGAATTTGGGGATGAAAGCAAATAGCCATAGCCAGAGGCTCAATTGCCAGCACAAATAGGAGTGGGGACAATGGACAGCCCTGTCTAGTACCTCTTCGGATCAGAAACACAGAAGATTTGTAGCCTTTAATGGAGACCTGAGCTGAGGGATTATCATATAACTAGCGCAGCCGAACGAAAAACGACAGGCTGAATCCAAAGGCCTTCAAGGTAGTAAACAAATATTCCCAGGTCAGACTATCAAAAGCCTTTTGGAGGTCCAGAGAAAGAAGCAAGAGTGCCTGAGAAAGGGGAGAGAACGGACAGCTGAGATCAAAGAAATAGATCTGCGAATCTGATCTAACATTTGACGGCCCAATATGAACCCCGACTGGTCTCATGAATATAATGTGCCACAAAAGGAATTAAGACGTACGGCTAGAAGGTTTGTTAATATTTTTAAATCACAATTAATTAAGGAAATAGATGAAAATAGGGCACTTAAATTCCTTGAGGGGGGGAGGAGGGGTCCCGTTAGGGCGATAATTGTGAACATCAAAAGAATCTCCAAAAGGCTTTTGATGTTCACAATTATCGCCCTAACGGGACCCCTCCTCCCCCCCTCAAGGAATTTAAGTATAATGCCATATGTGGAAGAAGATGAGCAGAAAAGGTTTTATAGCACGCATTAGGAAGGCCATCAGGGCCCGGGGACTTATGGGACAATAGTTTAAGGACGTTTTGGAGCTCCTCAGAAGTAATAGGCTGTTCCATTAACTCTCTATGGGCGTCAGTGAGGGAGGGAATAGGCAAAGACTCCAGAAAAGATCAAATAGAGGAAGGTTCCACTGGCCGAGGTGGGTCGTACAGAGAAGCATAAAAATCCTGAAATTTCCTAAGGATCTTCTGAGGATATGGCGTAATAGAATGCCCCTTTAGCTGGAGTTTGAACAATGCTGAATGAGCAAATTTGGGGGTAAGATTATGCGCTAGAAGGGAACCTGGTCTATGCACCCACGTAAAAAATGTATGGTTCATACAGCGTAAAGGTTTTTCCACTTCCGTGGTGAGGCAGAGGTTCCAACCAGGCTTGCTCCATCTTAGATAAGAGATCCGAGGTCGGGGTAAGGCTGGCCATACATTATACAATTATCTGGAGATTTTTGGTTTAGATTTACCAAAAACCATATAATAGGAGGTCAAACCTAAACAACAATTTCAGTTGTATCCAATTAGGCAGGCCCTTGCACTACATAGTTGAAGGTAAATCTAAAGGAAATTGGGCAGAAAATTGGAAGATAATTGTATAATGTATGGCCAGCCTAAGTTTATGTTGGACAACTAGTGATTCATATTCTCTAGATTTGGCAGAGATCAATTCCTTGCAAGTCTTTTTACTTCTGGAGGATAAAGAAGCCTCTAACAGAGACTTTGTGGGCCGCCCAGTTAATGGATGGATTTGTATCCCTGCCCTATTATTTGCAAAGTAGGTCTTGAGGTGGGAGCCCACAACATGACTCATCACTCACTCGGTGCTGATTTTTAAATGCAATTGCCAGCTTTTTTTTTCTTCACTTCACAGAATTATCTGTCACTTTCCCCGGAGTTAAAGGAAACTGTTTCTTTTAAGAAACTAAAAGGAAACATTGTTTTTTTTTAACTTGGGGAAATAAAACTAAAAGAAAACTTTCTTTTAGCTGGGGGGAAAGTGACAGCTGATTCTGTGAGCTATAGTTAAGAAAAAAAGTGGTAATTAAACATTAAAAACCAGCACCACAATAAATTAAACAACGTTGTGGGGTCCCCCCTCCATTCATACCAAGCCCTTCAGGTCTGGTATGGGTTTTGAGGATCTGTGCCTGGCTTCGTGAGTACGGCTCTGTGCTTGGCTTTGTGAGTGTGGCTGTGTGCCTGGCTTTGTGACTACAGCTCTGTGCCTGGCTTTGTAAGTACAGCTCTGTGCTTGGGTTTGTGACTACAGCTCTGTGCCTGGGTTTGTGACTACAGCTTTGTGCCTAGCTTTGTGACTATGGTTTTGTGCCTGGCTTTGTGAGAACAGCTCTGTGCCTGGCTTTGTGACTACAGCTCTGTGCCTGGCTTGTGAGTACAGCTCTGTTCCTGGCTTTGTGAGTACAGCTCTGTGCCTGGATTTGTGATTACAGCTTTGTGCCTGACTTTGTAAGTGCAACTTTGTGAGTACACGTTTGTGACTATGGCTCTGTGCATGGCTTTGTGACTATGGTTCTGTGCATGTCTTTCATGTCTTTGTGACTATGGTTCTGTGCCTGGCTTTGTGACTATGGTTCTGTGCCTGGCTTTGTGAGTACAGCTCTGTGCCTGACTTTGTGAGTGCAGCTTTATGCCTAGCTTTGTGACTACAGCTTTGTGCCTGGCTTTGTGACAACAGTTTTGTGAGTACAGATTTTTGCCTGGCTTTGTGACTACGGCTCTGTGACGATGGCTCTATGCCTGGCTTTGTGATGATGGCTCTGTGCCTGGCTTTGTGACTACAGCTCTGTGCCTAGCTTTGTAACTACAGCTATGTGCCTGGCGTTATAAGTACAGCTCTGTGCCTAGCTTTGTAACTACAGATTTGTGCCTGACATTGTGAGTGCAGCTTTGTGCCTGGCTTTGTGACTACAGCTTTGTGACTATGGCTCTGTGCCTGGCTTTGTGACTATGGCTCTGTGCCTGGCTTTGTGACTATGGCTCTGTACCTGGCTTTGTTACTACAGCTCTGTACCTGGCTTTGTTACTACAGCTCTGTGCCTGGCTATGTGAGTGCAACTTTGTGCATGGCTTTGTGAGTATGATTTTGGCCTGGCTTTTGTAAGTGCAGCTTTGTGAATACAGCACTGTACCTGGCTTTGTGAGTATAGCTCTTTGTCTGGCTTTGTGAGTATAGCTCTTTGTCTGGCTTTGTGAATACAGCTCTGTGCCTGGCCTTGTGACTTTGGCTTTTTGCCTGGCTTTGCAAATACAGCTTTGTGGCTGGATTTGTGAGTACAGCTTTGAGGCTGGCTTCTTGAGTACTGCTTTAGAACTGCAACTTTATAACAAGCTTTGGTAACTGTTACTTTAGAAATGTTATTTGTTCTAAAATATTAGTTTCCAAACCCTGTTCTAACACTACTTTCATATGGGCTTTTAGCCACTGTATGAATGGCAGAATCAGAAATCTGCAGATTCCTGCTGCTGCTTTTGACACCTGTGAAGGGCTAGCTGCAAGGCACTTTATGGTTTATTTACTAAAGCTGGCTCACTTAGAATTTTGTGCACTTCTGCATAGAAACCAATCAGCTTACAGGTTTTATTGCTAAAGCTTAATTGAACCAGCTGAGGTTAGAAGCTGATTGGTTACCATGCACAGGTGCAGCAGATTCTGAGTGAACCAGCTTTAGTAAATCACCCCCTTTGTGTGCGTACAGCAGCAATCACTGCAGGTAAATGTTGGCTGTGTTAACAGCCACGAATAGGTTGCAACCTCTGGAAGTGTGTCAATAAAGTGTACTGTACAGGGTCAGTGACTGCAGCTAGTAAGCTGCACAGGTGTCAAAAACAGCAGCAGGAATCAGCTGTGAAAGTAGCATCCCTACCCTCCTCCCATTCACAAAAGGCCTTGTACTTTTTTTAATAGAATACAATGTGCTCTGTGGAAAGAGTAGAGATCATGTTGCATCCTCTCATACTTCATTCATGGAACACCTTGTATTAACCCTATTCAAAATATCATTTTTTTACAGGCCATAAAATAGTGCCATAATAATAAAGCCATAATGTTCCCACTGGACATGTAGTCAGGATATGTATATTAATTTAGTCAGTTTTCTAAAAGTAATAGCTACCAATATTTAAATTAAAAGTTTTTTCATGGAGTTCTGCTTCAATTTAAAAAGGTTGTATGCCCAAAATACATAATTGTATGGGACTGAGACTGATCTGTGGTCTGAAGCACATGCATTCAAGCACTTGACTGATTTGAAGTTTAAAGTGTGTGTAGGTATGCATTGAGGGTTATTTGAGGTCTGATAAGTCATTTATCATGGGGCTGATCTGAGGTCTGAAGGTGCAGGAATTGGGGCTGATCTATGGTCTGAAGCTGCATGCATTGGAGCTGATCTGTTGTCTGAAGCTGCATGCATTGGGGCTAATCTGTTTTCTGAAGTTGCATACATTGGGGCTGATCTGTGGTCTGAAGCTGCATGCATTGGGGCTGATATTTGGTCTGAGGCTACATGCATTGGGGATGATCTGTGGTCTGGAGGTTAAGGAATTGAGACTGATCTGAGTCCTGAAGGTGCAGGAATTGGGGCTGATCTGCAATCTGAAACTGCATACATTGGGTCTGATTTGATGTGTGAAGGTGCAGAAATTGGTGTGATCTGAAGAGTGAAAGTGAAGGAATTGGGATGACCTGAGGTGTGTCAGTGCAGGATTTGGAGCTGATCTGGGGGGTGTGAAGGTGAAGGAATTGAGGTGATCAGAGGGGTGAAGGTGTTGGAATTTGGGTGATCTGAGGTGTGAAAGTAAAGGAATTGGGGCTGATCTGAGGTGTGAATGTGCAGACAATGGGGTAATCAGAGGGTTGAAAGTGTAGGAATTGGGGTGATCTGAGGTGTGAAGGTGAAGAAATTGGGGCTGATCTGAGGTGTGAAGGTGAAGTAATTGGGGCTGATCTGAGGTGTGAAGATACCGGAATTGGGGTGATCTGGGGGGTGACGGTGCAGGAATTGGGATGATCTGAGGTGTGAACGTGAAGCAGCTGGGTTGATCTGAGATGGGAAGGTACAGGAAATTAGGTGATCTGAGGGGTAAAGGTGCAGGAATTGGGGTGATCTTTGGGGTAAAGGTGCAAGAATTGGGGTGATATTAGGGGTAAAGGTGCAAGAATTGGGGTGATCTTAGGAATGAAGGTGCAGGAATTGGGGTGATCTTAGGGGTAAAGGTGCAGGAATTGGGGTAACCTGAGGTGTGCAGGTGCAGGAATTGGGATGATCTGAACAAGGGTAAGTTACCATTTATTTTAGCACTTTCCATTGATCTTTGAAAGTTCAATACTAATTTCTTGAAAGGTAACAGGGTTCTGCACTACTAAGTGACTGATATGTGGAAAAAATGGATAACATAAATTAGATAAAAATATAAATATATACTCAACCCGCTGTGAACATAAATTAAAATATGTAATGTGGTGCAAAAAATGCCAAGAGACAGTGCCAGCCGCAGGAGATCGGCAATGCAGTGCTGGTGACACAGGTTTATAAACAATAATTAATATAACCAAAGAGTGACTCAATCCCAAAATGGACGATCAAAAATATATCATGAGTGATAACGCCAGCCGCAAACAAACTGGCTATGAAGTGCTAGTGACACAAGTGAATAAATCAGTGGCTGATAATACGAAATAATCAATCAAAAATAATGGATCAGTGACTCACTCCAAAAAACTTCAAAAAGTGACTCAGTCCCAAAAAATAAAAAAAACGAAAACAATTCTAAAAGGAAAATGACAGTCCCAAAAAATCAGAAAAAACTGTAGTGAATCTTTAGTGCATGCCGTAACAGATCCAGTGCTGCAAACATATATGGACAAATCCTCCACCGGCTAGCATGTCACAAAGCATAGAAAGCCTCAAACGGTGATTTCCAGGAGAAAGATCCTCGATAAAATCAGAGAGCATCTCCAATGGCGCCAACAAGCACTCCTAAGCATACTCCAGCAATGGCCGCAGACCTCTGTCATCCACAATGCTTCACATGGAAGATGCAAGCAAGAAGACTCCCATAGTATAATATGTCACAAACGTTATTTAAAATAACATCTAGAAATAACAAATCACATTTAAAATAGGTCCGCAGACCAAAAAGGCAAAATTCTTGCAGTTAAAAAACGTCTGGAAAGGTGTAGGGGTTTTGGGAGTACCAAGATGGCAGCTGCCGTCAGTGCCCAATATGATGTCACCACGCTTCCGTAATACGCGTTACGTCACGGGTCACGTGGACTTCCTCAGAGCTCAGAGGGTGGTGACCAACAAATTCCATTTATACAGAGCCCACACCTGAAATCACTCAGCGGCGGAGTGCAGTGGCCATTTTCTCAGAGTCCCGAGGAAGAGACTCCAGAGAAAAATAGCCTATATCCTTCTACCAGGCACGAAACACTTAAAACGAAGAAAAAAATTCACAGTAAAAAGAGGAGCAGAACAGACCATCTCTGGGCACCAATATACATGGGCACATAACTAGATAAATACATATATTATTCCGGGGATAAAAAAAAAAAAGATAAAATGAATAAGGGAATATAACGAGGCAACGGCTAAGAAAGCTAAAACCCGCAAATGGGCAAAAAGCGGAAATAACATAAAACCTCAGAAACATCATGACATAAATATGAAAATTAATAAGAACCTCGCATAAAAAGCCTAAAAAGGCAAAAAGACAATAAAAATAATGTGACTAACCTGCATGTGTAAAAAGCCTTAAAGGGGTAGACAATCAATAAAAAAAGGGATAAGAACCATAAATGAAATAGAATAAAATGAATAAGATGGATAAACAGGAGAGAGAAAAAGGGGGAATCAGTGGGGGGAGTTGAAACAGAGAGAGGGGCAAGCCAAGGACCTAAAAATCACTAATAAAACAATTAAGATCAAATTCAATATTCAGTCCTAGGGGGGCCATGGTGTAAATCCATCTGGATTCTGCCTGACTTAGCACCCGAACTTTATCATGGCCTCTCCAATGGGGTTGGAACTTCTCAATACCCCAAAATAATAGGGAAGAGGGGTCCTTATCATGGTGTATGGCAAAGTGTTTGGAGAGACTGTGTTTGGGATAACCTTTTTTGATATTCTGCACATGTTCCCTCAGCCTTTTCCATAGCGGTCTTTTGGTTCTTCCTATGTATTGTAGCCCACAGCCACATTGAAGGGCATACACCACTCCCAATGTTCTACATGTAATAAAATGCTTAATTTCAAAGTCTAATCCATTACTGAAAGATGAAAACGTATTCCTCTTGGTATTCCGACCTTTGGTAGCTAAAAAAGCATAGCACCATCTACATGGAAATAAAACATTCCTATCCAGAAATGTAACTTGCTGTTTCTCCTCAGGAGATCTACCACATTTTTCGCTAATTTGGGCGTAATTTTAGGGGCCCTCCTATAGACCAATTTCAGTTGAGCTGAGAGAATATCCTTCAATTGTTTGTCTGCCCTCAGGAGTGGCCAGTATCTTTTAAAAAAATCTCTCTACTATTTTGTGTTGTACATTAAAATCCATAATGATCGGTATTTGGTCACATAATGTATCCTCCTTCATCCTATACTTAATCAGGGTATTTCTGTCCAATTTAGCTACCTCTTGAATAACTTCATCTATGGCCCTAGATTGGTAGCCTTTCTTGATAAAACGTTCTCCTATTAACTTGGCTTGATCATGAAAATCCTTCTCATAAGTACAGTTTCGTCTCAATCTAATGAATTGTCCTTTGGGTATATTTAATAGCCATGACAGATGATGGCAATTGTCAAAGGGAATGTAACCGTTTCGATCCACTGTTTTAAAATAGTTTTAGTCGTTAGACTCACATTTTCCAGTGTATTCTCACTGTCTAAGATTCCTTGACCTTGACCCTAGACTTGAGGATGACAGGTTAGTTACTAAAACATTTAGAAAACCAACTACAGCTAATACACTACTTGGGGCAAGGAACTATCAACCACGCTCACTGATTACTGGGATATCTGTTGGTCAGTTTCTGAGGTGTCGCAGAAACTGTTCCTACATTAATGACTTCAGATTAGAGGCTCGTGACCTCTATAAAAGATTCAGGGAACGTGGATATTCCCATTCTCAGATTAGGAAGGCAAGAAAACGAGCATATCAAACTGATTGGAAAATGCTACTGTCTCCAAAAGAGGAAGACAGTCTAGCTAAACAGACTCCACAACCGGTCAGGATGATAACCCAGTTTGGAGCGCAATGGGGGAAGTAAAACATGTACTTGAAAAACATTGGAAGAGTCTTACGCAATGTCCCAACTTAGGTAGAATTGTAGGTGATCGTCCACTAATGGTGGCGAGGGGAGCACCAAATCTTGGTGATTTACTTATTCACTCAGATTATCAGCCACTAAAACAATCAACATGGCTTATGTCACGCACCAAAGGGATGTTTAGGTGTGGAAAATGTCAGATTTGAAGATTTGTAGATCGTACCGATAGGTTCTCTGATTCGAATAATAAGGCTCATTTTAAAATTCAAAGCCTCATAAATTGCTCTACAGCTAGAGTACTGTATGTGTTGACTTGCCCATGTAAAAAATTTATATCGGTAAAACTAAAAGGCAGCTTAAAGTATGAATAGGTGAACATTTTAGAGACATTAAATCAAATTATCCCGAGAGTAATTTAGCTCAACATTATGCAAAATACCATGGAGGAAAATTAGAAGGTACTAAAGCCAAAGGAATTTATGCACTTAATTTCCCACAGAGGAGAGGTGATTTTGATAGAGAACTTTTGAAATGTGAAAAACATTGGATATATAAACGTGATACTCTATTCCCCAAAGGGTTAAATGTTGAACTTGACCTCCAAGTATTTTTTGCAAAAATAAATTGATATGGAGATTTGTAATGGAATTCTGCCTTTTCCCATTTTGGGTGATTAAAATAGTCATCAAGAACTCCATTATAATGATATTGCTTGAATATTTGAATATCTTTTCCCACTGTGGAGCCAGGTATCTGAATATTTATTTATTTTTTTTATGACCAGTCTCTGTCCTTGATTATTCCAGTTCTTTTTCCCAATGAGTTAATTTGCCACCAGCTGATTTACATATATGGGTGGTTACAAGCCTAATATAAATATTGCATGTGGGGTAGGCATTTCATTGGTCCTGACGAAGTTGAGTAAGATGTGCCCATCAGCGAAACGCATTGACGTCACACGTCAGTTACATCACTTCCGGTCAGATGTATTGGCGCCATACACGTAGTCCTGCAGGGGATGCGGTTATACACTCTGGCATTCGGCGTTCACCAGGCTGCACGAGTACCAGGAAGAGAGGGGAGCTCACCTGCCTCTAGTCCTGATGGTGGCGGCTGCCTCCGGGATCACGGGCGGTTATCCTGATGAGAGAGACTTTGCAAGAATATCACCTAAGGCAAGGGTGGTGAGTGATACACAGTATATCTAAAGGAAACACGGTGCATTAACGCCATTGCCTTTCTACTTAAAGTGACAAATTCATTGACTTTCAATATGTCACTTATCTATTGTAGGATGGGGACATCATGTTACACAACTTAAAAGATGCACAGCACCCTATGTTTATTACCAGGCACGGATGCTCCAGTACTCTACATCACAGTATTACCATAAAGGAGGTGTTTAGCCCACGTGTAGCGGTGAAGAACCCCTTTACACATTGGCAGGGCCCTGCCATCTCTACTACATTGTGGAAGTTATATGGTGATACTACCACAGCTACTAAATTCATCTTATCAAATATTGTGGACATGACTGTTGCTGCTTGATATCTCACCACCAATAATTGCCTTATTAAGCCTACTACAACTACTACCTGATTTGGTTATTACCCAGCTAGTGGTTGTGGAGATTGCTCCAATATCTCTCCTCAGCTATTCCCTACTTGTCATTGGTACTCTTGATCAGCAATAACACTGCAACTTTATGCTCAGCCATTTGGTACAATTTTTTGAAACACCCCCTACATGGTGGTGTAACCATTGTGTCAGTGCTGCATATGTATTAGACCATGTGTCACTATATCTGCAGCACCTTTATATTCAGACCGGTCATGACGTCTGTTTTTAATTGTTTTTAGGTCATACTTTGATGTATTGTCTCATCTTGAGGTGATGGTTACCTGAGGTATTTACCTGAAATGTCTATACATGCATTGTGTAATAAAGTATAATTTTTTTAGTAACTTTGAGTATCGCATGCTGTCCATAATGTAACCGCTTTCTTGTGAATCCCTTTTCACATTCCCTCTTTTTTGATGTTTGGTTTTTGGTTACTGGGCAGATACTATACGTTCAGCAATACGCCCAAACTTTCAGCCTCTTACTCAATATTTTTACCGTTGTGGTAACCTGGCCCCGTCCCACAAATCTGACAGAACTGAGGTCCTTCTTGGGCTTTTGTGACTATTATCGCCGCTTCATTAGAGACTATTCCAAGACTGCTCGGCCTCTAAATGACTTGCTTAAAGAAACACCTGGCATTGACACAACCAGCAAAACTCCTTTCAGTGAGAGGTGGACTTCTGCTTGTGAGGAAGCTTTTCTACAGCTTAAGAAAAGTCTTACAGAAGCACCAGTTGTTGGCTTATGTAGACCCACAAAGGCCATACATTCTGCATGTAGATAACAGCTACGATGGGTTAGGAGGAGTCCTTCATCAGGAGTACCCAGGAGGACTAAGGCCTGTCGCTTATATCAATCGCAGTCTAAGCCCAGCAGAAAATAATTATCCTGTTCACAAACTGGAATTTCTTGCCCTGAAGTGGGCTATTGTTGAAAAGCTGCATGATTACTTGTATGGGGCTCGGTTTGAGGTGAGAACTGACAATAACCCCCTCACTTATGTTTTGACTACAGCCAAGCTGGATGCCACTGGTCATAGGTGGCTTGCTGCCTTGTCTAATTACCAATTCACTCTCAAGTACAAGCCAGGACCCAACAAAAAGGGGGCTAATGCTCTCTTCAGGCGTCCTGGATTGCAATTGAACTTAGAAGATAGTGAATGGGAGGAAGTACCTGGGCCTGCTGTGGCTGCCTACTGTGCTTAAGCTGCTGTACAAGGAGACAATATTGTTTTCTCGGACTTACGAGTTGTTGACTCATTGGGAGCTGGTGAAGAGTGTATCCCAAACATGTATTGCTGCCCCACTGCTCTAGGGGTACCAGAAAACATCCAGCTGCAAAAGAAAGATATGATTCTTCTACAAAAGAGGGATCCAGTAATCAGACATGTTAGAGAGTCTGTTTTCCGCAAAGATCCTAATTACCTGAGAAAAACACTACCTGAGCAGAGTACCTACTATGTTAAGGAATGGGATGAACTCAAAATAATCGATGGACTTTTGTATAGGGTACATTTGTTACATGATCAAGGCAACAACAATGTTAACTTGCTGTGTTTTGTTGTTGTTTTATGTATATATCCTTGCCGGGTCGGAAGGATTTTCAGCAGGGGGAGAATGTAGTGATGTGATAATTTCTTTACCCATTTTCCAGTGTATACTTCACTATGCAGTGTTTGTTTTGCCCTTTTCCAATATGGCTTTTCCAATATGATCTCTGGGCACTGAGAATGAGGTCATCAGAGAGAGCACTTGTGAAAAAAGAGGAAAAGTGTGGATTTTTCCTGAGAGAGAGAGCTCAGACTGTAAGTGCTGCAGCCTCCCCTCATTGAGACATGCAAAAAGACTGTTAATGCTTTAATGTTCCTGTTTGGAAGATACTTTATGTTGGATGGTTCACTGAATGTTATTTCTAAAATACATGGACTTTCATATACAGTGCTGTGTGGATTGCTGTCTATGTGGACGATACATTTCTCAGTTGGGATTTCACTTAATAACCACAAGCCCCGATTGAGTGGAGGCACTAGCGCTTGTTAGAGATCCTGTCCTGATCACACAGATTTTAAGGACTCTGCTCCTAATTACTATACATACCCCAGTAGTCGCAAAGAGTGTACAAATAGCGCTACACTTGCAAATCCCGATTGGCAGCCCACAAATTCTGCAGCACCCGTACTTCCCCCATCCACTGCCCAACCCAGAATGCAGGTGGAAACAGCACATTTAACTACTCCCCTTGATTTTTGGAGCTGTTTTTCATGGAATATCTGTATGCATTGAATACTGTAAATAGTGAATACTTGTGAGCTATTATGAATGAGGCATTCAGTGGGTTATAAATAATTATCTACTGATATAATGTGCTTGGTGCGCTGGCACTTACAAAGACTCACTTACTAGTGTTTGTTCAGTAATATAAATATATTTATAGTGCCGCGCTCCTATTTTTGTATATATATAGCTATATCCAATCTACTTTCATTCTAATAAATACATAAATTGATAACTAAAAGAAATACATAAATCACTGTGACTAGTGAATAAAAAATAAATCAATTGTGAATCACTGTGACTTGTGAATGAATTAAGAATGGATAAATATAAATAAATCAAAAACCTTAATTAATGTGGCTGATATCAATCAATCAAAAATCCTTAATTAGATGTGACTAATAAATGGATAAAAATGGGGTATATAAAAACCTAAATCTGTGCCACTCTAATCATATGTGATCAAACCATCAATTTTGTGCAAAAACATATATAAATGTGCAAGTGCAATCAATAAAGTACATAAATAAAGTCTTTTGAAATAAGTGCAATGTGCAGGTGAATTCCTTATTCCCTCTCGCCAGGTGCCTTGTGGTCTCCCTATGCGCTCACCTTGGTATTTGCCTAAATAAATTCAGGCAAATAGACTTTTAATCCTTCCAGGATTGATGGGATAATATTCATGTATAAGATGTTCCAAGAGGTGGGTGTAGATCTATTGGGATCCTCCTGTGCTCTCCTCTTTCTCCTTGTGCAGCTGCAAATAGATGGGTGTTTAGATCAGCTCTATAGGAATCTCCTAGTTCCCCTCCTGGGGTCACCTCCTTCTCATATCCTCCTTGGTATTTGCCTAAATAAATTCAGGCAAATAGACTTTTAATCCTTCCAGGATTGATGGGATAATATTCATGTATAAGATGTTCCAAGAGGTGGGTGTAGATCTATTGGGATCCTCCTGTGCTCTCCTCTTTCTCCTTGTGCAGCTGTTCATAGATGGGTGTTTAGATCAGCTCTGTAGGAATCTCCTAGTTCCCCTCCTGGGGTCACCTCCTTCTCATATCCTCCTTTCACCAGTGTGGGGAATATGGGTCAAATGAAGAAAAGAAGAAAAAAGACAGTAATAAATTTCCTTTATACAAAAGGATAAGGCACCATGGTCTTTTTTCTTCTTTTCTTCATTTGACCCATATTCCCCACACTGGTGAAAGGAGGATATGAGAAGGAGGTGACCCCAGGAGGGGAACTAGGAGATTCCTATAGAGCTGATCTAAACACCCATCTATGAGCAGCTGCACAAGGAGAAAGAGGAGAGCACAGGAGGATCCCAATAGATCTACACCCACCTCTTGGAACATCTTATACATGAATATTATCCCATCAATCCTGGAAGGATTAAAAGTCTATTTGCCTGAATTTATTTAGGCAAATACCAAGTAGGATATGAGAAGGAGGTGACCCCAGGAGGGGAACTAGGAGATTCCTATAGAGCTGATCTAAACACCCATCTATGAGCAGCTGCACAAGGAGAAAGAGGAGAGCACAGGAGGATCCCAATAGATCTACACCCACCTCTTGGAACATCTTATACATGAATATTATCCCATCAATCCTGGAAGGATTAAAAGTCTATTTGCCTGAATTTATTTAGGCAATTACCAAGGTGAGCGCATAGGGAGACCACAAGGCACCTGGCGAGAGGGAATAAGGAATTCACCTGCACATTGCACTTATTTCAAAAGACTTTATTTATGTACTTTATTGATTGCACTTGCACATTTATATATGTTTTTGCACAAAATTGATGGATTGATCACATATGATTAGAGTGGCACAGATTTAGGTTTGTATATACCCCATTTTTATCCATTTATTAGTCACATCTAATTAAGGATTTTTGATTGATTGATATCAGCCACATTAATTAAGGTTTTTGATTTATTTATATTTATCCATTCTTAATTCATTCACAAGTCACAGTGATTCACAATTGATTTATTTTTTTTTATTCACTAGTCACAGTGATTTATGTATTTCTTTTAGTTATCAATTTATGTATTTATTAGAATGAGAGTAGATTGGATTTAGCTATATATATACAAAAATAGGAGCGCGGCACTATAAATATATCTGTATGCATTGATTGTGGATCAAAGCAATTTATTTGCACAAGAATTTATTTAGAATGTATTGCTGCCAACCCAAATTCAAACCTTGCCAGACCATTTGCATGGAAACCCGTTATGGTTTCCGAATTTACATTTGTTTGTGCCTATCCCTCAACATGGGCATTACTAAAAAAAATGAATTGCGGTTGTATTGGTCCACAGACCTGATTCATCATATCCTGTGTTCTCTGCTGCCAAGGCCAGGCATAGATATGATGAGTATAATGTGCTTCATACATTTCAATGACAATAAACTCTGTCGTCCTCAAGGTGACCCTGAATTTGACTAGCTCCACAAAATTCAGCCCCTCATAAATCACCTTAACCAAAAATTTGCAGATGTCTATACCCCCCAGCAAAAAATCTGCGTTGATGAGATACTTATTAATTTTTCTGTCCGCCTTGCATTCAAACAATTTCTCCCCAGAAAGCGTGCCAGATATGGGGTCAAGATGTAGAAGACCTGTGAGAAGGCAACAGAGGTCTTCCACATCTTATACATATACATAGCCTATACATGAAAGTTTTGGATTTACGAGGAAAAAGATAATTTGCCCAGACTACATGGGGAGTAGTGGCAAGATAGTTTGGGACTTGGTGTCAACCTCTTTCCATATGGGGTACTACTTATACGTGCACAATTTTTATTCAAGTGTGCCACTATTTAGACATTTGTACAATCTTGCAACTGGTACATGTGGCACCGTGCGACCTAATGTGTGCCCACCATTAGAAGTGGGTGGATGCAGGGTGGAACATTCTAATGCTGGGCATACCACACACACTTTTTCTGGCAGAGATTTCTTCTCTTTTTTCATTCAGTCCACAGGCTGCATGCAAAAAAAAAAAGAACATAGCATATATACCCAACATCGACCAGCGATGCACTGGTACATCACTGGACTTTGAATGGTTATACAACTGCAGGCATCATCCTGGTATCTTTTTTTTCATCTGGCAATCGGCTTTCATGTAAAAGCAATCCTAGTGGCTAATTAGCTGCAGGATGATTCCCCCCTCCCCCCTGCCTTCCACGGCCTTATCGGGCAGTCCCGTGCCATTGGGGGAACCTGAGAATGCAGCCAGTGTTTCTGCCAGCTGACCATAGAGCTAATTGGAGACCAGAATGGTGCCAATCATCTCTATAGTCTAAGAAATCGGAAGCTACGAGCATTTCATCACTTTAGTTTCGCAGGATATAAACAGCGCCATTTGTAAATTGGCGCATTTCCGTAGGCTAAAGTCTACTTTTCATTAGACTCCGTCTTCTTTTAGATGGCAAAGACATTTAGTAAAGAAAGTGTCTAACAAACAGACTCAAAAGCGAATTTACTGATGGACACAATAAAGGAATCCGTCTGAAAAAGCAGACGTCCTAGTACGGCTAAAGAAACGAAAAATCACTGCAGAAATCTGTTCACATTTGCTTTCCCAAATATCTGGACTTCACTTTAAAAAATATATTCCTTTTAAAAGTTTTTTTGTAGTGAATAAAAAATAGTTTTTTTAGTGAATTCATGACAGTCAAGTACTAGACACCTTTCCAACGTCTATGCACGGATAGAAATGCGCATGTGCAGAACACAATTTTGCCATCTACCGGACGCTGTTTAATAGTAAATCTCTGTGTGGAGTCCTCTGGAAGACGGCAATGGTGCCCGTCAACTGTGTATGATAAACAGCACTATTTGTAGCTAGGCATATCTTTATGTATTCTAATTTGTTTTTCTTAGTTCTATTGATTCTATTTTTGTTTCTTATCTTTTATAATGATTTTCTGTAATGGTTTTACGTATTTCGAAGCTCTAGATAATATATATTTTGACAGCTGAATCTAAAAATAAAGGTCAGCAATTAAAAAATAAACAAAAAACAGCGTGGGGACCCCCCTCCCAATCCCTTCGGGTCTGGTATGGATTCTGATAAGCCCCCCGCCTTTCTGATAAGCGCTCGCTCATCCCCCCCTTTCCTGACCTGCATGCTAAGTGTCTGGTATGGATTTGGGGGGGACCCCCACGTCATATTTTTTACTTTTTGGTGTGGCCAGGCACAAATCTGTACTCATTCATGGCTTCAGCCAGGCACAAATTTGTACTCATAAAGCCAGACATAAACCTGTACTCACAAAGCCAGGCACAGAGCTGTACTCGCAAAGTCAGGCACAGAGCCACAGTCACAAAGCCAGGCACAAAAGTAGTAACTAGAAATCCAGCTAATTACAAAGCCTCAACTTTTCTGGCTATAATGGTCTCATCTCCAGCCTGAGCCACAGCTGCTGAAGGAGAGGAGCATATGTACACAGATCATAAAAGGGAGACAGTATGTGAACACCAATAAGAAAATCCTGGGCAGGAGTCAGCTGAGGCTAAAAAACTGCTTAATTAGCATTAAAATGGTAATTACCATTTCAAAGGAAGAGCTGGCTGGGGAATTCCACTGCTTCTGTGTACATGGAGAAGGGCACACCCGAAGTCACTGGGCAGAGAAGTGGGCGGGAGGAGAGGTGGGCATGTGGGCACCCACACTGCTTTCCTTGTAAGCAGATGCAGCTGGTGGCCGGCCATGTTTCCTGTGTGGGAGATGGGTCTCCTAGGATCGCTCTCCATCCAAAGTACCAATGCGTGCCACGTCTGGCACACGTGCCACAGGTTTCCGACCCCTGTAGTAGACCTTAGCAACATTGTCATATTGTATGTACACAAAATACAAGAACAAATAAACAAACAATTCAGAGTGAGCATCAACCACACCACAACAATCCAATTCCCTCACACAGGCTTTTTGGGCTAAATTTATGAACAATTATTTATTTGCAAAATTTTATAACTTAAACAAAGAAAAACTTTTTACAAAAAATATTTGGTCTTTTTTCATTTATTTAACAAAAAATAAAAAACCCAGTGGTAATTAAATACCACCACAAGAAAGCTCTAGTTGTGTGAACAAAATTATAAAAATGTAGTTTAGATACAGTGTTGCATGACTGTGCAATTGTCATTCAAACTGTGAGAGTGCTGAAAGCTAAAAATTGGCCTGGGCAGGAAGGGCATAAAAGTGCTTGGTATTGAAGTGGTTAAGGTGTTTTTATCTGGGTTAAGTTATCTGCTACTATGATTTACAAAAGCATTGCAGAGAACATGGTTTGATTATATGGACAACAATTACAATGATTTGTTTATTTTGTTCCTGGATTGTTTGCTGAAACCAATTCAGTCAGAGGTGATTGCATGATATATTCTCCACAACAACAGATAATCTGGCAAGTCAAAATAAATGTGTAACTACTGTTACACATGAATGAGGTGATTAAGTATAAGCACACAGCCTTTGGTGAAAGTCCACAATTTCTTCCTGACTTTTTTTCCACAAATATTTTAAGTTCCTTTTTACAACTTTTTTTTTTCTTTTTTTTAATAAAAGAAGCAAAAGGAAGACTGAACATTGCAGCATTTTATTATCATATTTTAAAGCTTTCTTGATCATTATCAGTCCGATTATTCTTTGTAAGAAAAAATATTTGTTTATCTGTAAGATACACAAATCTGTACTCACAAAGTCAGGCACAGAGCTGTACTCGCAATATCAGGCACAAAGCCGTAGTCACAAAGCCACGCACAAAGTAGTAAATATTTCTGGCTTTGTAAGTACTGCTTAGTAGTTCCTACAAAGCCTGGAAAAAGTAGTAACTACAAATCCAGCAAAATACAAAGCCTCAACTTTTCTGGCTATAATGGTCTCCTCTCCAGCCTGAGCCATGTGCACAGCTGCTGAAGGAGAGGAGTGAAGCGATACCCCTGAAGGGGCTGCTTAAGTTTGTTCACTCTGCCACTCTGCCTCTCAACCCCAAGAACTGTCTCAGCCCAGGGGCAGACTGACAACTCATGGGGCCCCCCGGCAATTGGGGATCATGGGGCCCACACTCAAAACACACCCAAAAAAGCCTATAAAAGGTACCAGGGGCATTTTATGGGGCCCTCTAATGACCCCGGGCCCTCGGGCAGTGCCCGAGTACTCCAATGGTCAGTCCGCCCCTGTCTCAGCCCCAACTGACACACCTGGCATTAGTGTAAGTGCAAGGACCAATGAAAAGCACAGACTTTATAATAAAACAGAGAGATCAGCTTTACTGTAAGACCTCTATGGAAAGTAATAAACATTAAAAACAGGTATATGTTAGGTGAATCAAGAGAACAGCAAATACTGTGACTGAAAGCAATATAACTCACTTTTACACTCAGGCTGCTGCTTTCAGGGGATTCCAACCATGAATAACCCCAAGAGCAGAGGTAAACACTTAAATGGCAACCTCAAAGTGGTTTTAACTCCTCTACATAAATTTGGCTCTATGATGTCCAAGCAGGAGGAGAGCAGAAGAATGACTCTCTGTTGTGTCAGATTTCTCCTTTCTAACCCCCAACACCACAAGCCCAATAGGCAAACACTGTGCCCTACTGATGCTTAATAGCTACTTTCCAAGGCAAAGCTATTCCCTCACACACCATGCAATATAGAAGCCTAAATACGCATGCGCGTGCCCGTATGGCACCAGTAACTTCAGTCTCTTGGTAACAGGATGAATCTTGGGATCTTCAGCTAGCCACTTCCGTTGGTGCACTTAAACTCCTATGGTAAAGTATAATTGTAATCCCGTGGCAGTATTTGTATAGCAAAGCAAATACTGTGTCTGTTTAGCAGGGCTATCTACACAACCCAGTGCCTGGTGAGTATGGGCAAAGTGTAATGTCTCTGTATGTGTTCAGTGTTCCTGTCCTCTGCCAGTGGGCAAACTCTCTCTCATCAGATCCTGTGACTAAGGCCCAAACGATCGTCCTGGAAATGACAGACTCCTCTGGTCACTTCACAATGAGCGCTTCACACTGTCAGTGTAGGCACTGTACTGTAGGCCCACTTCTATCAGTTTGGATGTTCTCTCGACTGATGCAGATAACTAAACATGCAGTGAACAGACCCTAAGCACTTCTTTGCTAGATCCAGACTGTTCTACGATACATGCAGACTGCCTCCCCTCAGGAAAAACAAAATGGAGTCCTTCACTCTGCTCTCACTAAGCATGCTGGTCTCTGTAGTTCCATTCCTCATATACTGTAAGCCTATCAAGCAGTTTCTGTTCAAGACTGCATATTCCACAATGCTTTGAAGCTGCACCTCCTGCTTAAGAAAGTCCCTGTCATTGGCTCCTTTAATTGCTCTTCTAATTGGCTCTCTCTCTATTACAGTCTGAGAGGAGAAGGGAGGGGCTGAAATCTCTCACTGGCTTGTGTGTGCCCAGTGCAAGTGTCAGATGTCAGAGGAGATGCAAGTCAGCAGGTTACAGGAGTCACACTAGGATTAATTTCCTCCTCTACAGGGGCATATTTACACAGATCATAAAAGGGAGACAGTATGTGAACAGCAATAAGAAAAGCCTGGGAAAGAGTCAGCTCAGGCTAAAACACTGCTTAATTAGCATTAGCACACACGAGGTCAGTGGGAAGAGAAGTGGGTGGGAGGAGAGGTGGGCCTGTACCACCCACACTGCTTTCCCTGTAAGCAGCTGCAGCTGGTGGCCGGCCGCGTTTCCTGTGTGGGAGATGGGTCTCCTAGGTTCGCTCTCCCATGCCATCCAAAGTGCCAATGCGTGCCATGTCTGGCACACCACCCCTGTAGTAGACCTTAGCAACATTGTCATATTGTATGTACACAAAATACAAGTACAAAATACAAGTAAACAAACAATTAAGAGTGAGCATCAACCACACCACAGCAATCCAATTCCCTCACACAGGCTTTTGGGCTAAATTTATGAAGAACAATTATTTATTTGCAAAATTGTATAACTTAACCGGTTGCCGACCAGCCACAGTACATTTACTGCGGCAGGGCGGCACCGCTGCACGAAATCACATATATATACGTGATTTTGCATTTCGGGTAGGGGGCGTGCGCGGAGCTGTGGGTGTCAATCATCTGGGCCCCGGCCAGTGATTACTCGCAGGAGCCCGGTGATTACCAGCAAACACTGACAGGGAGGATGGGTGCAGTGTTTACACTACAGCTCTCCTCCCTGTCAGTTTTCAGCACACTGTTCCAGATTGCTATGTTCAGCTTTCCGGATAAGTGTGTTCCTGTGAAGAACACACCCCTCACCCCCTAGTAAAACACTCCCCTCACACAGTTAACTCTTTGATTGCCTCCAAGAGTTAACCCCTTCCTCCCCAGTGCCATTAGTACAGTGTCAGTGTTTTTTTTTTGCACTGATCACTGTATTGGTGTCACTGGGGATTGAAGTGACCCCAAGTCAATTCCCCCCCATTGTCAGAATGTCCGCCGCAGTCCCGCAGTCCCACCATAAGTCCCTGATCGCTGCCATAAATTGCTGACCACTGCCATAAGTCACTGATTGCCGGCATTATTAGTATGAAAAAAAAATTAAATCCCAGTATATATACCGCCATTTGTAAGCACTACAACTTTCACGTAAACCAATTAATTTACACATATTTTTTTTAGCAAAGACATGTTGCAGAATACATTTTGGCCTAAATTTATGAAGAAATTTGATTTGTACATTTTTTTACTGGACATGTTTTAAAGCAAAAAGTCCAAAATATAGTTTTTTTTCTCAAAATTGTCGGACACTTTTTTATAGCGCAAAAAAATAAAAAATGCACAGGTGATCAAATACCACCGAAAGAAAGCTCAATTCGTGGGGAAAAAAGGACATAAATGTAATTTTGGTGCAGCATAAAAAAAAAAAAAAACATTGCATGACCGCGCAATTTTCAATTAAAGTAACGCAGTGCCGTAACACAAACCGCCTCTGTAACCGCTTCCTGCCCTATAGGATAAATACTGCTACAGGGCTACACGGGTGCGCAAAATCACATATATATACGTGATTTGTGCTCCCATGGTTTTCACGCCTCTCCCAGATAGTGTCAGATTGCCAGTCAGTACACCAGTAATCACATTTAACCCCTTGATTGCCAGGAGCACACTCATACACAATAAACCTCCATTGCTAGTATAGTGTCTGATCGGATCAATATCTTTGATCAGATCAGCACTATACCAGCATTTACATTAGTATAGTGTCCCCAAAAATGCAGTGTTAGCAGGATCAGCCCCGACACCTGCCAGTACCTGCGTTTAGCCCCTATGCTTCCCCTCCCCCCCTTCTCCCTCAGCAAGTGCAGTGTCAGTAGGTCACTGTCACTTAATACATTGCACACAAAACCGCAGTGTTCGCATAATCAGGTCTGATCTCTGTTAGCACTTGCCGGTAAATTTTGATGACTCTCATATGCAGCAGAGTGTCAATACAAGTGCCACACTACCTTATGGTGAACTGTCGAGTACTAGTGGCCTAGTACTTCCTGGTCTTTCACATACCTCTTAGATTGTAAGCTCCAAGGGGCATGACCCTCCTAACCCTCTTGTATTGAACTGCATTGTTGCTGTATTGTCTCCCGTTATATTGTACAGCGCTGAACAAACTGTTGACGCTATATAAATTCTGTATAATAATAATAATACCAGCACTGCAGTATCACTTGGTGATGTGGCAGGTCCCATAAGTGCAGTATAAGCTGGTGCGGTGGCGAGCACAAGTATTGTCACGCAACCAGCAAGAATTCGCACACAGGCCCGTAGAGCCCCTAGTATCCTTCCGGATGTGCTTGCAAATCCCAATTGGCAGCCCACAAATTCTGCATCACCCATACTTCCCCTGTGCTACCTTTTGGTGAACTGTCGAGCAGTAGTGGCCTAGCACATCCTGGTCTTTCACATACCAGCAGTGCAGTGTCACTTGGTGATGTGGCGAGTCCCATAAGCTGGTGCGGTGACAAGCACAAGTATTGTCCCGCAGCCACCAAGAATTGGCAGCCCACAAATTCTGCAGCACCCGTACTTCCCCCATCCACTGGAAACAGAAAATGTAACTAATCCCCTTGATTTTTGGAGCTGTTTTTCATGGAACATCTGTATGCATTGATTATATGCACAACAATTTATCACCGCCAACCCAAATTCAAACCTTGCCAGACCATTCGCATGGAAACCCATTATGGTTTCCGAATTTCCATTTTTTTTGTGCCTAACCCTCAACATGGGCATTACTAAAATAAATGAATTGTGGTTGTATTGGTCCACAGACCCAATTCATCATATCCAGTGTCCTCTGCTGCCATGGCCAGGCATAGATATGAGAGTATAATGTGTTTTATGCATTTCAACAACAATACACTCTGTCATCATCGAGGTGACCCTGAATTTGACCGGCTCCACAAAATTCAGACCCTCGCAAATCACCTTAACCAAAAATTTGCAGACGTCTATACTTCCCAGCACAAAATCGGCTTTGATGAGTCCCTCATTAATTTTTCTGCCCACCTTGCATTCAAATAATTTCTCCCCTGCAACGTGCCAGATATGGGGTCAAGATGTATAAGACCTGTGAAAGGGCAACAGGCTATACTTATAAGTTTCGGATTTACGAGGGAATAGATAGTCACGTGGAGCCCCCCGGATGCCCAGACTACATGGGGAGCAGTGGCAAGATAGTTTGGGACTTGGTGTCATCTTTTTTCCATATGGGGTACTACTTATACATGGACAATGTTTATTCAAGGGTGCCACTATTTAGACATTTGTACAATCTTGGAACTGGCGCATGTGGCACCGTGTGACATAATGTGTGCCCACCATTAGAAGTGGGTGGATGCAAGGTGGTATATTTTAATGTTGGGCATACCATACACTTTTTCTGGCAGAGATTTCTTCTCTTTTTTTCCATTCAGCCCACAGGCTGCATACAAAAAGAAAAAAGAACATAGCATATATACCCAACAAAGATCAGTGATGGACACAAAGTCACTGGACTTTGAATGGTTATACCAGGATGATGCCTACAGCTGCAGGCATCATCCTGGTATCATTTGTTTCAGCCAGTGATCGGCTTTCATGTAAAAACAATCATAGTGGCAAATTAGCTGCAGGATTTCCTTTGCAAGCAGCGGGAGATGATGCCCCCCCCCGCTGCCTTCTACTGCCTGTCTTGGGCAGTCCCGTGCCATCGGGGGAACCTGAGAATGCAGACGTGTTTCTGCCAGCTAACCATAGAACTGATTGGAGACCAGATTGGTGCCAATCATTTCTATAATCTAAAAAATCAGAAGCTACAACTATTTCATCACTTCAATTTCGCAGGATATAAACAGCGCCATTTGTAAATTGGGAAAGCATCTGATCACTTAGATCTTGGTTTGATTAGATAAGAGCAGAGGAGATATTTAGAGTCTGATAGACCCCAGATTTCTCAAAAAAGAATATATGACAATGCCCATTGAAGTTATAGGGGATATTTGCATTCCCTGTGATAGCATTAAAAGTGATAAAAAAAAAATTAAAGGGTCAGTGTAAAAAAACCAAAAAAAATCAAAATAACTTTAAAAAAAAAAAAAACCTTGCCCCCCCCCACGTGCACACACTTGTGTGCGCGAGCGTTGACCCTGTGCCAGTATGCAGTTGCACCATGCATGTGAGGTATCACCGTGAACATCAGATTAAGGGCAGTAATTCTAACACTAGACCTCCTCTGTAAATCTAAAATGGTAGCTTGTAAAGGCTTTTAAAACGTTGCATATGGATATTAAAAACGTATGCATTTTGTTGCCATTGCACGAGGCATGCACAGTTTTAAATCATGTCATGTTTGGTATCTATTTACTCGGCATACCATCATCTTTTATATTTTACCAAATAATTGGCCAATATATTGTGTTTTTGTGCATTAAAAGAAAAAAAAGTGTATTTTTTTAAAATCTGCTTTTGAAAAATCGCTGCGCGAGTACTATGTCACATAAAAAAATTGTAGCACCCACCATTTTATTCACTAGGGCGTCTGCTTTAAAAATATATATGTTTGGGGGTTTAAATTAATTTCCTAGCAAAAAATACTGATTTTTTTTCATGTGAACAAAAAAGAAAAGGCTTGATCTTCAGGTGGTTAGAAGAGTGAATGGTGTGTGGCATCTTATGCTGAGCATAAAATGCCCCCACCCCCCAAAACTACCCATTTTTAGAAATTAGACACCCCAAACTATTTGCTGGGAGACATGTTGAATCAATAGCAGAATTTATTTTTTTACCACAAGTTTTTGGAAAGTGACAAAAAAACTTTTTATTTTTTTTAAACACACATTCTATGGGTATATGTGGAAATAATCCCCAAAATACATTCTGCTACTTCTCCTGAGTATGAGGGTACCACAAGTGAAAGAAGTTTTGGCAGTCTAGCCAAGTACAGGACCCCAAAATCAATAAGCACCTTCAGGCTCTTAAAGGGCTTTATTTCCTCATTACACTTTCTGACTACCGATCACAGTTTCGGAGGTCCTGAAATGCCAGGATAGCACCAACCCCCCTCCCAAATGACCACTTTTTGAAAGGTAGACACCTCGAAGGAATTTGATAAGAAGCATGGTGAGTATTTTGCAGATCTCGTTTGTTGTCAAAAGTTTTTGGAAAATGAAGAAAAAAGACAAAAACACATTTTTCTTTTCTTTTTTTTGTATTTCAAAACCTTGTGAGAAAAAATGAGATCTGCAAAATACTCACCATGCCTCTTTAAATTTCTTGGGGTGTCTACTTTCCAAAATGGGGTCATTTGGGGGGTTTAGTGCTATCCTGACATTTCAGGGCCTCCGAAACTGTGATCGGTAGTGAGGAAGTGAAATGAGGAAGTTTTGCACCTTCAGGCTTTCCAAGTGGTCATTGGATTTCAGGCTCCTGTATGTGGCTAGGCTCCCAAAATGTCTCACACATATGGTATCCCCATACTCGGTAGAAGCAGCAGAATGTATTTTGGGGTGTCATTCCACATATACCCATGACTTATGCGAGAAATAAATCATTAAATGACAACTTTGTGTAAAAAAAAAAAAATGTTTTTGTCATTTTCCAGAAATTTGTGGAAAAAAATGAATCTTCCATAGACTCAATATGCCTCTCAACAGATAGCTTTGGATGTCTACTTTCTGAAATGGGATCATTTGGGGGTGTTTGTATTTTAGCACCTCAAGAAATGTGATAAGCAGTCAGAAAGTAAAAGCTATGGAAATTCCATTATCTATACCATAGTTTGTAGATGCTATAACTTTCACACAAAGCTATCAATATACACTTATTGGGATTTTTTTAAACCAAAAGTATGTAGCAGAATAAATTTTGGCCTAAATTTATGATGAAATTTTAGTTTTTGATATTTTTTATGACCGAAATGAGAAAATATTGTTTTTTTTAAAAAATAATTTTTTCTTCTAAATTTTTTGCTTATAGCACCAAAAATAAAAAGCACACAGGTGATCAAATACCACCAAAAGAAAGCTCTATTTGTGTGAAAAAAAAGACATACATTTCATTTATGTACCGTATTGCATGACCGTGCAGTTGTCAGTTAGACTAATGCAGCGCTGTTTAGCAAATAAATGGCGTAAATTGCAGTATCTATACCATAGTGTGTAGATGCTATAACGTTCACACAAAGCAATCAATATACACTTATTAGGATTTTTTACCAAAAACATGTAGCATAATACATTTTACCCTAAATTTATAACTAACATTGAGTTTACCATATATTTTTCATAGCCGAAAGTAAAAAATATCATTTTTCTTAAAATTTTTTGGTCTTTTTTTGTTTATAGCATGAAAAATAAAAAGTGCACAGGTGACCATATACCACCAAAAGAAAGCTCTATTTGTGCGAAAAAAGTACAAAAATTTTGTTTGGGTACAGCATTGCATGACCGCGCAATTATCAGTTAAATTAGTGCAGCGCCAAGTAGCAAAAAGAGGCCTGGTCATTAAGGGCAGTAAATCCTCTGGAGGGCATGTGGTTAAACGAAGAAAAACTTTAAGAAAATTTTTTTGGGCTTTTTTTATTTATTTAACAAAAAATAAAAAACCCAGTGGTGATTAAATACCACCACAAGAAAGCTCTAGTTGTGTGAACAAAACTATAAAAATTTAGTTTGAATACAGTGTTGCATGACTGCGCATTTGTCATTCAAACTGTGAGAGTGCTGAAAGCTAAAAATTGGCCTTGCAGGAAGGGTATAAAAGTGCTTGGTATTGAAGTGGTTAAGGTGTTTTTAACTGGGTTAAGTTATCTGCTGCTATGATTACAAAAGCATTGCAAAGAACATGGTTTGATTACATTGACAACAATTACAATGATTTGTTTATTTTGTCCATGGATTGTTTGCTAAAACCAGTTCAGTCAGAGGTGGTTGCATGATATATTCTCCACAACAACAGATAATCTGGCAAATCAAAATAAATGTGTAACTACTGTTGCACATTAATGAGGTGATTAAGTATTAGCACACAGCCTTGGGTGAAAGTCCACAATTTATTCCAGACTTTTTATCCACAAATATTTTAAGTACCTTTTACAACTTTTTTTTCTTTTTTAACAAAAGAAGCAAAAGGAAGACTGAACATTGCAGCGTTTTATTATCATATCTTATAGCTCTCTTGATCATCATCAGTCCCATTATTCTTGGTAAGAAAAACATTTGTTTATCTGTTGTGAGATGGAAAAGCATAGACAACAAGCAGTCAAGAATCTAGCACTTTAGATAATAGACAATGTCCAACAATGTATTATGAACATTTTTACTGTTGATTTACTGATATAATGCCCTAAACTCAGTCATTGCTCTACATTTAATGGTAGTCGGTTCTCAAAAAGGCTTGCTATAATATTGACACCACCACACTTCATATAAAAATTCAGTTAGGTTTGCCAAGCATTGCATACTTGATAATTGTTGCTTTATGATATTTGTACTGTTGACATAGTATAGCAGAAAAAGGGAAGTACAGATGGATTATTTATTTCTTTAGTGCAACTCCATTACTTGCTCTTCATCAGTAACTTGATTACTTTTATATCAAGATATTTACAGTATATTGGTACTTTTATTTTTAAAGTCTTCATTCATATTTAAAAGAAAATAACAAGCTCTAATGTTAATTTTCCTAGTTTAAGTGTTCCAGTTATAAATATTCAAAAGCATTGTTGTCTTTGTTGTCTTCAAATGCAAAATATGGAAATGTTTATTTGTATTTTAGACCATACTGTAAACTTTCCTTTCTTCTTATTCTATGTTGACTTACATCACTGCAGTGTCTAACAGTTATTTACAAGAAAATTCCTATTTAAAACTATTACTGGATCCCTCTGCACTACTTTTTTAAAATATGAAATTCATAGAGACAGAAGATGACAAGAGATGAGCAATTCTCATCATTCAGCAAAATGGAAACAAATATTAGACAGCTATCCTTTAATATTGTTTGTTTAGTGACTAGAAATGGTATTTGCTTGTCAGTGTGAACTTTAACCTTTTTTGTGTAATACAGTTACAAGAAAAAGTATGTGAACCCCTTGGGATTACGTGGAGTTTTGCATGAATTGGGCATAAAATGTGCTCTGACCGTCATCTAAGTCACAACAATAGAAGAACACAGTCTGCTGAACATAATACTACACAAACATTAGATGTTGCCATGGTTTAATTGCATATAACATGTAAACATTCACAGTGCAGGGAGGAAAAAGTATGTGAACCTTTGGACTTAATAACTGGTTGACCCTCCTTTGGCAGCAATAACCTCAACCAAACGTTTCCTGTAGTTGCAGATCAGACCTGCACAATGATCTGGAGTAATTGTGGACCACTCCTCTTCACAAAACTGTTGTTTCAGTGTAGCAATATTCTGGGGATGTCTGGTGTGAATCGCTCTCTTAAGGTCATGCCACAGCATTTCAATCGGGTTGAGGTCAGGACTCTGACTGGGCCACTCCAGAAGGCGTATTCTGTGCTGTTGCAGCCATTGTTTTGTTGAATTACTTGTATGCTTTGGGTCATTGTCCTGTTGCATCACCCATCCTCTGCAGAGCTTCAGTTGGCGGACAGATGGTCGTACGTTTTCCTGCATAATGTCTTGATAAACTCTGGAATTAATTTTCCCATCAATGACAACAATCCGTCCAGGCCCTGAGGCAGCAAAGCAGCCCCAAACCATGATGCTCCCTCCGCCATGTTTTACAGTGGGGATGAGGTTTTGATGTTGGTGTGCTGTGCCTTTTTTTTCTCCACACATAGTTTTGTGTGTTCTTCCCAAACAACTCAATCTTGGTTTCATCTGTCCACAGTATGTTTTGCCAGTAGTGCTGTGGAACATCCAGGTGCTCTTTTTTAAACTTCAAACGTGCTGCAATATTCTTTTTGGACAGCAATGGCTTCCTCCGTGGTGTCCTCCCATGTACTCCATTCTTGTTTAATGTTTTCCTTATTGTAGATGTGTCAACAAAAATGTTAGCATGTGCCAGAGATTTCTGTAGGTCTTTAGCTGACACTCTGGGATTCTTCTTTACCTCATGCAGCATTCTGCGCTGTGCTCTTGCAGTCATTTTTACAGAACGACCACACCTAGGGAGAGTAGCAACAGTGCTAATCTTTCTCCATTTGTAGACAGTCTGTCTTACCGTGGACACATGAACATCAAGGCTTTTGGAGATACTTTTGTAACCCTTTCCAGCTTCATGCAAGTCAACAATTCTTGATCGTAGGTCTTCTGAGAGCTATTTTCTGTGAGGCATGGTTCTCATCAGACAGTGCTTCTTGAAACCAGTAAACCCAAAACAGGTGTGTGTTTTTTAAGGGCAGGACAGCTGTCAGCAACACATCCAATATCATCACACTGATTGGAGTCAAGGTTGGCTCACTCCTGGCTCCAATTAGCTCTGGGAGAAGTCATTAAGCTAGGGCCTCACATACTTTTTCCTCCCTGCACTGTGAATGTTTACATGTTATGTACAAGTAAACCATGGCAACATCTAATGTTTGTGTAGTATTATGTTCAGCAGACTGTGTTCTTCTATTGTTGTGACTTAGATGACATTCAGAGCACATTTTATGCCCATTTCATGCAAAACTCCACGTACTCCCAAGGGGTTCACATACTTTTTCTTGCAACTGCATGCTTTGCAATAATTTTTGCAAACTGAATTACATATTTCTACCTGTTTCTGTTTTGAAGATAAAAACACATGCCATTTAAGGGTATTTTTTCAGAGAGCAGTACAGAAACATCTGCAAAGGTGCAACAAGAAGCCTAAACATCTTCAGGAGTCGATACTGCCACCTCCAAAATACCTGTTTTTTTGGGGGGGTTTTTGGGTAGCCAAGCAAGGATTTTGAATGGGAATGCACTCACGAGCCTATGATATATTTGATGGTTGTGGCCTGTCCCCAGGCCCGGACTGGCCATGGGGCACACTGGGCATTTGCCCGGAAGGCCGGGGCCGCCGTGCCTAACCCCAGGGCCCATGGACCAGTACCAGTCTCTGGCATGTTGTTGACCAAGGCCGCACAGCGGGAGGTAAGTGGCAACCGCGGTCTGTACAGGGCTAACACAGACAACGATTGCTGCTCACCTCCAGCTATGTGTCTGTGCCTGTGTCTCCATTCTGCTGCAAGAGGAGCTGGAGATCTGCACAGAGCCCCCCAGCCAATCCAACCACAGATTGCACACAGAGTAGAGGAAGAGGCAAGACCTGGACTGACACTCAGGGAGGAGCATTCAGGGGCCACACCATGCCCGGCCATTGGCTGCAGAGTGACTACACGTGAACGGTGGAGAGCCAGAAGAGGTAGAGGAGAGAGAGAGCCTCGAGAGTGTGTGAGAGAGAGAACTACTATATCAGTGCCATATATCAGTGTCATGTATCAGTGTCATGTATCAGTTCTGCCTTTCAGTGCTCATCAGTGATGCCTGTCAATGCCCATCAGTGCAACCTACCAGTGCCTCCTCATCAGTGCCCATCAGTGCCACCTATCAGTGTCCATCAGTGCAGCCCACCAGTGCCCATCACTGCAGCCTCATTAGCACACATCAATGAAGGAGAAAAATCACTTATTTACAAAACTGTATAACAAAAACTAAGAAAAAACTTTTTTTTCAAAATTTTCAGTGGTTTTTGGTTTGTTTAAGAAAAAATAAAATCCCAGAGGTGATTAAATGCAACCAAAAGAAAGCTCTATCTTTCTCAAAAAAAATTATAAAAATTTCATATGGGTACAATGTTGCATGACCGCTCAATTGTCATTTAAAGTGTGACAGCGCTGAAAGCTGGAAATTGGCCTGGGCAGGAAGGGGGTATAAGTGCCCTGTAGGCAACACTTTTCTTTAGTTTTTGAATGGAGAGTGGAGGGGTATTAGAATTCTTGTCAGTTTTTATTGCGGTCTGTGCTCCCATTAACCACTTACCCACCGCAGTATAGCAGATATACTGCTACACAGCGGCACAGGTGCAAAAAATCAGGTACAGTATACAAACGTTATTTTGCATTTCTGGGTAGGGGGCACGGGTGTCAATCACTGGGTCCCAGCGATCACCAACAAGGAGGAGGTCTGCTTTGTTTACCAACAGTCCTCCTCCCTGTCAGTTTGGGCACAGTGAAGCACACCCCCGCCCCCTAGTAAAATACTCCCATCACACAGTTAACTCTTTGATCATCCCTCATTGTTAATCCCTTCCTGCCCAGTGCCATTAGTACAGTGTCAGTGCTTTTTTTTTAGTACTGATCACTGGTGTCACTGGGGATGTCAGTGACACCGAGTCAGTTCCCCCCACTGTCAGAATGCCTGTCAAAGTCCCACTATAAGTCGCTGATCCCCGCTATAAGTCACTGATTGCCACCACCATTATTAGTATACAAAAAAAAATCCAGTATCTATACAGCCATTTGTATAACTTTCACGTAAATGCAATTAATTTACATGTATTGGGATTTTTTAAGCAAAGACATGTCACAGAATACATTTTGGCCTAAATTTATAACAAAATGTGATTTTTTAATTTTTTTAATTGACATGTTTAATAGCAAAAAGTCCAAAATATAGTTTTTTCTCAAAATTGTCAGTCTTTTTTTTATAGAGCAAAAAATAAAAAACGCACAGGCGATGAAATACCACCGAAAGAAAGCTCAATTTATGGGAAAAAAGGGCATAAATTTAATTTGGGTGCAGCGTTGCATGACCGCACAATTGTCAGTCAAAGTAACGTAGCGCCGTAACGCAAACTGCTTCTTTAACTGCTTCTTGACCGCCCTATAGCAGAAATACTGCTACAGGGTGGCACAGGTGCACAAAATCATGTACATCTACATGATTCGCGCTCCCGTGGTTTTCAGGCCTCTCCTAGATAGCGTCAGATTGCTCGTCAGTACACCAGTAATCACATTCAACCTCTTGATTTCCAGGAACACGCTCATGCACAATAAACCTCCATTGCTAGTATAATGTCTGAACTGATCAATATCTTTGATCAGATCTGCACTACACCAGCGTTCACATTAGTATAGTGTCCGCAAAAACACAGCATTAGTGGGATCAGCTCCGGCACTTGCCAGCACCTGTGTTTAGCCCCTAGGTTTACCCCCCCCTTCTCCCCCAGCAAGTGCAGTGTCAGTAGGTCACTGTCTCTTGATACATTGCACATAAAACCACAGTTTTCGCAGAATCAGGCCTGATCTCTGGCACTTGCCGGTAAATGTAGATGACTCTCATATGTAGTAGAGTGCCAGAACTAGTGCCGCTCTACCTTTTGGTGAACTGGTGAGCACCAGTGGTCTAGTACATCCTGGTCTTTCACATACCAGCACTGGTGACGTGCCGAGTCCCATAAGTGCAGTACAAGCTGGTGCGGTGACGAGCACAAAAATTTGCACACAGGCCTGTAGAACCCTTAGTATCCTGGTGAGACCATCCTGGTTTTTCACATGCACTGCAGTATCACTTGGTGATGTAACGAGTCCTATAAGCTGGTGGCGAGCACAAGTATTGTCCTGCAGCCACCAAGAATTTGCACATAGGCATGTAGAGCCCCTAGTATCCTTCCGGATGTGCTTGCAAATCCCAATTGGCAGCCCACAAATTCTGCAGCAACTTCCCCCATTCACTGCCCAACCTGGAATGCAGATGGAAACAGCAAATTTAACTACCCTTGATTTTTTGGAGCTGTTTTTCATGAAGTTCTGTATGCATTGATTGTGGATCAATGCAATTTATATGCACAACAATTTATCGCCACCAACCCAAATTCAAACCTTGTCAGACCATTTGCATGGAAACCCATTACGGTTTCCGAATTGAATTTTTTTTTTGGGCCTAACCCTCAACATGGGCATTTCAATGACAACACACTCTGTTGTCCTCAGGGTGACCCTGAATTTTACCGGCTCTACAAAATTCGGCCCCTTGTAAATCACCTTAACCAAAAATTTGCAGATGTCTATACTCCCCAGCAAAACATCTGTGCTGATGTGTCCCTCAATTTTTCTTGCCGCCTTGCATTCAAACAATTTATTCCCAGCAAGCATGCCAGATATGGGGTTAAGATGGATAAGACCTGTGAGAGGAATATATATAAGTTTTGGATTTACAAGGTGAAAGATAGTCACGTGGGGCTCCCCCCGGGTGCCCAGAGTACATGTGGAGTAGTGGCAAGATAGTTTGGAACTTGGTATCATCCTTTTCCCATACGGGGTAGCACTTATACGTGGACAATTTTTATTCAAGCGTGCCACTATTTAGACATTTGTACAATTTTGGAATTGGCGCATGTGGCACCATGTGACCTAATGTGTGCCCACCATTAGAAGTGGGTGAATGCAGGGCGGTATATTCTAACAGTGGGCATACCACACACTTTTTCTGGCAGAGATTTCTTCTCTTTTTTCATTCAGCCCACTAGCTGCATAAAAAAATAGAACATAGCATATATACCCAACAAGGACCAGCAACATACTGGTACATCACTGGACTTTGAATGGTTATGCCAGGCATCATCCTGGTATCGTTTTTTTCAACCGGTGATCTGCTTTCATGTAAAAGCAATCCTAGTGACTAATTAGCTGCAGGATTGCTTTTACAAGCAGCGAGAGATGATGCCCCCCTCCCCCACTGCCTTCCACATCCTTCTCAGGCAGTCCCGTGTCATTGGGGGAACCTGAGAATGCAGCCGGTGTTTCTGCCAGCTGACCATAGAGCACCGGAATGGTGCCAATCATCTCTATAGTCTAAGAAATCATAAACTATGTGCATTTCATCACTTCAGGATATAAACATCGCTATTTGCAAATTGGAAAAGCATCTGATCATACCAATCTTGGTGAGATTAGATAATGTAAGGGCAGAGGAAATATCTAGAGTCTGATAGACCCCAGATTTCTCAAAAAAGAATATATGACAATGTCCATTGAAGTTATACTGTAAAAATAATAAAAAAATAACAAAAATAAAAAAAAAGCAAGCACCCTCACCCCCCGTGCGCGAGCGTTGCCCCTGTTCCGGTATGTAAACCATGGTTGCACCATGCATGTGTGGTATCGCCGCAAACGTCAGATCAAGGGCTGTAATTCCAGCACTAGGCCTCCTCTGTAAATCTAAAATGGTAGCTTGTAAACGCTTTTAAAGCGTTGCCAATGGATATTAAAATGTATGCAGTTTGTCGCCATTGCATGGGGCATGTGCAGTTTTAAATCATGTCATGTTTGGTATCTATTTACTCGGCATACCATCATCTTTTATATTTTAACAAATAATGGCCAATATATTGTGTTTTTGTGCATTAAAAGAAAAAAAAGTGTATTTTTTTAAAATTTGCTTTTGAAAAATCGCTGCGCGAGTACTATGTCACATAAAAAAATTGTAGCACCCACCATTTTATTCACTACGGTGTCTGCTTTAAAAAATTATATAATTTTTGGGGATTCAAAGTAATTTCCTAGCAAAAAATACTGCTTTTTTCATGTGAACAAAAAGTGTCAGAAAAGGCTTGGTCTTCAGGTGGTTAGAAGAGTGAATGATGTGTGGCATAAACTTCTAATGCCACACATCCCCCCAAAAACAACCCCCCAAAATGACCACTTTTTGGAAAATAGACACCCCAAACTATTTGCTGAGAGGCATGTTGAGTCAATAGAAAATTTTATTTTTTTACCACAAGTTTTTGGAAAATGACGAAAAATTATTTTTCTTTTATACAAAATTGTCACTTAAATGATTTATTGCTCACACATGCCATGGGTATATGTGGAATTAATCCCCAAAATACATTTTGCTACTTCTTCCGAGTATTGGGGTACCACATGTGAGAGACTTTTTGGCAGTCTAGCCAAGTACAGGACCCCAAAATTCAATAAGCACCTTCAGGCTTTTAAAGGGCTTTATTCCTCATTACACTTCCTGACTACCTATCACAGTTTTGGAGGCCCTGAAATGCCAGGATAGCACCAACCCCCCCCCCCCCCCCCGAATGACCACTTTTTGGAAAGTAGACACCCCAAGGAATTTGATAAGAAGCATGGTGAGTATTTTGCAGATCTTATTTGTTGCCACAAGTTTTTGGAAATTGAAAACAGAAAATGGAAAACTATTTTTTTTTTTTTTTTTTTAATATTTCAAAATCTTCTGAGAAAAAATGAGATCTGAAAAATACTCACCATGCCTCTTTTTAAATTCCTTGGGGTGTCTACTTTCCAAAAAGGGTAATCTGGGGGGGTTCAGTGCTATCCTGGTATTTCAGGGCCTCCAAAACTGTGATAGGTAGTCAGGAACTGTAACGAGGAATAAAGCCCTTTAAAAGCCTGAAGGTGCTTATTGAATTTTGGGGTCCTGTACTTGGCTAGACTGCCAAAAAGTGAAATGGGGAAGTTACGCACCTTCAGGCTTTCCAAGAGGTCATTGGATTTTAGGCTCCTGTATGTTACTAGGCTCCCAAAAAGTCTCACACATGTGGTATCCCCATACTCGGTAGAAGTAGCAGAATGTATTTTGGGGTGTAATTCCACATATACCCACCCATGGCTTGTGTGAGAAATCTATCATTTAAATGACAACTTTTGTGTAAAATAACTCTTTTTGTCATTTTCCAATAAATCTTCCATTGACTCAATATGCCTCTCAGCAGATAGCTTAGGGTGTCTACTTTCTGAAAAGGGGTCATTTGGGGGTGTTTTTACTGTCCTGGTATTTTAGCACCTCAAGAAATGTGATGGGCAGTCAGAAAGTAAAAGCTGTTTAAATTCCATTATCTATACCATAGTTTGTAGATGCTATAACTTTCACACAACGCAATCAATATACACTTATTAGAATTTTTTTTAACCAAAAACATGTAGCAAAATACATTTGGCCTAAATTTATGATGTAATTTGAGTTTTTTGGATATTTTTTATGACAGAAATGAGAAAATATCGTTTTTTTTTCAAAAATCTTTTTTTCAAAACTTTTTTTTTTTTTTTAGAACATTTTTTATTTATAGTGCCAAAAATAAAAAGTGCACAGGTGATTAAATACCACCAAAAGAAAGCTCTATTTGTGTGAAAAAGAGGACGTAACTTTCATTTATGTACCGTATTGCATGACCACGCAGTTGTCAGTTGCTGTATAGCAAAAAAAGGCTTAAATGGCAGTATCTATACCATAGTTTGTAGACGCTATAGATTGTAGATGCTATAACTTTCACACAAAGTACTCACAATATACACTTATTGGGATTTTTTTTATCAAAAACATGTAGCAGAATACATTTTGGCTTAAATTTATGACTAACTTTGAGTTTACTATATATTTTTTATAGCCAAAAGTAAAAAAATATTGTTTTTCTTCAAAATGTTAGGTTTTTTTTGTTTATAGCGCAAAAAATAAAAAGCGCACAGGTGATCAAATACCACCAAAAGAAAGCTCTATTTGTGTGAAAAAAAGGACATAAATTTTGTTTAGGTACAACATTACATGACCGCGCAATTATCAGTTGAAATAGTGCACTGCCGAATAGAAAAAAGAGTCCTGGTCATTAAAGGGGGTAAATCCTTTGGATGACAAGTGGTTAGCCACAGAGCACTGAATGAGCCATGAGCTTGGCTGCCATGGTCGACTGCCATTTCTGTCATAAAATCTACTGCAAGTTGTAAAAGTAGCAATGGTGAAGAACCAGACCACCTCTGCACTCCTCTACCTGAAACTGAAGTCAAATCAGAAATCCAAATCCTAAGAGCTTTCGACTCAGATGTCTAAGCCACAGCTGGCTTACATGCCCCTCCCACCAGCAAAAAAAATTCTTTTGATGTCTGTATCGACTTTGCAGTCCATGGGATCTCTAAAAGAAACAGAATCCTTAAGAGGCAGTGTAACATGCCTTGCCAACCTTTTCAATGCTGCATCCACCTTGGGGAATGTATCCCAAAGCTCAGAGTCCTTTGTTTTAAAAGGATATAGTTTAGTTCCCCTATTTTGTGTTGTAAGCTTGCGGTTGGGCTTCGCCCATTCTTCCTCCATTATTTCCCTGATTTAAAAAATCAAAGGGAAAGCAGGCAACTCTCTGTTTAGTTCGGGATAATATTTCCTCTGCTTTCTTGGAGGAGAAGCTTCTTCATCCTCCCAGACAATGGCTTGTTTGACTGCATTCACTAAAGTTGAAACTTGCGTAGAATTGAATGAATGTGTCTCAGGAACCAAATCTGACTCCGAGGAATCAGAATCTGAATTTCATTCATGATGGGAAGCCAACAATGGAGACCATGAAATTTCATCCGAGGAATATCTTCTTGACATTTTCTGAGATCTTCCTGAAAGCCTGTGAAAGCCCACTGCTACTGCCTTTTTAATATAGGATTTAACATCCCGAAATTCTGCTTCCTTATCTTGCGCTGCATCTTTAAGGCAAGAAGCACACACCAATTTTGTAGGTAGTGCTGGCCAGTGCTTTACCCAAAATATACTAGCGGTGTATGTTGTGGCTGATAAGCGGTAGGCTTGATCAGTCTGGTAGTTAGGACCTGCATTACTGTTTAGTGAGAGCCTGGACACAGCTAGGTTTTTTGTTTGATATTTTCTTGCCCTGATTATTTTGGGTAAACACTGTACAGCACTTTGTATATAGTCTTTTGTAAATAGCACAAATAAACACCTTCACTGTTTGCCGCTTATCTCACTGGATTTGGTATCTGTGCCTGAAAGACTGCTTACCCCAGGAAGCATATATCCCTGCTGTCTATCCCCAGCTCACAATACATACATATATATGCTTTTTTTTCAACTAACAGTAATGTGATCAAATTAAATCAAATTATAGAAATGAGTGACCTTTAAAATAGTCCCTTTTGGATAAATATAGTGACAAAAATAATTAAGTCAAAAAAAGGTCCAAAGAATAAACACCTGTACATAATAATCCAAAGTGAAATTTACGTGACAGTCCCTTTGAAGGGGAACGCTCTACAATCTTCTTTTTTTCTACTGGGATGAATTAGAGCAGTGACTGTAAGCCAGGCCTTCTTGTCCGACCTCAGTGCCTGACCTCAGAAATGCAAACTCTTCCCAGAAGAGTTGAAGCTGTTATAGCTGCAAAGGGTGGGCCCTACAGATTAAGACTGGGATGTCATTGGCAGGCATTCCAATACTTTTGGCAATATAGTGTGTATCATTAAATAAAAGAACAACACGTCCAACAATAATAAGATAATTAGTATTATATCCTGGATGGTAATTAAAAGAAAAAACAAATATGAAAGTAAAAAAAAGGCTTTATTAAAACAAACTGATTATAAACTATGTTAAAAATTATTAAACTCAAAAATGGAAAAGCCATCTAGCGGTCAAAAGGAGATAACGCAATCTCAAAAAAGTAAAAAAATCTTTATTCTCCATCCAAAATGCACATGTGTACAATAATAAAATTTCTTACCTCTACGTACCAAAAAATCCTGTTATATAAATTATATTAAAAGATATATTCTCCAAAATCTACAATCATAATATAAAATTGTAAAAAATGTAAATTAAAAAAGAAGGCACTTACAGCAAAATAAAAGCAAAAATTGAGAGGAAGAGATTGAAGGGGAAAGGGAGAGAGACATCATGCCCAATCAACATTTAATCCAAAAGGGGTATAACATTTCACATTATAAATCCACTTTGTTTCTAGCCTGGAGATCCGTCTCCTGGTAGCACTCCCTCTCCAGTGGGGAACAAATTTATCTATCCTTAACAGAGTGCCAATAGGGTCCAGATTATGGGTTACAGCATAATGTCTAGAAACAATGTGTCCTCTGAAGTGGCTCTGAGGAAGAGGTTAAGCCATGAAACGCATCAGCCATTTAGAGGTCTACAAATCCTAACACAGATATCATCCAGTTTCATTGGACCTTGCTGTACTTCACATGATGTGCCTTTTGATATTTTATCCTGTTTGAGTATATCACCACCTTTTATACAATAAATTAAATTTAGAGGTAATGCACAAGGCCAGTACGCCCTTTTTCTGTTTCTTTGCATATCCCCTGAACCCATGCCTGATGTTGCCCGAATGTTCACCTAAACGGACCTGAAGAGCTTGAATGGTCCTCCCAATGTACTGGAGGCCACATGGGCATTGTAAAAGATAAACTACATTTGTAGTTGAACATGTAATTAATGATTTAATTGAGTGGTTCCTAGATGTTGTAGTAGATACAAAAGAATGAACTTTTTTGAGGTGAACAAATGTTAATCTTACAAATATTACACCTTTTGCATTTATAAAAACCAGTCAGTTCTTGAAAAAAAGTTGAACGTTTAAGGAAATAGTAGGAGCAATAAGATTTTTCAAGGAAGGGGCACTCAGAAAAATTACCTCTGGCAGGATACGTCCCAATACCCTATCATTTGCAGAATGTGCCATTGTTTAGCCAGAAATTTGCTGAGTTGAAAAAGAAGTAACAAGGGACCAAGAAAATCTTTTACTATCACTATCCCTCTGAGCAAGTTTCTCATTTAACCGATTACCCCTGACCAGGTATGGATATACTTGAGAGATGTATCCGTCTATAAAAAGCAGTTTTTCAAAATCTCTGCTTGAGCAGAGTAATCACAAACTTGGTACAGTTTCTCCTGATTCACAAGGATTGGCCACAAGGAATCGATTTCAACCAGGGTTGGTAATGACAACTGTTTGTTAGAATATAGGCATTGCGATTAGTAGGTTTAAAGAAAGTTGACGTAATAAAATTGGTTCACTCTCTATAATTTTCAAATCAAGAAAACGTATTTCAGTTTGGCTAGCTTCATACTCTAACTTGATACCCCTATCATTCATATTTAACCACTTGACCTCCAGAGGATTTACCCCACTTAATGACCAGGCCTCTTTTTGCTACTCGGCGCTGCACTAATTCAACTGATAATTGCGCGGTCATGCAATGCTGCACCCAAATGAAATTTACGTCTTTTTTTCACACAAATAGAGCTTTCTTTCGGTGGTATTTGATCACCTGTGTGCTTTTTATTTTTCACGCTATAAACAAAAAAAAGGCCAAACATTTTGAAGAAAAACAATATTTTTTACTTTCAGCTATAAAAAATATATAGTAAACTCAAAGTTGGTTATAAATTTAGGCCAAAATGTATTCTGCTACATGTTTTTGGTAAAAAAAATCCCAATAAGTGTATATTGATTGCTTTGTGTGAAAGTTATAGCGTCTACAAACTATGGTATAGATACTGCAATTTACGCCATTTTTTTGCTATACAGCGCTGCGCTAGTTTAACGGACAATTGTGTGGTCATGCAATACGGTACATAAATGATATTTACATACTTTTTTTTCCCACAAATTGAGCTTTCTTTCAGTGGTATTTGATCGCCTGTGTGGTTTTTATTTTTTGCGCTATAAAAAAAAAGGCTGACAATTTTGAGGGAAAAAAACAATATTTTGAATATTTTATTTTTGCTATAAAACATGTCCAGTAAAAAAAAATGTCAAAATCTAATTTAGTCATAAATTTCTGCCAAAATGCATTCTGCAACATGTCTGCTAAAAAAAAAAAAAACAATACGTCTAAATTAATTGGTTTACGTGAAAGTTATAGCGTTTAGAAATGGCGGGAAAGATACTGGGATTTTTATTTTTTTTTATACTAATAATGGCGGCGATCATCAACTTATGGCGGCGATCAGTGACTTATGGCGGCGATCGACTTATGGCGGGATTGCGGGACTGTGGCGGACATTCTGACTTGGGGTCACTGACATCCCCAGTGACACCAATACAGTGATCAGTGCAAAAAAAAAAACCACTGACACTGTACTAATGGCACTGGGGAGGAAGGGGTTAAGTTTATTTTTCAGGGAAAGGGTTAACTGTGTGAGGGGAGTGTTTTACTAGGGGGCAGGGGTGTGTACTGCAGGGAACACCGCTGATCGGGAGAGAGAAACTCTTTTGTCCCGATCAGCGTGTCCTGGAGCTGTCAGGGAACTGACAGAAAGCACAGTTACTGCAGCTGTGCTCTCTGTCACCGATTGCCGCCGAACGCTGGGACATAGCCGGTAACGACTGGCTGTGACCCGGCGACTGACATCCACGGCTGTGATCGGCGGGACAGGTAGGGTGGTGGCGCGCCTCGCGAGCCCCCTACCTGTTTACAAAACACACGTTTTAAACCGTGCTTTTGCCCAGCCGTGCCGCCCTGCCACTGTATTTATACAGTGGCTGGGCGGCATGTGGTTAAAGTGACCATATAGTCTTGGACAGATTTGAATGAACCATCGCATAGGAGGAGGATGTTGCCTATATATCTTGCGCACAAGACCAATTGATCCAGACTTTTTGTATACACAACATCCTCATATGGCCATAAACAGATTGGATAAACTGGGAGCATATTTAGCCCCAATAGCTACACCTCTCCTATTATTGTAGCACGCGGTATTCTTTTATTTAATGATATAGTTCATTTGGAACTTATGGAAAATCTGGGCTAAGTTGGAAGTGAGGCTTGTGTCATTGTGTATGATTATACCGGAAATTGATGCCATAGATGCCATTTTGGTGAATATATTAATATGCACATCTATTTATGTTTTTAAAGTGTGGTTATTGCTTATTAAATGATGTTTTATGATGCCTACACTAAGATGTGTATATTGTTTTTTTTTTTACATGATTATATATGCACACTTTGTACTTACTTTCCATCTGAGAAGGGATAAAAGGTACTAGCATTTGGATTGGTATGGAGAGTTGCCCAATTGTATTTGAACAGCTAGAGCATTTACTGACCACTCTGAATAAGGGGGTCAGTATATCTGGTAAGCCCACATCTTATTCTCACTGTGGTGCTGGGTGAAACTGGTGTAGAAGAAAATTAGAAGATTTTAGAGCATTCCACTTAAAGGGGACTGTCACATAAATTTCTTCTATACTGTTTTTAGACTCTTCCTCAAACTGTCCTCTGTGGGACATCATCAAGGTATGACCTAAGGATGTGCCAAATGCTAGGTCAACTGCCAGTCGAGCTTCCATCATGAACATCAGCATGTATGGTGAATAGCCTGTGGTAACATTTTCAGTGTTATTATAGGAATTCACTATAGGTGCAATGTATCAGCTCCAATGTTGTTTCTTTTCAGCAGAAAGAATCTCAAGCATATTTAGGAGAGCGCGATTACATTTTTCTGGCCAAGGATCCCCTTGAGGGGATTGTTTTTGTCTTCTGAATGCCTAAAAGGTCTAATAGTTTCTTAATGAATCTATTCTAAATTTCTCTCTCTTGTCAAAGTGAATTCATTGAGACAATCCATAATAGAGGGAGAACTTATCTACCAGGACCTTAGCTATTGTAGCTTGTTTCTGGTCTTTGGTTGGGAAAGTCTGGGCGTACTGGGTGAAGTGGTCGGTTACCATCAGGACATTTCCATGTCCTTTTGAGTCAAATTCCAGGCACAGAAAGTCAATGCACACTAATTCCATTGGTCCTCCTTAGTATGCATCGTATGCAAGAGTGACAGTATCCTTCATATTCAGCTCTCATGCAAGGCCAATAGAAGCAGTCTCAAACTAATCTGAAGGTTCCCTAAGTGACTGTGATTATCAAGCAAAGCAGTCAATACAGTCTCTCTATGCTTCCAGAGCCTTTAATTTTAAACCATATGAGGGGTCTTCAATTTGATCTGCTCTAATTTAGAGTGAACTCCTTAGGATTGGCTGGGGTGTGGTGCAGCATCTCTTAAGATGTACCTCTTAACTAAGCAAAGGGGCAAAAGGTCTCTGGTTAGCAACTGTAAGGGGCAGTATTTGCTCCTGACTCTTCAGCTGGCTATACATTGGGGCCCTGTAATCATTGTCAGTCAATATATATATGACAGTCATAAGTCCTGCAGGCAGTGCTAAAACTATAAGGCAGTTGGTCAGGTAGTTCCTAATGGCTCAGTCTCTAGTGGTGGTAACAAGTAGTGACCGCAAAGCTCTCTCACCAGATTCAGCGACACAGTAGCAGTAGTCCCTCAGGTGACCAGGTGTCAACTTTCTCTAGGTTGCCCATGATGATTCCAAGAGGTAACAGCAGATCTATGTTCTGGCATTGGCTCCAGCTCTCCACACTCAGGTCACTACTCTGTAGTGACAGAAAGGCACACAAAGGCACTGTTGCAGATTTTCTCTCGGGTATGGCCCTCTGCAGCACAGCCATTTCACTCTCACTGACTCTACTCTAAACTCTTTTGCAGAATTTGTCTGGGCAAACTTCTTTCTCTCTCTCTCCTCCTCTCTGAGAACAGGGAATTGTGTCTCCTGTAGTTTGGCAGCCATTCATTTCCATTTGACAGCTTCCTTAGGAATCTACATCTACTCAGTCCCCCATGCAGCTGTCATCTCCTTCCCTTTGCACTGATTGGTTCAGGTGCAAGGTTGTCAGGAAGGAGCGTGCAGGGGAACTTACACAGCCATCTCACACAGCAGGAAAGATGGAAGCGGGGTTGTGATGGTGAGTGGGTGAAACACACAGAGCCGCTCTCCTCTATTGCAGCTTCAGATGGGTGAGAAGAAAGAGCTCTGCAACTTTGTAGTCCCCCTTTCTGTTTACAAGTCAGCACTGTCACTGTCCAGAGGGGGGATGAGCGATACAGTCAGTGAGTCCATACAGTCAGAGGCATCCAGCTACAGTAGTAATTCGCCTAGTAAATTGCTGGAAGCCTCAGATAAAATATATGGTTATATTGTTTGTCCAGTATATACATATGACTCAAATACATCTGCAAAATGCATCTGCCTTTGAGTCATATGCAGGGATGTCTTTTAAAATTTTCCTTAGTTGGGCATGTATTTGCAACTTTATTTTCACAGTTCTGCATTATAATTCTTTATGTTTAATCTCTGTTTCATCATCAGCTGCATTTTCTATTTCCGAACTCTTGTGAATATAAGAAGGTTGTGGTTTTTACCGTTTGTCTTTTTTTCTGTTTTACTTTGTTATCACTACCATTTGCCTGCTGTCACTCTGTGATTTTAGCAAAAGATTTGTCTTAGAATCTATTTGTTCCTCAAGATCCTCTATGTAATTACAAAAAAAAATTTCACAGTTTTGACAATTGAGAGAATCTTAGGACAAATTTTCATGTATTCCTGTGTTCTGTTTGATTTAACCAGTTCCCAACCATGCTATAGCCGAAGGATGGCTACAGCGCGGTTGTGTAATCCTGAGACGACATCTATGGACGTCATTCCAGAACACACCTCCCTGCGCACCCCCAGCGGTGCGCACCCAGCACCACTGGTGATTGCTGTGTCCTACGGACACAGCTGATCACGTGATATGGTAAATGACTAATCACGGCGGCCTTTTACCACGTAAAAGGCAATGACACAGCAGATCACCGGGTAAATACAGTTTCCGGTTATCGGCTGCACTTTCCTCATGCTGTCACAGTGTGAGTAAAGTACTGCCGAGAACCAGCAATTGTCAGCAAAGGGATCAGCATTGATCACCAGGCCACTGATGATCAGTGTCCTGATGATCAGTGCCACCCACCTGTGCCCTGCAGTGCCAGCCACCTGTGCCCTGCAGTGCCACCCACCTGTGCCCTGCAGTGCCGCCTATCAGTGCTGCCCATCAATGCCACCCATCAGTGCCGAGCAGTGCTGCCCATCAGTGCAGCATCATCAGTGCTGCCCATCAGCGCCGCCTATCAATGCCCCCTATCAGTGCCGCCTATCAGTTTCCATCAGTGCTACCTATCAGTGCAGCCTCATCAACACACATCATTGATGGAGAAAAATTACCTGTTTGCAAAATTTTATAATAAAAACAAAGAAAAACTTTTTTTTTTTCAAATTTTTTGCTCTTTCTTTGTTTATAGCGCAGAAAATAAAACACCTAGTGGCAAGTAAATACCACCAAAAGAACGCTCTATTTGTGTGAAAACAAATGCTAAACATTTCATATGGGTACAATGTTGCATGACTGCTCAATTGTCATTCAAAATGTGACAGCGCTAAAAGCTGAAAATTGGCCTGGGCAGGAAGGGGTTAATAGAAAACCATCAAAAACGTTGTTTTCTCAAAATTGGCGGTCTTTTTTTTCACAGCACAAAATTAAAAACGCACAGGCGATCAAATACCACCAAAAGAAAGCTCAATTTGTGGAAAAAAAAGGACATAAATATAATTTGTGTGCTGCATTGCATGACCGTGCAATTGTCATTTAACGTAACGCAGCACCATAACGCAAAAAATAGCCTGGTCAGGAAGAGGGGTAAATATTCAGGAGGGCAAGTGATTAATTATGAAATTGTGTCAGTCTCATCCTCAGGAAACACAGTATCAAAAATTGGATTGAAGCAGTGCACTTTTCTTTGATTCTACAGACAATCAAATAGTGTTCAAATAAGACATGTTTCAGATATGTTTTTCAAGTGTTTACATAGATAAATTGCTGGATAGCTGGGAAAGGACCTTGTTTTGCCCACAGGATAAATACAAGTACCTTACTCATTAGCCCATGACTTGTTTTGTTAAACGTATACTTAGTGAACATAGTTAAAGGGTTATCTATATATGAGAAAGGGAATTACTTAGTAACTTCTAATAGAATGTTATATTTCTGCTTTTCTTGACAGTTTCACAACTTTAAATGAGCATGGATGCTAAAGATACAACTTCCAAGGTAAGAATAACATGTTCTATTTATTCAGTATTTGACATTAAATTCTACATAATGTGAGCATAACAGCTTTCTGTATAAACCCAAAAACTAGGTTAAAATTGCCTTTGTGCTAATATGTTTCTGGTGATCGAAGATTTTTTTCCCATTTTTGTGTTTCTTTTTAATATCTTGAATATGGGTTTATAGAAAAGCTACAACTGAATAGAATTGCTCGGCTCAATCATTTTTATCTTTGGATTGTAGAAAATATACATTTGATCTCTACATTGGTTTTACATACATTTTACCAAATGTAATGCAAATGTGCTTCTTTGTGTGATTTCTAAACTAACATTATGTGATTACTTGGTTTGAAACAAAACAACTTAATCAGACTGCATCAGGGGCAGACTGACCATTTGGAAACTCGGGCACAGCCCGAGGGCCCGGGGTCAGTAGGGGCCCCATGAGATGCCCCTGGTACCTTTTTTCATAGGCTTTTTTGAGTTTGGGCAAGGACACAGGGGCCCCATGATCTCCTATTGCCCGGGGTCCCCATGAGTTGTCAGTCCGCCCCTGGACTGTATACTGTATATATGCACTGTATACTCTATACAATGTTGTATACATGGTTTTGAATTGGATTTATGTATAGGGATTAGGAGAACTGTTCAAAGGTTTGTTGTAGAAGCAGTGCTTTTTTATTTATTGGAATGCCACAAATATTATAAAAAGATCTCCAACTGAAGCACCACACCATAGATTACTATTTCAGATATTATTTTATTCTATTATATGTATTAATAATATTATTTTATTGATTTAAAAGTAAGATCAAGTAGAATACTATATAAAACACACTGCTTTGGGGTCCAGAAAACATCCCCTTTATTGGGGCTACAGAAACACAATAACAGAAAGACAATAACAACAAAAAAGAATGTATGAATTGATAGATATAATAGTTTTTTTTTATATTGGACATATATAGAATGCAGCAAAGATCTACAGTGCTCAGCATACATGAGTACACCCCAACAGAATTGTCAGAAAACCTTTACTTTTCTTTCAGAATCAACATTTTCTATGGGACACTATACTACAAAACACTCCCAGAAATGTGGGCCATTGATTGCAAACAAGATTTGTTAATTTGCACACACCAAAAAGTATTTTTCCTAACAAATTAATTCAAGACCATGTTACAAATATGAATACACCCCAATGAAAGTCTTAGGCGTAAAGCTAAATTTTAGACAACAAAATCCTAATTAACAAGAATTCAACTACAGGTGAGTCTAATTATTCATTAAACAGGTGTCCAGCAGACATTTGATTTTAAAAGGGCATTACTTAACAAAGAAAACTTTCCCATTTCATGCTGTCAGCAATGGCACCACAAGGAAGAGAAATGTCACAAGGCCTGAGAAAGAAAATAATTTTTTTACAAAAGAAAAGTAAAGGCTACAAGAAGGTCAGCAAAGTTTTACTTATTCAGAAAACTGTAGCAAAGATTATACAAAGATGGAACTGCAACCATCTCACAGAGATGTCCAAGCCTTCCATGGAAGTTACCACCTCGACAGGAGCGTCTTCTGATGAGAAGGGTTGAACAAAATCACCATGCAAGTTCACTGCAGTTAGCTAAATAAGTAGAAAGTCAAACTGGGGTGATTATTTCTGGTGACACAATACAGCGTACACTGCAGAGGAATGGCATGCATGGGTGTCTTCCACAAAGGAAGCCTCTCAGGCCCATGCACAAAAAGCCCGCCTAGAATTTGCCAGGGCCCATGTTGCAAAAGAAAACTCTGGGACTCTGTACTCTGAAGTGATGGGACCAAGATAAATGTTTTTGGAACTGATAGCTTCAAAACTGTATGGTGTCGCAAAGGTGAGGACTACAAAGAAAAATGCATGGTGCTTACAGTGAAACATTGTGTTGGCAGTGTCCTTCCGTGGGGCTTCATGAGTGCTGCTGGTGTCGGGGAGATGCATTTCATTGATGGTATCATGAATTCACAGATGTACTACTCTATATTGAAAGAGAAGATGCTGGGGCGGAGCCTGACTATGGAATGCTGAGGAGAGCTAGTCTCCTCTGTCCAACCCCCCCCCCCCAGGCCCCCAAGCCCCTTTTGATGTGCAGAGACCCAGCAGGGTGAGACCTACCTTTGCCTAGCGGGCACCCTGGGACGAGTGGTGGCCCGCGGGAGGGGGAATCCGGGAGTCGGAGACCAGCTGGTGTGCAGCCCTGCAGTGACGGCGTGCCTGGTTGCCCGGAGGAGGGGGGCGCGGCTTGAGCGCATGGCCGGCCGCTATGCGATTCTGGGAGGTGAGGAAGCCGGCGGCGTCTGACAGGGAGAGGGAGAGAGGCTGAACTGTTTGCCGGCCAGCTATCCCGAGTCCTGCTGGAGTGCTGCAGAGAGGAGAGAGACAGTGTGGCCCGAGGAGAGAGAGCAGAGGAAAACCCTGGGGAGTCCCCCTGAGAGGAGAAGAAGAAAAGCTGACCTGCTGGATGGACTGAAGGAGGGAGCCTGGAGCCGTCTCACAAGAAGAGAAGTGCAAGGAGGGTGAGTGAGTCTGGCTGTGGCTTCATAAATATAAATCCTGTATTGAGTTGGTGGGGAAAGCAGAGTGCGATAGAAAAAGGAGGGACCCCCAGAGAATATAAATAAAGAGAAGATCGGTGAAGGAAAAAGCTAAAGGAAAAGTGAATAGACAGGGCTGGGACTTGTATATCAATAGCTGTCTCTTTCTAACTACGAGTCTTTAGAGGAAAAAATAAAGCCACAGAAGAAATGAAAAATAAAAGTGTAAAAGGAAGTGGGCTTAAAGGGACCCAAACTGGCACAATTAAAAAATACACGTCATAGGGAACCGTGACCCCAGAAAGGCCCCAGAGTAGGAATGAAAAAGGAGAAATAGACCTTAGTCTGCAAAATAGCCCCAGACAGTCATTGGATCTGGATATCAGTAGTCAACAAATATCAGAAAATATAGAGTTGGAAAAAGATCTACAAATACCAAACAAAAAAGAGATGGCAGAAATGTTTAAAGAATTAAACATTGGGGTCACTGTTCCCTGGGACGTGTATTTTTTAATTGTGCCAGTTTGGGATTTATAGTCTCTCTACTTCAGGATGAGCCCCAGGATTGGGCTCATCGTCTGATGGAGAATCACGACTCCCATCTTGAATCCGTGACAGGATTCTTTGACGCCATGGCTATATTATATGACGATCCGCAGCGAGTTGCTTCCGCAGAGACGGCCCTGTACTCTCTGCGGCAAGGCCGACGGGCAGCCGAGGAGTATGCGTCCGAATTCAGACGTTGGATGTGGGATACAAGATGGAACGATGTGGCATTATGCCACCAATTCCGCATCGGGCTGTCTGAGGCCCTAAAGTATGAGTTAGCACGGGTAGGCCTTCCTGACTCGTTAGAAAAATTGATTGAGTTGGCCATCCAGATTGACTGCAGGCTAAGAGAGCGCTGGTTTGAGAGGAGCAGCCAGGGTAAAAGGGCAGCATGGACTCCACCAAGGGGAGCAGCTCCAGCCCCGTGGAGCGGTACTCGGAGCTCGGAACCTGGGGACACCTCGGAACCCATGCAACTGGGACTGGCCCGGCCGTCACTATCGGCTGAAGAACGCCAGAGGAGACAGGTACAGAATCTATGTCTCTATTGTGGAGAAGCTGGTCATCTGGTACTCACCTGTCCGGCAAAAATGAGTAAGTCGCTTCCAGTTTTTCTTCTTTATCAGCAGAGAGGGTTAATCAGTCTACCTGTGTCTTTACAGCTCCCGGAAGAACTGTGTCGGTGACAGCAATCATTGATTCGGGAGCATGTAGTTGCTTTGTGGATCTCACTTTTGCCCATCGGCAAAAAATCCCTCTCCAAACCAAAGAAATGGGGCTTAACATTTTTCTAGCAAACGGGTCCAGCATTAAATCAGGGGTGGTAGGTCAGGAGACACCCCCTATTTACACCATAGTAGCTGACCATCACCGAGAATTTCTCCGTCTGGACGCCATCACGTCCCCCCTTTTCCCAGTCATCCTGGGGCTCCCTTGGTTGAAGGCCCATAACCCCCAGATTGATTGGGAGAAGGGAACAGTTCAGTTTCAGTCCCCATACTGTCAAAAACATTGCCATGTTTCAGGGCCCGTGGCTCCCCAACTTCTCCTATGCATGGATGGAGACACAGACCTGACTCAGACTATTCCCCCGGCCTACCACAACTTCCTGGACATGTTTAGCAAACGAGGGGCAGATGTTCTCCCACCACACCAATCGTATGACTGTCCTATAGACCTCCTGCCGGGGTCTGAGATTTCATTCGGCCGTATTTTCCCATTGTCTGAGCTTGAGTCAGGGGTACTAAGGGAAAATATTGATAAAAATCTCCGGAAGGGATTTATTCGCCCTTCCACATCCCCAGCCGGGGGCCGGGTTGTTCTTTGTTGAAAAGAAAGACAAGTCGTTGCGGCCCTGCATTGATTACCGTGATTTGAATAGGATCACGATAAAGAATCGCTATCCATTACCCTTGGTCCCCGAACTCCTCCAGAGATTAAAGACCACGGTGATTTTTACTAAGTTGGACTTGCGGGGGACCTGGTTTTGTGTTTTTAGAGCCGGGTCGGTAAGTGATATGAAATGAAAATCGAGGAAAGTAACAGCACAGATCTTTATCAAAGAAGTGGTAAGGTTACATGGAGTTCCCGAAGATATTGTGTCTGATCGTGGAGTCCAGTTCACGTCAAAATTTTGGAAGGCCTTGTGTCAAACTATCTCTCTCGTCCGCTTACCATCCCCAGACAAATGGTCAGACGGAAAGAACCAACCAAACATTGGAGCAGTACCTGAGATGTTACACATCCTACCTACAGGACGACTGGCTGACGCTGTTACCAACTGCAGAATTCACATATAACAACTCGAACCACTCAGCTACGGGGCAATCCCCCGTTTTTTTGCCAACTACAGATTTCATCCTACTTTTCTTCCCGATCTGATGCCCGAAAGTTCTGTACCTGCATCGCAAGATACTTTGAAATTTTTTTCTGTCAATAATAAGGCACTTCAGGAAGCCATTGCAAAGGCCCAGGATGATAACAAAAGGGCTTTTGATAAGAAGAGAAGAGGGGAGCTTTTACTACAACCTGGAGATCAGGTTTGGCTGGCAACAACCAACCTGAAGATGCTGTGTCCATCAAGGAAGTTGGACCCGAAGTTTATTGGCCCGTTTCGGATCAAGCGAGTAGTCAACAAGGTGGCTTATGAACTCGAGCTTCCGGAGACCTTCAGGATCCACCCGGTGTTCCATGTGTCACTTCTGAAACCAGCCAGGCCAGATCCCTTCCCGGATAGAGAATCCAGACCTCCAGAGGCAGTCGTCATTGGCGAGCAAGAGGAGTTCGAAGTAGAAGCGATCCTAAATTGCCGAAAGAGGGGGGGCCAGACGCAGTTTCTGATTAAATGGAAAGGTTATGGCCCTGAGGAAAACTCATGGGAACCCGCTCAAAATGTTCATGCTCCCAGGCTCATCCGGGAGTTTTGTCGTGCCCACCCGCGGTGGGAGAAATCAGTGGGGCTCCCAGAGGGTGCCCATAAGGGGGGGGCAATGTCAGGGTCCGCCGCAGCATCGCGCCCGACGCATGCGCGGTCTTGTCAGCTCGCACCAGGATACGGGCACTAGGTCCCAGCCGGCCGCGGCTGAGGGAGACTCGCACATGCGCAGTAGGCGCCGTGAGTCCCTGCTGGGCGGCCAATGACAGCGCAGGGCGTGGTATTTAAAGATGCCCTGCGCTGTAATGAATTGCCGCAAGGTCTCTTCCTGTACCTGTGTTCCTGTGCCTGTACCATTAGTGACCCGGATTGCCCTGACTACGCTGCCTTCTCCTGATATTGACCCCCGGCTTGTTTTGACCTCTCTGCGGACTGACCTTCCCTTACTGACCCTGTGTGTGTCCTGACTATCCTTTGCCTGCCGTTTCTGTACCTCGCTGCCCCCTCGGTGACAACTGGCTAGTTTGACCATGATCCATCCATCCCTCCATCCATCCATCCTGCCTGGGCCTGCCCGCCTCCTCACATCTGGGTCTCCTCCTGTATCCATCCCCGAAGGTTCCCTCTGCCACAGGTGGGATTGCTCGGAGGTCGTGACCTGGTCCTGGTCTGCTTCAAGTCCATCCCCACCATCAGGGCCCTGGTGAACACGCAGACCGGGACTTAGACTCCACGCTCTGGGTAATCCTGCCTAGTGGGCTGCCAGAGGCACCACCAGGTGGATTCGTAACATCAATACAGGATTTATATGTGAAGCCACAGCCAGACTCACTCACCCTCTTTGCACTTCTCTTCTTGTGAGATGGCTCCAGGCTCCCTCCTTCAGTCCATCCAGCAGGTCAGCTTTTCTTCTTCTGGAGAGAACAATAAAGCAAGAAATGGTAAATATTCAGAATGATTTGGGGCAGCTGCTGATAAGAGTGGAAGAAACGGAGCAGAAAGTTAAAAATCAGACCCAAGTTATTTCCGAATTAGAAAAGAAGATAATCAATATGGGGAAAGTTCAGGAAAAATTGCTGTATAAGGCGGAGATACAAGAGAATAGAGAAAGGAGGAGAAATATCAGGATACGAGGGGTTCCAGAAAGCCCAAAAGGAGAAATATTGTATGAGGTGGTTTGCAAAATACTAAACTCTATAATGGAAAATTCTGATATGGAAAGGACTAAAATAGAAGGAATTTCTAGAAAAGGGAAACTCCATGGGAATCTTGGGAAGGAAAGGCCGAGAGATATACTGGTTAAATTCTATGAGCTTCAAGATAAAGAAAAAATCTGGAGGAAAACTAAGGGAAAACCAGTAATTAAATATGGAGAAAGGGATATTCAGATATATGCGGATTTATCACCGGAGACTTTGTGGAGGAGGAAAGCTCTGAGACCTTTGTTAGAACAGATGAAAAAACAGAATGTGCAATATAGATGGGGGATACCGGAGTGCCTCATAGGATGGAAGAACGGAATTACAGCTTATTTGAGGTTCCCAGAGGACTTGAGAACTTTCTGTGATAGACTCGGACTGCAAAGAACAGAAATCGTTGGTTAGGAAGAAGAAATTGGGAAAATCAGATTTAAAGGAAAAGAGGACTGGCAGCTTGTAGGGGAGAGGAGGTAGAGGGGGGAGGAGAAGAGAAAGGGAGAGAGCCTTTTTTTTTTCTCTCTCATCTTCCTCTTCTTCCCTCACCCTCCCGGCCTATCTCCTTTTTTAAGATGTCTTTGTAGAAAGTGTGGGTCAGTGGGGGACCTGGATAGAGGGGAAGTCGTCCATGGGAAGAGTGTAGCCCTAAGGATTAAATCAAAGGTGGATTTTATCTCCACAAATGATTGTTAGGCAAATTGAAGGCCTAAAAAGAGGGGGGAGGGAGGGGTGGAGGGGAGGGGAGGGGGCAAGAAGGGATGGGGGCGGACGGGGGGGGGAGAGAGGGGTTGAGGGGATCACTAGGAGAGGGGGGGAGGGATAAGGTTAGAAAAAAGAGTAGGGGGATAATAACACTCTGCAGGATAAGAGAAACAAGAAAGAGGAAGGGGAGGAGGAAGAAGGAGTTAAGAGGAGTAGGGTAAAATGGAAGAAATCCAATTTATAACCTATAATGTAAAGGGGTTATGTTACCCTGGGAAGAGATTCAGGTTATTTAAAGAACTACAATATAGAACATCTTCGGTGGTATTTTTGCAAGAAACACACTTAGAAATGGAGTCAAAGGTTAGGTTGAAGACTAGATATTTCCCGACATGGTATTATGCGGACTTACCAATTAAAAGAGCAAAAGGGGTTGCTATAGGTTTTGCAAAGAATATAAGGTTCGAGGTGGAGAAGAGAATAACGGAACCGGAGGGAAGGTTTTTATTTCTGAGAGGTAAATTACAGGGAATTGAGTGTACAATACAACATATATTGTCCAAATAAGAAGCCGGAGACATTTTTGAGAGAAGTATTGAAGAGATTGATGGACTTCAAAAGGGGGTGTATGATAATAGCTGGAGACTTTAATATCTGTATGGACCCGTGGATGGATACTACTTCCTGTGTGAGGAGGGAGGAGAGCAGGTCCTTAGGACTATTAAAAAAACTGATGTATGAGTGCCAATTAGTGGATATATGGAGAATTAGGAATATGAAGGATAGAGACTATACCTTTTTTTCACATGTACATGAGACTTATTCTAGATTGGATTACATATTAGTAGAACATCGATTTATAGAGTCTGTAGTGGAAGTAAAAATTGGAGGAAGTACTTTGTCAGATCATGCCCCTGTTGCGATGAAGTCAAGATGGGGCAGAGAGGAGAGAGAGGGTTATATCTGGTGGATGAATGAGGCACTCCTCATGGATGAAGAGATTGGTCGAAAAATCGAAAGGGAAATCAAATGGTTTTTTGAAGAGAATGAAACAGAGGATGTGTCGGTTGCAACAGTATGGGAAGCCCAAAAAGCCTACATTAGAGGTCTACTCATTGCAATAGGGGCAAAAAAGAAGAAAGAAAGGTGAGAAAAGATTTATAGACTGTTAAATGAAATATATGATCTTGAACAGGCTCATAAAAGGGAAAGATCTAAGGAAATAATGCAGAAAATAATAAAGAAGAAAGAAGAACTAGAGAATGTAATGGAGGAGGAAAAAAGAAGACTCTTTAATAAAGTAATAAGTGAAAGGTATAAATGGGGAGATAGGTCGGGAAAGTATTTAATGAGAACTCTAAGAAAAAAGGAAAATAGGAAATACATAAAGAAAATAAGAAATCCCAAGGGGGAATTTGTACACTCAACCAAGGACATTGCTAGAGTATTTAAAGATTACTATAATGAGTTATATAATATCACACCTCAGGATATATTAAATAAAATGAAAACAGCAAATAGAGTAAAAAGAAGGACATACCTAAAGGAGGCAGGCCTACCGAAATTAAGTGAAATACAATTGAACTCTCTAGAAGCAGAAATTACTTTAGAGGAAATAAAAATAGCGGTGGGGATAGGCACTGCGGTGGGGAAAAGCCCAGGTCCAGACGGGTATACGGTAAAATATTATAAAAAATATAAAGAGCTACTAATACCCAAGCTGAAGACATATATGAACGCTCTGGGAAATGGGATGGAGATAAGGGGAGAATCCTTACAGGCTAATATAGTTTTAATTCAGAAGGAAGATAAAGACCCCTCGCAATGTGCGAGTTATAGACCAATAGCGCTGTTGAATGTAGATACTAAGCTATACGCAAAGGTTTTGGCAAATAGACTGAAAGATCTGATGCCAGAGTGGATACATGGAGATCAGGTGGGGTTTGTCCCAGGGAGAGAGGGTAGAGATAACGGGTTGAGATCATTGTTGCTTATACAGGAAGGTAAAAAAAGGAAAACCCCAATGATACTGATGTAGATTGATGCTGAGAAAGCATTAGATAGAGTGAGTTGGGGTTTCATGATGGACACCTTGGAAGTGTTGGGGATGGGAGATAGAATGAGAAAGTGGATTGGAGGGCTATACAGAGGGCCTACTGCCGCCATAATGGTAAATGGAGGAAGATCAGAGCATTTCAAAATGTCAAACAATACAAGACAGGGTGTCAGGGATCCCGGCTCCGTCTGCCGCAATCGCGGCTCTGTCCCCCGCGCATGCGCGCAGTGGCGGCAGATCACGCCGGGACACAGGAACTAGGTCCCGGCGAGCCGCGGCTGACAGGACGCCGCGCATGCGCAGTAGAAACCGCGGGCGCGCCTCAGGCGTCCAATGACAGCCGGGGGCGCGCCCTAGCCAGCCAATGACAGTGCAGGGCGCACTATTTAAAGATGCCCTGCACTGTCACAAATTGCCGCAAGGTCTATACGTGATCCTGAATACCTGCTCCTGCTGTGACCCTGTTTTTGACCCTGACTACGCTGCCTGCCCCTGAGATTGACCCGGCTTTGTTCTGACTATTCTACCCGCTCCTGTGATTGACCCGGCTTTGTTCTGACTATTCTGCCTGCTCCTGCGTTTTGACTCGGCTTATCCCGACTGTCCCTACGGATTGATTTACCCGGCTGACCCTGCGTGTGACCCGACTACTCCTAGCCCGCCGACTCGGTACCCCGCTCACCCCACGGGCCACAATCCGTACCACCCTGCTGGGGCCGCCATCCTCTTCACAGCTGGCTCTCCTGGTACCTACATACATCCCCGTAGGCCTCCTCGGCCGCTGGTGGCCCGCTCAGAGGTCGTGACCTGGCCCGGGACTGTTTCAAGTCCATCCCACCATCAGGGGCCCTGGTGAAAGCACAGCCCGGGCTTAGACCCCACGCTCTGGGTAGGTCTACCAGCTGGCAGACGGAGGGCTCCGCCTGGCGGATCCTAACAGTACCTTGCGGCCATGACAGAGCCAGGAAGTGGACCGGCGTCCCTAGAGGATATTTGCCAGCACCTGGCAACTTTGACCCAGGCTTTCCAGAACTTCCACAGTCGCTGCGCCCGACTGGAAGACCGCATGGAAACATTAGCCCCCCAGAATCCCCCTGCTCAGAGTTCCCCGTCTGTGGAACCTCCCGCAACCCCGGTATCCGGAGCGGTTGCCACACCCTTGGCTCCTGAACCCCGCGTTCCCCTGCCGGAGCGGTTCCGTGGGGACCGGAGCCGCTTCCGAGCCTTTCGGAACGCTTGCACACTATATTTTAACTTGCAGCCTCGCACATTCTCCTCCGAGACCGTCAAGATGGGGTTTATAGTCTCTCTCCTTCAGGATGAGCCCCAGGATTGGGCCCACAGTCTGATGGAGAGGCGCGACCCCCATCTTGACTCTGTGACCGAGTTCTTTCAGGCCATGGCCGTTTTGTATGACGACCCTCAGCGGGCTGCTTCCGCAGAGGCTACCCTATACTCTCTGCGACAGGGCCGCCGGGCAGCGGAAGAATACGCGTCCGATTTTAGGCGTAGCATGGGAGACACCAGATGGAACGATGCGGCCTTATGTCACCAGTTCCGCATTGGACTGTCTGAGCCTCTCAAGGACGAACTCGCACGAGTAGGCCTACCTGACTCCCTGGAACGATTGATTGAATTGGCCATTCAAATTGACCGTAGACTAAGGGAACGTCGACAGGAAAGGAGCGGCCAGGGTCAAAGGGTGGCATGGATTCCATCAAGAGATACAACTCCAGCCCCAGGGAACCATCCACGAAACACGGAGATGGGAGACAACTCGGAACCCATGCAACTGGGACTGGCCCGTTCCCACTTATCGGTCGAGGAACGCCAGAGGAGGCGCTCACTGAACCTGTGTCTGTACTGCGGGGAAGCTGGTCACCAAGTGCGCTCCTGTCCTGCAAAAAACGAGTAAGTCCACGCCCGTTTCTTGTTCCTTACCTGCAGGCAGGGATGATCAGTCTAGTTACCTGGCCATTCCTGTGTCTTTACAGCTCCCCGGAGGAATATTGTCGGTGACCGCGATCGTTGACTCAGGAGCCTGTAGCTGTTTTATTGATCTGACTTTTGCCCACCGGCAAAAAATCCCTCTCCAGACCAAAGAAAGGGGGTTCAACATTTTCTTGGCAGATGGGTCCAGTATAAAGTCTGGGGTGGTGGACCAGGAGACACCACCCATTTTCACCACTATGGCAGACCATCACCAGGAGTTCCTCCGTTTGGACGCCATCGCCTCCCCCCTTTTTCCAGTCATTCTGGGGCTCCCTTGGCTGAGGGCCCATAACCCCCAGATTGACTGGGAAAAGGGAACGATTCATTTTCGGTCACCCTATTGTTTGAGTCACTGCCACATCACAGGACCCATGGTTCCCCGGTTCCTCCTGTGCTTGGACGGAGACACCAATCTATCCCAGGTGATTCCTCCGGCCTATCATGATTTCTTGGACGTCTTTAGTAAGCGGGGAGCTGACGTTCTACCTCCACACCGTCCCTACGACTGCCCCATTGACCTCCTACCCGGGTCGGAAATCTCTTTCGGCCGTATCTTCCCTTGTGTCCGAAATGGAATCGGGGGTGCTGAGGGAATATATCGACGAAAACCTTCGGAAGGGCTTTATTCGTCCTTCCACATCCCCAGCCGGGGCCGGGTTGTTCTTTGTAGAGAAGAAGGACAAATCGTTACGGCCCTGCATAGACTATCGTGACCTAAATAAAATTACGGTAAAGAATCGTTATCCCTTACCCCTAGTCCCCGAGCTCCTCCAGAGACTGAGATCAGCAACGATTTTCACTAAATTAGACCTGCGGGGGGCCTATAACCTTGTTCGTATCAGGGAGGGGGATGAGTGGAAAACGGCGTTCCGTACAAGATTCGGTCACTACGAATATTTGGTGATGCCGTTCGGGCTCTGTAATGCCCCGGCGACTTTTCAGCATTTTATCAATGATGTTTTTCGCGATTTTCTTGATATTTTCGTGGTAGTTTACTTGGATGACATCCTAATTTTTTCCCCCTCACTGGAGGTTCATCGGGGTCACGTGTCACGGGTCTTAGAACGGTTGCGCCAACACGGGCTTATACGCTAAGGCTGAAAAATGCTGTTTTGAACAGCACGAAATCACATTCTTGGGACTGGTTCTCTCTTCCGCGGGGGTCGCGATGGATCCCCAGAAGGTCACGGCGATCTTAGATTGGCCAATACCCGCCGACAAAAAGGGGGTACAGCGCTTCATTGGCTTTGCTAACTTTTACAGAAAATTCGTTAGGAACTTTTCCGGTCTGGTCTCCCCGATCACGCAACTGACGAAACAAGGGGTCCGCTTTAAGTGGACCTCCGAAGCTCAGTCGGCCTTCGATAAGCTCAAGAGACTGTTCACCTCTGCTCCCATTCTCTGCCATCCGGATTCTTCGCTCCCATATGTGTTGGAAGTTGACGCCTCCGAAAACGCGGTAGGAGCGGTTCTTTCCCAAAGGAATGGTACCAAGGAACTACTGCACCCTGTGGCGTTCTTCTCCAGGAAGCTGCTGACACCAGCGGAGCGCAACTATGACATTGGAGATCGGGAGCTCCTGGCCATTAAAAACCGCTCTGGAAGAATGGAGGTATTTACTGGAAGGGGCCACTCACCCCATCCTAATATTTACAGATCACAAAAACCTAGAATATTTAAGGACGGCAAAACGACTGAGACCACGTCAAGCGAGATGGGCCCTTTTCTTTTCTCGATTCTCATTCCATATAACGTACCGACCCGGTGGGTACTAAGAATACCAAACCAGACGCCCTGTCCCGCATGTTTGAGGACCCCGACGACGCTGCGGTACCAGACACCATCCTGCCTTCTGGAAGCTTCCTCGCGCTACAAACGGAACTGCGCTCCCGGCTTCTTGATGCTTCGGTAAGACTACCCGTTCCGTCTGGGTCACCCCTCCAGAGCCACGGTGGCCTGTTTTGGAAGGAAGACCGAATCATGGTCCCAGAAGAGGTGCGAACCTTGGTCCTAGGGCATTGCCACGACCATCCAATGGCAGGTCACTTCGGGGTGACGAAGACTCTAGAACTGCTACGGCGCTCGTTCTGGTGGCCGGATATGATCAAGGATTGTGAGCGTTACGTCCGGACGTGTCCCACCTGTCAAAGGAACAAACCCTCCAGGAGTAGAGCATGGGGATTGTTACGTCCATTACCTATACCCAAGCGGGCCTGGCAAATGATAGCCATGGATTTTGTGGTCGAACTCCCACCATCCCAAGGCCACACAGCGATAATAATGGTGATCGTCGACCGCTTCTCGAAGATGGCGCATTTCGTGCCCCTGGAGAAGACCCCATCGGCACCGGAAACGGCACGGATCTTCATTCGGGAAGTGGTAAGGCTTCATGGAGTCCCCGAAGACATTGTGTCGGATCGGGGGGTGCAGTTCACCTCCAGGTTCTGGAACGCCCTATGTAAAGCGCTGGGAATCAAGCTGTCGCTCTCATCCGCCTACCACCCGCAGACCAACGGTCAAACCGAGAGGACCAACCAAACGCTGGAACAGTATTTACGATGCTACACCTCCTATCTCCAGGATGACTGGCTGACGTTGTTGCCTTCTGCGGAGTTCTCATACAACAACTCAAGTCACTCAGCTACGGGTCAATCGCCATTCTTTTCTAATTACGGGTATCACCCCACATTCCTCCCTGATCTAATGCCTGAAAATCTGGTACCGGCGTCACAGGACATCTTGAACTTCTTTTCCGTCAACAACAAGACTATTCAGGAAGCCATCGCTAAGGCCCAGGAGGACAGTAAGAAGGCTTTCGACAGAAAGAGAAGAGGAGATTTACTGCTTCAACCAGGAGATCTGGTTTGGCTGGCAACAGCCAACTTGAAGATGCTGTGCCCCTCAAGGAAGCTGGGACCCAAGTACATTGGCCCATTTCCTGTTAAACGAATGGTCAACAAGGTGGCCTACGAACTCGAGCTTCCGCAGACTTTCAAAATACATCCTGTGTTTCATGTGTCTCTCCTGAAGCCGTCCAGACCGGATCCCTTCCCAGACCGAGAATCCAGACCTCCCGAGGCAATCGCCATAGGTGACCAGGAGGAATTTGAGGTGGAAGCTATCCTCAGTTGCCGAAGGAGGGGGGGCCAGACTCAGTTCCTGATAAAATGGAAGGGTTATGGTCCTGAGGAGAACTCCTGGGAACCCGCCCAGGACGTTCACGCGCCCAGGCTCATCCGGGAGTTTTTTCGTGCTCACCCGCGGTGGAGAGATCAGTGGGGCTCCCGGAGGGTGACAGGGTGTCAGGGATCCCGGCTCCGTCTGCCGCAATCGCGGCTCTGTCCCCCGCGCATGCGCAGTGGCGGCAGATCACGCCGGGACACAGGAACTAGGTCCCGGCGAGCCGCGGCTGACAGGACGCCGCGCATGCGCAGTAGAAACCGCGGGCGCGCACCTCAGGCGTCCAATGACAGCCGGGGGCGCGCCCTAGCCAGCCAATGACAGTGCAGGGCGCACTATTTAAAGATGCCCTGCACTGTCACAAATTGCCGCAAGGTCTATACGTGATCCTGAATACCTGCTCCTGCTGTGACCCTGTTTTTGACCCTGACTACGCTGCCTGCCCCTGAGATTGACCCGGCTTTGTTCTGACTATTCTACCCGCTCCTGTGATTGACCCGGCTTTGTTCTGACTATTCTGCCTGCTCCTGCGTTTTGACTCGGCTTATCCCGACTGTCCCTACGGATTGATTTACCCGGCTGACCCTGCGTGTGACCCGACTACTCCTAGCCCGCCGACTCGGTACCCCGCTCACCCCACGGGCCACAATCCGTACCACCCTGCTGGGGCCGCCATCCTCTTCACAGCTGGCTCTCCTGGTACCTACATACATCCCCGGAGGCCTCCTCGGCCGCTGGTGGCCCGCTCAGAGGTCGTGACCTGGCCCGGGACTGTTTCAAGTCCATCCCCACCATCAGGGGCCCTGGTGAAAGCACAGCCCGGGCTTAGACCCCACGCTCTGGGTAGGTCTACCAGCTGGCAGACGGAGGGCTCCGCCTGGCGGATCCTAACACAGAGATGTCCATTATCCCCACTGCTATATGTTTTATCATTGGACAAAAGCCTTTATTGTCCACGATTAGGAAGAACATAGATATAAAAGGAATAAGGATAGGTGATAGAGAACATAAGGTAGCGGTTTATGCGGATGATTTAATGTTTTATGTTGGAAATCCCAGAACGTCACTTCCAAATTTAATGAAAATATTGAAAGAATATGGGGAACTATCAAATTTGAAAATTAACCCGACAAAGACCAAAATCTTAAATATAAACCTTAAAAATAGTGAAAAAGAAAAATTACAAGATGAATTCCCTTTTGTCTGGAGAGATAAAGAATTAAAATACCTGGGAATGAAACTATCAGCCTCAATTAAGAACCTCTATAAAGCTAACTATATTTCATTACTAAATGAGATTAAGAAGGAGTTAAAGAGAGTGGGAACTGGAAACCCATCGTGGATAGGTCGCATAAACCTGATAAAGATGGTAATTGTGCCCAAATTATTATATAAATTTCAAATGATCCCAATCAAACTTCCAGAGGCATATTTTAAAAAACTTAAAAAAAGATAATAAAATATATATGGAGAAATAAAAAGCCTAGAATACACTATGAAACGCTGACTAGAAGTAAAGAAAGAGGGGGATTGGGTGTACCAGACTTTAAGAGATACTATAAAGCGGTGATAATTGCAAGAATTTTCAATTGGACTCATAATCCTGAGAAAAGCTGGGTCAAAATTGAAAATACACTGAGTGGAACAAGTTTAAGTAACATTATATGGGTGCCTGCACAATATAGGGGATTAGAGGATAGCACAAGCACGTATACTTTTAATGTTTTAAGAGTGTGGGAAATGTTTCAGAGACAAAAGGGATGGGTTTTTAATTCACAATTAATCCCAAGGAACACAAAATATTTTATCCCTGGAAAGGAAAGTATCACAGGGAAATGGATTATAAAAACAAGAGGCGAAAGTGAGAGATATAATGGTAGGGGAAGAATTTGGATCATATAAAGAGATGGAGGAAAAAAAGGGAGAAGTTTTCAATAAGATGGATAGATTACGATATTACCAATTGAAACACTTTTTTGAGAGTCTTCCAAAGCCTATAAGAACTAGAAAAGAGTGGAATCCATTTGAGAGAATATTGGAGACACGGGAAATGGGAGACAATTGCAAAAATACACAAGATATTAATGAAATTCGACACCGACACAAAACCAATATATATAGAGAAATGGGAAAGAGATATGGGAAGAGAAATAGATGAGGAAAATGCTTAGATTAATTCACGAAAATATTAGTATGAGGGAAGTAGAAATAAATTAAGTGTTTGATGAGATGACACATCACACCTAATGTAGAGCATAAATTGAATGGGGAAATCTCACGGTTATGTTGGAGAGGCTGTGGAGAGGTGGGCACGTGGTATCATATATGGTGGGAGTGTTCAAGAATACAGGTGTTTTGGCGGAAAATAGTTTATTTAATAAGGAAAATCTCTAAAATTAACATAGGATTAGACCCAGAGATGTGTCTTCTCCATATCACAGAATTCCAGTGAAATCATATAAGTTCTCGGGGATATGGCATTATTTGACCACAGCAAAGAGCTTGATACCTAGGTTTTGGGGGAAAAAAAGGTGCCAACTGAGGAGGATTGGATGGGTAGAATGAATCAGATCTGTGGGACAGAAAAACTGTATTACATGCATATAGATAAGATGGAGATGTATAATAATATAAAATGGAAAAAGTGGGAAGAGTATAAGAGAAAGAGTAAAATATTTGAAGATATAATACCCCTAGAAATGGATTTAGAAATAATAGAAATGTATGGTTTAAAGGAGAAGAGAGAAAACGCAGCGTGGGAGAGAGGGGGGTGGGACGGGGGGGCGGGAGGCTGAGGAAGGGGGAGGGTCGAGGTAAGGGATTTAAATAATTTTTGCTAATAGGAAGATATTATTTGAATGTCTTTTTAATAGAAATGTGAATGTGATTTGTATATGAATTGATAAACTAATAAAAAAATATAAAAAAAAAAAAAAAGAAAGAAGATGCTACCCATCATTTCGTGCTCTTGGTCGTTGTGCACCTTTCCTACATGACAATGATCCAAAACACACATCTAAGGCCACTGTTGCATTTCTGAAGTCTTCTGAAGTCTTCAAGGTGATAGTGGCCTAGTATGTCTCCTCATCTGAACCCAATCGAACACCTATGGGGAATTCTGAAGAGACAAGCTGAGCATCACTCTCCATCCAGCATTCATGTTCTAAAAGAGGTTGTTCTTGAAGAATGGAAAAAAAAATACATGTTGCAATATGTCGCCAACTCGTTCATTCCATGTTGTTCATTGGTGTTGTCCTTACAAATCATGGAGGTCATACAAAATACTAGATGTAGTAGTTTTTGGTGTGAGGTGTATATTTTTTTTGCATCAACTAATTTGAGTAAAACTAAAGATTTAGTAATCTGAGTTAAATTATTAACCTTACTTTCATGTAATGAGCTTCTAAGAAAACTTAGTTTTTTAAAAATTTTGGAAATTGGTCTTGTGTTCATAATAATGATTAAAATCTTACTTTTCAAAAGCGTTGTACTCATTTATCCTGAGCACTGTATTATGATTCCAATAGCTTGATTTAAAAAGGTAAGACTGGGTAGTGATTGTGACAAAATTACTGAAAATGAAAACAATAATATGCATGTATTCATAATATCAGTCAAACATACTATATGATCATGGTAGCAATATTACTAACAGAAATCTGATAATGAAGTAATAATACAATTCAAATATCATGCAGATAATGCTAAACATAGTTAAATAATGTAAATGGAAAAAGAAAAAGAGAAGTTATAGGTTAAAAACCATTCCAGGTATTGTACTACCAATGCACATATACTAAAATATTAAAATACAGTACTTAAAATGAAATACAGAAGCTAAGATATGGTTCTAGAAACAAAGAATGTCAATGTGTTAGCAGGGTACAAAGTACAATAGAAACAGGACAAACAAATGCAAACAAAATAAAATTGATTATTATATCACTTCGGTAAATGGCTGAAAAAGTTACAAAGTGTGTGCTATCTTCAAATTTAAATAGTATTTGTGGACAGAACTCGATAAAAATTATTGTTTATAATTTTAATTTCTGAGACAGAAGAGGGTGGGCAATATAAAAATGAATAACCATAAACTTGAGTGGATATAAAAAAAAAGAATACTTACTAATATGAAGCAATAAAGCACAGTGTTCATCTGCAGCTGGTTGTGTTCATTAGCAGCTGGTCATCCCCCAGAAAGATGGTATAATTTGATTTCTAGTTTTTGTTTTGTTTTTTCCAAAAAAGTTTATTGAAAAATACAAATTGATACAAGAAAATATGCAAGTGAAGTGTGTCTTGGAAATTTGCTCTAACGAATTTCTCCTTACCGTGAGTACTCGCAGTTGGATGCGCAGAAATCCCCCATAAAGCTGTGCGAATCTCGCTTACCACGACTCAGCTAAACTACACGATTCCTGCCCATCCAACTGGGTTAGCTTCTGTTGAAGTGTGGGGATTGGAGCTCCCTATACCTGGAAATGATCACACGACACTTTCAGGTTGCTGTTGTAATTCACATAGAGAAAGTTTTCATTCTCCCCTCTGGTTTTATTACAAATACACACACGCCCCCCACATGAATAAAGTCAATCCCCTCCCACCGAACAATGCAATGGGGAGTGCCTATACACAGGATATACATTCCGATTGGAGCATAGCCTTTCCTATTATCTATCACTGGTCCTCCCCCATGAGCCCTCTGAGGTCAGCAGACTTCCTCCCCTTCCCCCCATGAGCCCTCTATGGAGGGCATACTTCCTGTCCTACTAGCTCCTATTGGTATGCAAATTCCTTGTACAAGCATTCCCCAGAAACATCAGTCTGTACCTGGATGGGCCCGATACGATCTTTATTAAAAACACATCCATCCGGATACAGTTCAGGTCGGTAATGGGTTGTAAGATATGCATAAGCCTACACCCAGAGTTCGTACCGCTTGGCGCCTAGCGTCACGAAGTCCATGTGGTACTATGCTGCTGATATGTGGATACAGGCCGGCGGCATTCGCATCAAATGCCGTGGGGGTATACACGCCGGTCTATAAGCGCAGATCTGCCATCTCATCCATTGCCGAGCTGAGTACTGTAATACATACATTGTACATGCGCATGGCCCAATTGCAGCCTTCAGAGCTTTAATTAAGCACACGAGAGACATATGAATAACACTCATATATGACACATTTAAAGTTCAACCAACAATACAAAATTTCCATGACAAATGTAAATAAGACATTTGGCAATGCATACATCAAACAAAAAGAGAATGAAGTAAAATGCAAGAATAAGCAGTGTGGATGAACTAGGCCATGACAGGGATGTGCCTGTAATATTTAGGAATTCTTATCAAACGATTGAAATAATGAGGCACCAGACCTCCTGTAGTGATGTCTCGAAGTGTGGATCTGTAGAGGGAAGGAGGATATATACGACGTCTAAGCAGAGGTCAATGCTACAGTTTTGAGATGTTGGAGGTATCTGAGTGCAGATGTGGGAGTAAATTGTCATGGGAACTGTTAATGGAGAAAGGGAAATGATGCTGTCAGCATGCCTAATGTTCTTCTGAACGATTATCCAAAACTTGTAGAAGCTTATGAGAGGAGAAGGAGAAAAGAAAAGAAAAGAGAAAAGTGAGAAGGAAAGAGAGAGAGAAAGAACAAAAAAAAGGGGGGGGGAAGCACAGGGATAGGATAAAGTGAGAGAGGGAGTGACTACCGAAATTGTTTTGTCATCAATACGCTAGGACATTCAGTTGGATTTCAAACTGTCATCAGTGTCAGGCGATTGGGGGTTGAACACGGTGGGGGTTCGAAGACCACCATAGAGTCAAGTGCAACTGAGTAACACCATCAGGAAGTCTGAGTCAATTCAGACAGATTGGTCCATGAGGGATCGGTATACAGGGGTAGTCAGAAAATGGGTCCAACAGGCCCATATGTGAGAGAATTTCGTAGGGGTGTCGAGTGCAGTCGCAATCAGTTCTTCCATGTCCGCCATTTTGCCCACTAGGGTAAGCCAGTCACGTATGGAGGAAGGACGTGTGGAGCCCCACAGGACAGGAATACAGAGTCTGGCTGCACTGACCATATGCATGGCTAAGGATTTAAAGTACTGTCCCCTGGGAAGGGAAGAATGGTGGAGGAGAAATTGAGCCGGAGAGAGAACTAGGGGTAAGGTAGTTACGGACATCACAAGCCTATGGACCTCTTGCCAGAATGGTTGAAGGACCGGGCAAGACCACCTGATGTGGAGAAATGACCCATCTGAAGTCCCGCATCTCCAACAACTGTTGGGAAAGGAGGGGTTGAAACGATGAATTCTCCAGGGGGTTTGGTACCATCTAGAGGCTATTTTGTAGCTGTTTTCCTGCGTCGAGACATTGCGGGAACATTTATGAGAGTACTTAAATACTAGGTCCCAGTCTGAGTCCGATAGGGTTAGCTTCCAGATCTCTATTTCAGGCCCGACATGAGGAAGGAGAGTTGTAGGTCCTGCTCTCCACTAGGAGGGGGTATATCTCCGAGATCAGATGTTTTCGTGGTTCAGCTTTAGCGCATATAGATTCAAAAAGGAGTAAGAGAACGGGTCCAGTTATGAGGGGGTTTATGTGAAAGCAGGTAGTGTCTAATCTGGAAATATGCCCAGAAAGGGAATTCGCGGATACCCAAGCTTTCAAGCAATTCTTGAAGTGTTTTCATCTTGCCGTTGTGGAGAAAATGTTTCACTAAGATCTGTTTATATGGCCAGTGTTTAGATAAAAACGTCTTTGTGCATTCCGGGGGGGGAAAAGTCAGGGTTGAGGCGGATAGAGGTTAAGGGGTTGGATGTTTCGGAGATGGATGCAGATTTACAAGCCGAGCGGAAATTTTTTTTAAAGTAGGCCCTACCAAAGGGTGAGTAAGAAGAACAGGGGGCGTATGCTTCGGTAGAAGCCAAGGGATCGATGCCAGGGGTAAGGGTGAGCATGCATTTTCTACATATCCATGCTTTGGAGTCAGTGTGAACGTGCTAATCAACTATCTGGGACAGGTGACATGCCCAGTAGTAAACATTGAAGGTCAGGGAACCCAATTCCACCTCTAAGTTTAGAAAGGGTCAGTTGGGAGTAGGCAATGCGCGGACGCCTATGGTTCCATAGGAATAACGAGCACAGTTTTTTGCAAGATATAAAAAAGGCCAGAGGTAAATGAATTGGTAATGTTTGAAAGAGATACAGGAGGCGGGGAAGTATGTTCATTTTGATTATTGCTGCCCTTCCAAACCATGAGAAACAAGGACAATGCCATTTATTGAGATCCTCCTGCATAGAGCGAAGAGCAGGAAGGAAATTTTTTGCATAAAGATAGTCAAGGTTACGGGTAAGCTGGATACCGAGATAAGTAAAGGATTCCCTTTCCCAATGAAATGGGAATTGGGACTTACAGAAAGAGACTAATTCGGAGGGCAGGGTAATGTTAAGGGCAGAGGACTTGGAGAAATTAATTTTGAAATTTAACACAAGAATCTAAAAAAGGAAAAGTCTTTCAGTAGATTCAGCAAGGTGGTGCGAGGGTCAGTAAGGAACAGGAGAATATCATCCGCGTAGGCTGCGAGCTTATATTCTTAGTCTCTACTACCTTGATCCCCTTGATATCGGGGCTGAGACTAATTTTTCTTAGTAGAGGCTCAAGGGATAAGACAAACAAGAGGGGGGAGAGGGGGCATCCCTGGCTTGTACCGTTCCTTAAATGAAAGGAGTTCGACAGATGACCGTTAACCTGGACTTGGGCAGTTGGGTCAGAGTATAGGGCCATTATAAAGTTAAGCATCTTCTCACCCAAACCCAGTGCCACTAAAGACGCCTTCAAGTAATCCCATGCAATCATATCAAAGGCCTTTTCTGCATCCAAGGAGAGGAAAAAACCGAGAGAGTTAGACTTATGGAGCCAATGGTTGAGATTAAGGGCCTTAATGGTATTGTCCCTTGCTTCTCTGCCAGGGATAAATTCCACTTGGTCTAGCTTGACCAGGGAGGGGAGCAAGGGGAGAAGGCGATTAGCGATGATCTTCGTGAATAATTTAATGAAACCTGGGTATTAATCTTTGCCGCTTTTGGGGATAACTGTTATGTGAGCCTAAAAAGATGGTTTTGCGGCTGTGAAGGTTGAGAAAGAGTATTAAA
>CATNWA010018600.1:0-200000 GCA_951230385.1 Staurois parvus
ACCCCCAACGATGGGGCCTATTCTCCACTGTACAATGATGGGGCACTATTCCTCCCACTGACACCAATGATGGGGCACTATTCCCCCCACTGGGCACCAATGATGGGGCACTATTCCTCCCCCTGACACCAATGATGGGGCCTATTCCTCCCACTGAACCAATGATGGGGCACTATTCTCCCACTGACACCAATGATGGGGCACTATTCCTCCCACTGACACCAATGATGGGGGACTATTCCTCCCACTGATTCCAAAAATGGGGCACATTCCTCCCATGACACCAACGTGGGGCACTATTCCCTTCCCCTGACACCTATGTTGGGGCATATTCCCCCATGACCCAATGTGGGGGGCTATTCCCCATACACCCAAAGATGGGGCACATTCCTCCCATTTAACCAATGGGGGCATATTCCTCCCCCGGATACCCCAATGATGGGACATATTCCTCCCCCTGACACCAATGATGGGGCACTATTCCCCACTGACACCAAAAGATGGGGCGCTATTTCCTCCCACTGATACCCTGATGGGGCACTATTCCCGCCCTGACACCAATATGGGGGGGTTTTTTTTCCCCCCACTGTACAAAAAATGGGGCGCTTTTCCCCCCATGACACCCATGATGGGACACTTTCCCCCCCCTGACACCCAAAATGGGGCACTTTCTCCCACGCACCATGATGGGGCACTATTCCCCCCACTGTACCCAAGATGGGGCACTATTTTCCTCCCATGCACCAATGAGGGGCACTATTCCTCCCAAAGATACCCAAAGATGGGGGACTTTCCTCCCCGACACCCAAAGATGGGGCCTATTCCCCCCACTGATACTAAGAGGGGCTTTTTTCCCACGATACTAATGAGGGGATTTTTCCCCCCACTGACACCAAGTGGGGCATATTCCTCCCCCGTTCCCCGATGGGGCACTTTTCTCCCCCTGACACCAACGATGGGGCACTATTTCCCCCCCCTGAAAACCCCAAAGATGGGGCGCTATCTGGACACAGCTAGTCCTCCACTGACACCAATGAAGGTGGCGACTATTCCTCGCCACTGATACCAATGAATGGGGCACTATTCCCTCCCACTGACATGAATTGATGGAGGGGGGGCGCTAATTCCGCCCACTGATACCCAATGATTGGCACTATTCCTTCCATTGACACCAATGATGGGGTGCCTTTCCTCCCACTGATACTAATGATGGTGCCACTATTCCTCCACTGATACTAATGATGAGGGCACTATTCCTCCCACTGATCTAATGATGGGGCACTATTCCTCCCACTGACACCAATGATGGGGCACTATTTCCTCCCCTGACACCAATGATGGGGCACTAATTTCCTCCCACTGACACCAATGATGGGGCCTATCCTCCCACTGACACCAAATGATGGGGCGGCTATTCCTACTTATAACAATTTTATAAGACAAATTAAACTATTTACAGTCGCGCGGGGGGGGGCGCAAATTGTCTTCTTCTTCCTAGGTGGGGGCATGACAGAAAATAATTGAAGCACTGGTATATGTGGATATTCCCACTGTGGTTACATTCATATTTGTGTGTATGAATCCTTTTGGAATTGAATATATGGACTGCTATACAGCATGATGCATTCAATTGGGACACTCTTTCACTTGTGCTATTTATTGTGTTCCCCTGCGAGGAATCACTTACTTCACTTACAATTGGTCCCCCAGATTGGGGATTATACATGTGGGGGGTCACGAGTTCAGTCTGTGATTGTATATGTGTTTATGCTCACGCATGATTTTGTATTCCTATATGTTTATATCAGTGAATTTATAGCTACACCAATATTGTATACTACAATCCTATGGATAGTACGGTCTCCTAGGGACAGAGGCTCCTGGCTGTTTGCAGGGAAGTGCCAAGTTACCACCCGACGGCCTGAGATGTCTGTGTGAAGAGCAGACAGTGATAGTCCCGGTGCAGAGAGAAGGTGATGTGATCCCAGTGTGGCCATCGGTGTCACCGCTGTGCTGAACTGATGTGGAGTCCCACAGCAGTAGGCCAGCAATCTGTCTCTGGAGAAGAACGGCAGTCCCCCTATGTTCATCTCTGAATCCTGCACCCAAGAGAGCGAGCCAGTCCCGTGCTGTAGAATATATCTTCTCTTCCAGAATCCTTCAGGTTCCCCAGCACTCTGGTAGTTGTAGTTCAATCAGCACTCAGGAATACAGGATGTATTGGCTATAGGACTACAGGTCCCAAAATCCTCTGCTGTCAGAAGAACTGGATCCACTCTGCTAACAGGAAGTGATGTAGCCATCCCGGTACTTGGCACTAGGGGGAAAAATGAATACCATAGTCCACGGGTGTCAAACTGGTGGCCCTCCAGCTGGTGCCAAACTACAAGTCCCATGAGGCATTGCAAGATTGACAGTTACAAGCGTGACTGCCAAAGGCAGAGGCATGATGGGACTTGTAGTTTGCTGCAACAGCTGGAGGGCCATCAGTTTGACACTCCTGCCACAGTCTCATCTGTAGATGTCCCTGAATGGCACAAGGATATGGCCTGAGCCTGGCTACATGTGTATTGCAGAAAGTCCAGCAAGGTACAACTAGGCCCGGCGGGGTATGCACAGCGGCCCAGAGACACTTATGGAACCTGTAGCAGCAGTCCTTTAGCCTGAAATGACCCACATGGAAGAAAAATATATTTGAAATATATTTTAAAAATATTCTTCCCAAATATATTGACATATATCTGAAATGCTACAATTTTGGCCACATTCAATAAATTTATATATATATATATATATATGTATATATATATATATATATATACAGTTGTGACCAAAATTATTCAACCCCCACTGAAATTGAGTGTTTTGGCCAGTTTGACATTGCTTTTGATCATTCAGTCATCTTGCTTACATTTACATTAAAGAGGCACTTGTAGGTCAGACAAATATAACATAACAGTTATAATGAAATAACCACAAATGTCTTTTCTGTGCTCACAGCATTATCAGTTTTATTCAACCCCCAAGTGACATTCAATCTTAGTACTTAGTACAGCATCCTTTTACAGTTATAACAGCTTTTAAACGTGAAGCATAGCTTGACACAAGTGTCTTGCAGCGATCTACGGGTATCTTCGCCCATTCTTCATGGGCAAAGGCCTCCAGTTCAGTCACATTCTTAGGCTTGCGCACTGCAACTGCTTTCTTTAAGTCCCACCAGAGGTTCTCAATCGGATTTAAGTCTGGTGACTGCGATGGCCACTCCAAAATGTTCCAGCCTTTCCTCTGCAACCATGCTCTAGTGGACTTGGAGGTATGCTTGGGATCATTGTCCTGTTGAAAGGTCCAACGTCTCCCAAGCCTCAGGTGTGTGACGGACTGCATCACGTTTCCATCCAATATCTCCTGGTACTGAAGAGAATTCATGGTACCTTGCACACGCTGAAGCTTCCCTGTACCTGCAGAAGCAAAACAGCCCCAAAGCATGATTGACCCTCCACCATGCTTCACAGTAGGCAAGGTGTTCTTTTCATCATAGGCCTTGTTCTTCCTCCTCCAAACATAGCGTTGATCCATGGGCCCAAACAGTTCTAATTTTGTTTCATCAGTCCACAGAACACTATCCCACAACTTTTGTGGTTTGTCCACATGGCTTTTGGCATACTGCAGTCGACTCTTCTTATTCTTTGGAGACAGCAAGGGGGTACGCCTGGGAGTTCTGGCACGGAGGCCTTCATTACGCAGTGTGCGTCTTATTGTCTGGGCTGAAACTTCTGTACCCACATCTGACAAATCTTTTCTCAGTTCCTCAGCAGTCACACGGGGACTTCTCTCCACTCTACGCTTCAGGTAGCGCACAGCAGTCGAAGTCAGCATCTTCTTTCTGCCACGACCAGGTAGCGTTTCAACAGTGCCCTTTGCCTTGAATTTGCGAATGATGCTTCCTAAGGTGTCTCTTGGTATGTTTAACATCTTTGCAATCTTCTTATAGCCATTGCCCTTCCTGTGAAGAGAAATCACCTCTTCTCTTGTCTTCCTGGACCATTCTCTTGCCTTCACCATGTTTGTAACCACACCAGTAAATGTCTAGAAGGAGCTGAGTATCACAGTCATTTTAAAGCTGCCTAATTGGTGCTTATTATGCTTGATTGCTGCTCGGTGACATCCACAGGTGTTTTCAATACCTGATGGAAAGCACCTGTATGAACCTCTGTTCTTCAGAGTGGTAGTCTTTAAGGGGTTGAATAATTGTGGCAATGAAGAAACCACATAAGAACCATTTACTACTGTATTACATAAACAATTGATGTCATTTTAGTTGCATTTGGGTAGTTACAACGTCCTTGTAGGATTTGATTCTGAATACAATTCCAAATGTACACTATAGTCCCTAAACCCCTTTACAGCATGGGGGTTGAATAATTTTGGTCACAACTGTACACACACACACTGCGTGTTGAAATGTGTTTTTATTACAAGATATATGAAAAATGTTTTTAAAAATACATTTCAAATATACTGTGTGTCTTTAAAAATACAAATCTACATTTTTGGAATGCATTTATAAATATATGTAAAAATATATGTTAAAATAATTTTTTATATGTTCAAAAAAATCTGAAGAATATATTTTAAAAAATATATATATTTGTATATATATATATATATATATATATATATATATATTCTACAGTATAATTGAAATTTATTTTTTTAAAATATTTCTCATATTTTTTGTAAATTTCAAATATACTGCATGTCTTTAAAAATACAAATCTGCATTTTTGGAACGCATTCACAAATATATGTAAAAATATATGTTAAAATGACTTTATTATATGTTGATTTTTTTTTTTTTTTTAAATGTATTCTTCAGATTTTTTTTAACATATAAAAAATTCATTTTAACATATATTTTTACATATACTTGTAAATGCGTTCCAAAAAAGTAGATTTGTATTTTTAAAGACATACAGTATATTTGAAACTTATTTTTAAAAATATTTTTCATGTATTTTGTAATAAAAACGCATTTCAACATATAGTATATATATATATATATATATATATATATATATATATATTTATTGAAATATATTTTGAAATATATTGAATATGGCCAAAAATTGCAGTATTTCAAGTATATGTCAATATATTTGGGAAGAATATTTTTAAAATATGTTTTTCTTCCATATGGGGATGCTGACAGGTTCTGCAACGAGGAGAAGGAAAGCGGCCTGGCTGGTCCACACCCGCTTGGGAGGCTTCCTAGAGTGGGATAGCATGGTCCCTGCTGTTGGGGATCGCCGCCACGATGGGCTCGGCTCAGGCGCAGTGCAGCACCCTGTGTTGGAATGCGGGCACTGGGACCTGGCCGACCGCAGCGAGTGAGTATGCGCAGTAGGGACCGCGGGCGCGCGCGTGGCACCAATGACAGCGCAGGGCGGGATATTTAAATGGCCCTGAGCTGTCATTCAGCGCCTTCTGGTCTTCCCTGTATCCTGTATCCTGCGAACCTGTGTATTGCAAGTGACTGACCCGGATTGTACTTGACCTGCTGATTTATCCTGCCCAGACCCTTGCTTTGTCTGACCTCTCTCCTGAATGCCCCCCATTGGATCTGACCTGCTGTTGCTGACCTGGCGTGTGACCCGACTATTCTCTGCCCGCTGCCTTGTACCGTACCGTCCTCTCTGTTACCGACTCGGCCTGTCTGACTTCGCACTTGCTCAGCCATCCATCCATCCATCCATCCCTTCCAGTGGGGTCTTCAGACCTCCTCATACCAGGCTCTCTCCCGTGGGAGCCCTCGGCGCATACCACTACCACTGACGGACGTACCCAGTAGCCACGACCTGGTCTTGGGGGGCTCCAAGTCCATCCCCACCATCAGGGGCCCTGGTGAACAAGCTCCCCGGGACTTAGATTCCGTGCACTGGGGACGCCTATTCAGTGGAGTGCTAGTGGTGTCGCCGGGCGGTCCCTTACACCTGCACTGTGCCTATTCCTCCAGAACCTCTCCCTAATGTAATGTACTTTCCCTGACAGACGGGGAACCTGTCCCTACACGAATCGCAAAATGTGCGCCAAACCAGGGAGCCAGTGTCTTAAATACGCACTGCGCCCACCAAAATAGGTCAAGCAGGGCACCAGCATCCAATTGGAAAGCTGCTCCCCTGATGACCGCAGGAACTGGGTTCCTCACACCTTCCATGCCCTTCTGTATTGCCACTCACACTTAGCACCACCTACAGATGGGAGTACAAAATCTGCTGCAGATCTGCCTAGAAACCAATCAGTTTCCAAGTTTTATTGCTAAAAGTTAACTGAGCAACCTAAAATAAGAAGCTGATTGGCTGCACCAGATTCCAAGCGCTCCAGTTCTAGTACATAAACCCTTTGGTGCCTTCTTTATAGATACGAGCTTTTCTGAAATACTTCATATTACCCCGGGTACAAATCATTAGTAAGACCTCACCTGGAATATGCAGTTCAGTTTTGGGCTCCAATTCACAAAAAGAACATTGGGGAACTGGAGGAAGTACAGAGAAGGGCAACTAAACTGATACGAGGCATGGAGGAGATCAGCTATGAGGAAAGATTAGAGGAACTGAATGTATTCTCTACTGAGAAGAGGAAGTAAAGGGGGGGATATGATCTCCATGTATAATACATAAGGGGGGATATGATCTCCATGTATAATACATAAGGGGGGATATGATCTCCATGTATAATACATAAGGGGGATATGATCTCCATGTATAATACATAAGGGGGGGATATGATCTCCATGTATAATACATAAGGGGGGATATGATCTCCATGTATAATACATAAGGGGGGATATGATCTCCATGTATAATAATAAGGGGGATATGATCTCCATGTATAATACATAAGGGGGGGGATATGATCTCCATGTATAATACATAAGGGGGATATGATCTCCATGTATAATACATAAGGGGGGATATGATCTCCATGTATAATACATAAGGGGGGATATGATCTCCATGTATAATACATAAGGGGGGATATGATCTCCATGTATAATACATAAGGGGGGATATGATCTCCATGTATAATACATAAGGGGGATATGATCTCCATGTATAATACATAAGGGGGGATATGATCTCCATGTATAATACATAAGGGGGGATATGATCTCCATGTATAATACATAAGGGGGATATGATCTCCATGTATAATACATAAGGGGGGATATGATCTCCATGTATAATACATAAGGGGGATATGATCTCCATGTATAATACATAAGGGGGGGGATATGATCTCCATGTATAATACATAAGGGGGGATGTGATCTCCATGTATAATACATAAGGGGGGATGTGATCTCCATGTATAATACATAAGGGGGGATAAGATCACCATGTATAATACATAAAGGGGTATATGATCTCCATGTATAATACATAAGGGGGTATATGATCTCTATGTATAATACATAAGGGGGGGGATATGATCTCCATGTATAATACATAAGGGGGGGGATATGATCTCCATGTATAATACATAAGGGGGGATATGATCTCCATGTATAATACATAAGGGGGGATATGATCTCCATGTATAATACATAAGGGGGGATATGATCTCCATGTATAATACATAAGGGGGGATATGATCTCCATGTATAATACATAAGGGGGGATATGATCTCCATGTATAATACATAAGGGGGGGATATGATCTCCATGTATAATACATAAGGGGGATATGATCTCCATGTATAATACATAAGGGGGGATATGATCTCCATGTATAATACATAAGGGGGGGATATGATCTCCATGTATAATACATAAGGGGGGATATGATCTCCATGTATAATACATAAGGGGGGATATGATCTCCATGTATAATACATAAGGGGGGATATGATCACCATGTATAATACATAAGGGGGGATATGATCTCCATGTATAATACATAAGGGGGGATATGATCTCACCATGTATAATACATAAGGGGGGATATGATCTCCATGTATAATACATAAGGGGGGATATGATCACCATGTATAATACATAAGGGGGGATATGATCTCCATGTATAATACATAAGGGGGGATATGATCTCCATGTATAATACATAAGGGGGATATGATCTCCATGTATAATACATAAGGGGGATATGATCTCCATGTATAATACATAAGGGGGATATGATCTCCATGTATAATACATAAGGGGGGATATGATCTCCATGTATAATACATAAGGGGGGATATGATCTCCATGTATAATACATAAGGGGGATATGATCTCCATGTATAATACATAAGGGGGATATGATCACCACGTATAATAATTATTATTATTATACAGTATTTATAAAGTGCCAATAGTTCGCTCAGCGCTGTACATTACAGAGGGGGACAGAACATGTGACAGAACAATACCAATACAATGCAAAACATGAGGGGATTGAGGGCCCTGCTCTTTCGAGTTTACAATCTAGGAGGGGAGGGGATGGTGGAAGAGATAGCTGTGGGGGATGGAGTGGTAGGAAGAGTGGAGGAGGTCGGCAAGTTAGCAGGGGGTGGGGTAGGCTTCCCTGAAGAGATGGGTTTTTCAGGGTGCGCCTAAAGGAGAGGAGAGTAGGTGATAATCTGATGGGTTGGGGCAGGGAGTTCCAGAGGATGGGTGACACCCTGGAGAAGTCCTGGAGGCGGGCATGGGAGGAGGGAACCAGGGAACTAGAGAGAAGGAGGTCTTGTGAGGAGCGGAGTGTGCGTGTTGGGCAGTACTTGGATATTAGGTCAGTGATGTAGTTCGGGGCAGTATGGTGGACAGCTTTGTACGTCAGCGTTAGGATTTTGAATTTGATCCGTTGGGCAATCGGAAGCCAGTGGAGGGATTGGCAGAGGGGGGGGGAGGACACTGAGTGGAGGTCAGTAGAGGGATTGGCAGAGGGGGGTGGAGGACACTGAATAAAGGCCAGTAGAGGGATTGGCAGAGGGGGGTGGAGGACACTGAGTGGAGGCCAGTGGAGGGATTGGCAGAGAGGGGTGGAGGACACTGAGTGGAGGCCAGTGGAGGGATTGGCAGAGGGGGGTGGAGGACACTGAGTGGAGGCCAGTGGAGGGATTGGCAGAGGGGGGGGTAGAGGACACTGAGTGGAGGCCAGTGGAGGGAATAGCAGAGGGGGGTGGCGGAGATGGAGCGGTTGGAAAGGTGAATGAGTCTGGCAGCCGTATTCAGGATGGACTGAAGCGGGGATAACCAGCGGCGAGGCAGGCCAGTGAGGAGGGAGTTGCAGTAGTCGAGTCGTGATATGATGAGGGAGTGGATGAGCTGTTTAGTGGTTTCTGGGGTTAGGAACGTGCGGATTTTGGCGATGTTGCGGAGGTGGAGTCTGCATGTTGCGGAGGTGGAGGCGGCACGAGTTTGTTAAAGATTGGACTTGGGGCTTGAAGGATAGGTTGGAGTCCAGAATGACACCAAGTACTCTGGTCTGCGGGGCGGGTTTGATGGTGGTGTTGTTGGATGTGATGGGGAAGTCAATGGGGAGTGGTGTCCAGGCTGGGGGGGAAGACAAGAAACTCGGTTTTGGAGAGGTTCAGTTTGGGGAAGTGGAGTGACATCCAGTCTGATATGTCGCTCAGTAGGCTTGTGATTCGGGCGAAGACCGAGGGGGTGAGGTGGGGGGTTGAGAGATAGATTTGTGTGTCGTCGTCGGCATAGAGGTGATAGTTGAAGCCGTGAGAGTGTATGAGTTGGCCAAGGGAGGAGGTGTAGATGGAGAAGAGAAGGGGCCCAAAGACAGAGCCTTGAGGGACCCCAACAGAGAGGGGGAGTGAGGGGGAGGTGGTAGCATTATAGGTAATGCTGAAAGAGCGTTGTGACAGGTAGGATGAGAGCCAGAAGAGAGCAGAATCTCTGAGGCCGAGGGAGTGTAGTTTTTTGAGGAGGAGGGGGTGGTGGACTGTGTGGAAGGCCGCAGAGAGGTCAAGGAGTAGAAGCACTGAATAGTGGCCATTAGCTTTGGCGGTTAGCAGGTCGTTGGAGAGTTTGAGTAAGGCAGTTTCGGTGGAGTGTAGGGGACGGAAGCCGGACTGTAGGGGATCGAGGAGGTTGTTGTCATTGAGGTGAGAGCATAGGCGGGTATAGACGAGGCGCTCGAGGAGTTTAGATGTAAATGGGAGCAGGAGATGGGTCTGAGGTTGTTCGGGTCATTGGGGTCCAGGGAGGGCTTTTTAAGTATGGGGGTGATGTGTGCATATTTCAGAGGGGAGGGGAGGGAAAGTGCCCGGAGGAGAGGGAGAGATTGAAGATGTGGGTGAGGGAGCGTAGGATGGAGGAGGAGGAAGGTCGTAGGAGTTGTGAGGGGATAGGGTCGAGGGGGCAGGTGGTGAGGCGGGCATCAGAGAGGATCTTGGAGACTTCCTCGATGGTAGTAAGGTCAAAGGTGCGGAGTGTTGGGGGAGCTTCAGTATGAGGAATGTAGGGGGGGGTGGAAGAGAGGAGGTCAGAGCAGTGGTGGGGCCGTGGGAGAGGGGTGATGAGGGGGTAGCTGAGTGAGGGGGAAGGGGGTTGGAGGGAGTTTCAGCAGCGACGAAGTCCCTGCGGGTTATGTTGAGGGGGAGGGGGGATGAGGGGTAGCTGTGTGAGAGGGGACGGGTTGAGAGGGCGTGTGAGTTGCGGCAATGTCCTTGCGAATTGTGTCAATCTTGTTTTTGAAGTGATTGGCAATCTCAAGGGCAGTGAGTGAGGTGCTGGGTGAAGGTGGGGGTGGCGAGAGTTGAAGGTGGAGAAGAGTCGCAAGGATTGGAGGAGAGGGCCTTGATGAGGGTCAGGAAGTAGGCCTGTTTGGCAGCATGGAGGGAGGAGGTGTAGGTGTGGAAGGCAGATTTGTAGCGGGTGAAGGCTTGTTGGGATTTGGTTTTGCGCCATAGTCGCTCCAGGGCATGACTGCGTCGTTTGAGGGTTTTTGGTGTGATCAATCTGCCAGGGCTGGGAGCGGTCGGGGTCTGATGTTGCGTGTGCTTAAAGGCGCTAGTGAGTCAAGGGCTGTTGACAGCGCATTGTTGTAGGCGGTCATAGCCAAGTCGGGGCAGGACAGGGGGAGGATGCTGTCGTGGAGTTGATCAGATCTGCAGAGTGGATGTCGGCAGGGTTAAGGTTGCGGAGGTTACGGCTGGTAGTAGTGTGACATTTGGAGGGATAGGCGTTGGAGGACGAGGAGATAGAGAAGGTGATCAGGTTGTGGTCAGAGAGAGGGAAGGGGGTGTTAGTGAGGTTGTGGGGAGCGCAGCGGTTGGAGAAGACGAGATCAAGGATATTACCGTCGGAGTGGGTGGTGGATTGTATGCACTGTGCAAGTGCAAAGGAGGAGGTTAAGTGGAGGAGACGGGCTGTGTCTGGTTGTCGAGGTTGACAGGGATGTTGAAATCCCCAAGGATGATGGTGGGTAGCTCAGAGGAGAGGAAGAAGGGTAGCCAGGAGGAGAAGTCATCCAGGAAGCGGGGTATGGATCCAGGAGGCCGGTATAATCACAGCAATCTACATAAGAGGGATATGATCTCCATGTATAATACATAAGGGGGGATATGATCTCCATGTATAATACATAAGGGGGGATATGATCTCCATGTATAATACATAAGGGGGGATATGATCTCCATGTATAATACATAAGGGGGATATGATCTCCATGTATAATACATAAGGGGGGATATGATCTCCATGTATAATACATAAGGGGGGATATGATCTCCATGTATAATACATAAGGGGGGATATGATCTCCATGTATAATACATAAGGGGGGATATGATCTCCATGTATAAATACATAAGGGGGGATATGATCTCCATGTATAATACATAAGGGGGGATATGATCTCCATGTATAATACATAAGGGGGATATGATCTCCATGTATAATACATAAGGGGGGATATGATCTCCATGTATAATACATAAGGGGGGATATGATCTCCATGTATAATACATAAGGGGGGGATATGATCTCCATGTATAATACATAAGGGGGGATATGATCTCCATGTATAATACATAAGGGGGGGGATATGATCTCCATGTATAATACATAAGGGGGGATATGATCTCCATGTATAATACATAAGGGGGATATGATCTCCAATGTATAATACATAAGGGGGGATATGATCTCCATGTATAATACATAAGGGGGGATATGATCTCCATGTATAATACATAAGGGGGGATATGATCTCCATGTATAATACATAAGGGAGGGGATATGATCTCCATGTATAATACATAAGGGGGGATATGATCTCCATGTATAATACATAAGGGGGGGATATGATCTCCATGTATAATACATAAGGGGGGATATGATCTCCATGTATAATACATAAGGGGGGATATGATCTCCATGTATAATACATAAGGGGGGATATGATCTCCATGTATAATACATAAGGGGGGGGGGATATGATCTCCATGTATAATACATAAGGGGGGATATGATCTCCATGTATAATACATAAGGGGGATATGATCTCCATGTATAATACATAAGGGGGGATATGATCTCCATGTATAATACATAAGGGGGGATATGATCTCCATGTATAATACATAAGGGGGGATATGATCTCCATGTATAATACATAAGGGGGGATATGATCTCCATGTATAATACATAAGGGGGGATATGATCTCCATGTATAATACATAAGGGGGGATATGATCTCCATGTATATAATACATAATAAGGGGGGATATGATCTCCATGTATAATACATAAGGGGGGGATATGATCTCCATGTATAATACATAAGGGGGGATATGATCTCCATGTATAATACATAAGGGGGGATATGATCTCCATGTATAATACATAAGGGGGGATATGATCTCCATGTATAATACATAAGGGGGGATATGATCTCCATGTATAATACATAAGGGGGGGGGATATGATCTCCATGTATAATACATAAGGGGGGATATGATCTCCATGTATAATACATAAGGGGGGATATGATCTCCATGTATAATACATAAGGGGGGATATGATCTCCATGTATAATAATACATAAGGGGGGATATGATCTCCATGTATAATACATAAGGGGGGATATGATCTCCATGTATAATACATAAGGGGGGATATGATCTCCATGTATAATACATAAGGGGGGATATGATCTCCATGTATAATACATAAGGGGGGATATGATCTCCATGTATAATACATAAGGGGGGATATGATCTCCATGTATAATACATAAGGGGGGATATGATCTCCATGTATAATACATAAGGGGGGATATGATCTCCATGTATAATACATAAGGGGGGATATGATCTCCATGTATAATACATAAGGGGGGATATGATCTCCATGTATAATACATAAGGGGGGATATGATCTCCATGTATAATACATAAGGGGGGATATGATCTCCATGTATAATACATAAGGGGGGATATGATCTCCATGTATAATACATAAGGGGGGGATATGATCTCCATGTATAATACATAAGGGGGGATATGATCTCCATGTATAATACATAAGGGGGGGATATGATCTCCATGTATAATACATAAGGGGGGATATGATCTCCATGTATAATACATAAGGGGGGGATATGATCTCCATGTATAAATACATAAGGGGGGATATGATCTCCATGTATAATACACATAAAGGGGGGATATGATCTCCATGTATAATACATAAGGGGGGATATGATCTCCATGTATAATAATACATAAGGGGGGATATGATCTCCATGTATAATACATAAGGGGGGGATATGATCTCCATGTATAATACATAAGGGGGATATGATCATCCATGTATAATACATAAGGGGGGATATGATCTCCATGTATAATACATAAGGGGGGATATGATCTCCATGTATAATACATAAGGGGGATATGATCTCCATGTATAATACATAAGGGGGGATATGATCTCCATGTATAATACATAAGGGGGGATATGATCTCCATGTATAATACATAAGGGGGGATATGATCTCCATGTATAATACATAAGGGGGGATATGATCTCCATGTATAATACACATAAGGGGGGATATGATCTCCATGTATAATACATAAGGGGGATATGATCTCCATGTATAATACATAAGGGGGGATATGATCTCCATGTATAATACATAAGGGGGGGGGATATGATCTCCATGTATAATACATAAGGGGGGGGATATGATCTCCATGTATAATACATAAGGGGGGATATGATCTCCATGTATAATACATAAGGGGGGATATGATCTCCATGTATAATACATAAGGGGGGATATGATCTCCATGTATAATACATAAGGGGGGATATGATCTCCACATGTGTATAATACATAAGGGGGGGATATGATCTCCATGTATAATACATAAGGGGGGATATGATCTCCATGTATAATACATAAGGGGGGGATATGATCTCCATGTATAATACATAAGGGGGATATGATCTCCATGTATAATACATAAAGGGGGGGGGATATGATCTCCATGTATAATACATAAGGGGGGATATGATCTCCATGTATAATACATAAGGGGGGATATGATCTCCATGTATAATACATAAGGGGGGATATGATCTCCATGTATAATACATAAGGGGGATATGATCTCCATGTATAATACATAAGGGGGGATATGATCTCCATGTATAATACATAAGGGGGGATATGATCTCCATGTATAATACATAAGGGGGGATATGATCTCCATGTATAATACATAAGGGGGGATATGGGGGTATAATACATAAGGGGGGATATGATCTCCATGTATAATACATAAGGGGGGGATATGATCTCCATGTATAATACATAAGGGGGGGATATGATCTCCATGTATAATACATAAGGGGGGATATGATCTCCATGTATAATACATAAGGGGGGATATGATCTCCATGTATAATACATAAGGGGGGATATGATCTCCATGTATAATACATAAGGGGGGATATGATCTCCATGTATATATACATAAAGGGGGGATATGATCTCCATGTATAATACATAAGGGGGGATATGATCTCCATGTATAATACATAAGGGGGGGATATGATCTCCATGTATAATACATAAGGGGGATATGATCTCCATGTATAATACATAAGGGGGGATATGATCTCCATGTATAATACATAAGGGGGGATATGATCTCCATGTATAATACATAAGGGGGATATGATCTCCATGTATAATACATAAGGGGGGGATATGATCTCCATGTATAATACATAAGGGGGGATATGATCTCCATGTATAATACATAAGGGGGATATGATCTCCATGTATAATACATAAGGGGGGATATGATCTCCATGTATAATACATAAGGGGGGATATGATCTCCATGTATAATACATAAGGGGGGATATGATCTCCATGTATAATACATAAGGGGGGATATGATCTCCATGTATAATACATAAGGGGGGATATGATCTCCATGTATAAATACATCAGTGTTCATATAGTGAACTCGGTGTAGTTATTCCCCCTGAGGTCATCACAGAGGACAAGGGGGCACTCTTTTACGTCTGGAGGAAAAGAAATGTAATCTCGAAACACTGAAAGGTTTCTTCACAGTAAGAGCTGTGAGAATGTGGAATAGACTCCCTCCAGAGGTTGGGTGTGACCAGCTCAGTGGATTGCTGTAGGAAAGTCCTGGATATTTCTTGGATACACAGAATATAACTGGATATAACATTTATAGGGAAAGTTGATCCAGGAAATATCCGATTGCCTCTCGGGGGATCAGGAAGGAATTTCTTCCCCTGCAGGAGAAAATTGGATCGTGCTTTGCTGGGTTTGTTTTTTTTTTCCTTCCTCTGGATCAACTGTGGGTGTAGGATTATAACTTTTTTTTAATGGTTGAACTTTTTTCAGCCAGACTATGTAACTATTTTAATCTCTCTAGAGGTATTCCCGAGTGTAGCTCGGGGTAAAGTTTTGCACCACAAGCGGTAACCCCCCCCCCCCCCCAAGTTACACTCGGGAATACTCTGCAGCGTTGCTCCGGGATCCCTTCTGCACTCACCTTGTCCTGCGCTGCGCTCCGCGATGTCCCCCCTGCAGTGTCCCCGGCCATCTCCTCCGGCCGATGCCGGCATACGTCTTCTGGGTTCCGTTCCCTGCGATGTCGGGACGTACGGGGGACGGAACTGGCGGGCAATTAAAAATTGACAAAAAGTGACATTCACTAAATACACTAAAATCACAGAGTATAACATTCCTGTATCAAACCATTTCACATACATTTTGTCTCGAGTGCTTTGTCCGGCGCCCTGCCTGCAGTTTTTTTACCGCCCTTTCTGCCTGGAAACTGAGAAATGTCCATGGCGTCCAAAAAGCGTCCCTTTAGGTCAGACGCGGTTTTAGACCGGCTAGAGAACAGCGATAGTAAATCAGAACCACTTGCAGAATTGAGTGATAATGATTGGTGGGGGAAATTCCTCATCAGACACTGAAAACGATTCTGCGACTGAGCTCAGCGATGGGCCAACTTGGCGCTCTATTTCACATTTCAGTGTTTTCGGTTTGATTATATTATTGAATTAAATTTATTATTATTATATTATTATTTTTATGATTATTTATTAAATTATAATTTATGATTTCGTGTTTCAAATTTTATCCTCCCCGGGATGTTTACTAGACTCTTGTCCGGACAGATTTCAGGGAGTTATTCCTAAAAATTACAGGCCCGACAATAAAAAAACTACATATTTCCATGCAAAAAAATGTACCGCTTTGAGCACAGAAATACTGACCGTTAGGGAGGTTAAGTGATCCAATAAGTGATCAATGTGTTAACATAAATTAGTGAAGCGCTGTATAATTATTATCAATAAATAAATACTAAAGTGCCTATTATACCTAACAATTAGTGCTCTGTGAGAAAAAGCTGATATACATATATACATCGGTGCAAATTAAACAATCTTAAAGTGAAATGGTAATGACAACAATACCATGTGCATATATGAAATTCAGTCAAATTACTTTATCATATAACTGTGAATCACACAAATATACGATCACCATTAGAGATGAGCGAATCGAACCAGGCGAACCGGAATTCGATACGAATTTCAGGAAAAATTCGATTCGCGGCGAATCCGAATATTTGCCTACTTCGGGTGCGCGAATCGGATTTTTCCCGATCAGCCGGCAAAAGTGTCCCTGCAGAGAGCTCCGCTATTTCTGACAGTTCTCTGACAGAAGGAACACATGTACAGCGGTTGAAACATTGTATCTATTAGTTTCCATTTAGGATACAGATGTTTCAACCGCTGTACATGTGAAGAAGCTGTGAGAGAACTGTCAGAAATAGAGGAACTCTGCACATACACTTTTTGCCGGTTTGGAATTCTTATTTTCATCCTACTTCTTCTTCTTCTTCATCCTCATCCTCATCCTCAGAAGAAGAAGAAGAGGATGAGGATGAGGATGAAGAAGAAGAAGAAGAAGAAGAAGAAGAAGTAGGATGAAAATAAGAATAATTCCAAGCCGGCAAAAAGTGTATCTGCAGAGTTCCTCTAAGTGTATCTGCAGAATGTCATTTATGGAAACAAATAGATACAATGTTTCAACCGCTGTATGGAGTGAATGTCACAGAACTGTCAGAAATAGACAGAAAACTGTCACAGAACTGTCCTTCTTCTCATCCTTCTCCTTCTTCTCATCCTTCTTCTCATCCTTCTCCTTCTTCTCATCCTTCTCCTTCTTCTCATCCTTCTTCTCATCCTTCTCCTTCTTCTCATCCTTCTCCTTCTTCTCATCCTTCTCCTTTCTTCTCTCATCCTTCTTCTCATCCTTCTCCTTCTTCTCATCCTTCTTCTCATCCTTCTCTTTCTTCTCTCCTTCTTCTCATCCTTCTTCTCATCCTTCTCCTTCTTCTCATCCTTCTCCTTCTTCTCATCCTTCTCCTTCTTCTCATCCTTCTCCTTCTTCTCATCCTTCTCCTTCTCTTCTTTCTTCTCCATCCCTTCTCCTTCTCCTTCTTCTCATCCTTCTCCTTCTATTTCTTCTCATCCTTCTCCTTCTCCTCCTTCTCCTTCTCCTCTCTTCTCATCCTTCTCCTTCTTCTCATCCTTCTCCTTCTTCTCATCCTTCTCCTTCTTCTTCATCCTTCTCCTTCTCCTTCTCCTTCCTCATCTCCAAGGGCATTTAAATTAAAGGTACAGTGTTCTGCACTAATTTAAAGGCTCTCTGAAGCCTAGAAACCCTTTTTATAAGTTAACTTCGTAGCGAATTAATTCGCATCGAATCGAATTTCTTCCTGGAATTCGGCCGAATCACCATCTGTGAATAATCAAAAATAGACAAAGTCCATGCAAGTGAAACTTCGTGGAAAAGTGATCTTCACTTCTAGTGCACAAATCCCCAAATGGCAGCAGTGCCTGCTCACCTCCCCACACTGACCCACACGGGGCCCAAATGCTATTACTCTCCTCTGTATCAGATCCTTATATGTAGATAGCTCATCCAGGGATCACAGGGGAATTGGAGACTTCTCTATTCCACTCCACCTCCACTCAGTAGTATATAAGACACAAGAGAAATCCTTCCATAGTGCAATAACGTTTAATAAAGACAGCATGAAAGACAAAGATTGCACTCACATATATTTCTTGTTACATCAGCGTTTTCACCCCATCCCATGGGTGTATTGCATGAAACCAGGGGAAACCAATATGGCCGCTGCGTCCGGACGTGTGTAACCACATGATCGGAAGTGACGTAACTTGAAATCGGATATGGCGCGATCTAATACTTTATTTTTATGTAATTCCGATGGGGGCTCGAAATAATAAAATAAGCACTTCCACGGGTCTCTCTGAAAAGTTATCTCGCATATTTCCTGAATAAGTTGGGTTATTTCCCTCCAATAATTCTGTATTTTCGGGCAATTCCACCATATGCAGGGGTGGACTGACCATTTGGAAACTTGGGCACTGCCCGAGGGCTGGATGTCAGTGGGGGGCCCCATGAGATGTCCCTGGTACCTTTTTCATAGGCTTTTTTGAGTTTGGGCAAAGACACAGGGGCCCCATGATCCCCTATTGCCCGGGGGCCCCATGAGTTGTCAGTCCGCCCCTGACCATATGTGCGCCATTGTTCCCCGTTCTCCACACCCTCTCCAGCACAAAGGGGAGATCTCCGCTTGCTGCTTCTGGGCTACACTTGGCGTTATGTACCATCTAGCTATACATTGATAGTTCATTTCCACTGTACGCATATTTATCGCCTTATGTACCGCTTTGAGCACAGAAATGCTGACATAATCAGACCGCTAGGGAGGCTGCTGGGTCATGACACCTTGGATCCAACACTATTTATCACTCATGCTACTACGAGACTGAAACGATTTTTTTTTTTTTGAGTACGCAGATACTGAAATCCGTCGCAATTCTCAGGCCCTTGAGCCAAGTTTTTAAAACCATGGAGAAGCCAAGGAAAACAGGCCGAGGTGTGACAAAAGGAAAGTAATTAATTTGCCACCTTCATAAACAGACCCCTACGTGATGTCTCCAAATTCCCGAGAATGAGAAGAGACGGCGGGAGAATCGGATAGAGCGCTGATTATTAATATGTGCCCTGTCCTCTCTCTCTCTCTGACGCCTCTAATAAGATCCCTCGGTGGAGAGAAGTGATTATACGAGAGGAGCGAACGCACTAATTAATGAACCGTGACGGAAATATCGAAGGGATTCGCCGTGCTCGCCGAGCGCCATCGCTCACTTTACAATACCATCCCTGCATTTGCATAATTGAGGATTTGCTATAATTTGTCACATCCTGTAAACACTTCAATCCCTCTCTAAGCGGACATTATTGGGGCTTACAGTAAAATTAAAAGCAAATTATCAAGAAGGGAAGAATCTAAGATCTCTTTTCTGTCGGCCATTTGGCAGCTGTGGTCAGCGTATTAAAAAAAAAAAAATGCCGTCTCGCTTAATGTTCGTCTTCCGCATGTACTAAAACCCTTCCCGGTGCATTTCTCCGGAGTTCCATTATCGTTAGTAAATCTAAACATTAGCTTTCAGCAAATCGACTAGTTAATGTGTATCTGTGTGGGCAACAGACTGATGGATTGTAAAGCAGCTCCGGGAGGATTGTGGGTAGGGGCTTGGACAAATCCCAAGATCCAGAGCGCATTGGGCCTAAAGAAATTCCTTCTGATGACCAAGGATGCATACATTTCAAGTGGTAAGTGTCTGGTGGGTGGGCAAAGTTATCCGTTCCATGGGGCAATGGTCTCCAAGCTGCAGCCTCCGGGATGGATGTAGTCCTGTGTTTGCCATTATCTGGCTCTTGGGGCACTTTCCATCCCACTGACACTAACAATGGGACACCATTCCTTCTATTGGCACCAACAATGGGGCTCTATTCCTGCACTGACACCTATGGTAGGGTACTAGTCTTTACACTACCACCAATGATGGGACACTATTCCTCCCACTGATACCAATGATGGGCACTATTCCTCCCACTGATACCAATGATGGGGCACTATTCCTCTCACTGACACCAATGACTGGGGCACTGTTCCTCCCACTGACACCAGTAATGGGCACTATTCCTCCCACTACCACTAATGACGGGGCAATATTCCTCCCACTGATACCAATGATGGGGCACTATTCCTCTCACTGACACCAGTGATGGGCACTATTCCTCCCACTGACACCAATGACGGGGCAATATTCCTCCCACTGACCACCAATGATGGGGCAACTATTCCTCTCACTGACACCAGTGATTGGGTACACTATTCCTCCCACTGACACAGTGATTGGGTACTATTCCTCCACTGACCACCAATGATGGGGTACTATTCCTCCCACTGACACCAATGACGGGGCAATATTCCTCCCACTGACACCAATGATGGGGCACTATTCCTCCCACTGACACCAGTGATTGGGTACAATTCCTCCCACTGACACAAGTGATTGGGTACTATTCCTCCCACTGACACCAATGATGGGGCACTATTCCTCCCACTGACTACCAATGATGTGACACTATAACTCCAACTGACGCCAGCTGTTGGGCACCATTCCTCCCACCGACACCAATGATGGGGCACTATTCCTTCCACTGACACCAATGATGGGGCACTATTCCTTCCACTAAAAATAATGATGGGGCACTATTCCTCCCACTACCAACAATGATGGGGCACTATTCCCCCCACTAATACCAATGACGAGACACTGTTCCTCCCACTGACACCAATGATTTCACACTATTCCTGCAACTGATACCAATGATGGGACACTATCCCCCGCCCCCACTAACAACAATGGGGCACTACTGCTTCCACTGATACCAAAGATGGGGCATGAAGATATGAAGATGAGGTTGTGTCAAGTAAAGAGATACCAAACATGTCATGCCTTAAAATTGTGTGCCTGTGAAATCACATAAAACCTATGGTACCGAAAATTCTCAATAGGTAACTCTTTAACATTCTTTACAGGTTATCGGTTTGGAGTTAACTGTGAATTATGGCCCTGGAATGTTCCTCACATCATCTCACATGTGTGGTGCTTCGGGCAGATGACAGGTCCTCCTTATGGAGATATTAGAGGTCTATTAGACCCTCAGGGGTTTATTTACTAAAGCTGGAGAGTCCAAAATCAGACTCTCTTCTGCATAGAAACCAATCAGCTTCCAGGTTTCATTGCCAAAGCTTCATTGAACAAGCTGAGGTTAAAAGCTGATTGGTTTCTAGGCAGAAGGGAGTCTGATTTTGGACTCTCCAGCTTTAGTAAATAAACCCCTCAGTGTCTACTCTGCCCTCCACTACAGCTAATCAAGCTAACAAGCTCTTATATGATAGCTTTGGGCAGATGACAGGTCCTCTTTATGGAGATATTAGAGGTCTATTACACCCTCAGTGTCTACTCTGCCCTCCACTACAGCTAATCAAGCTAACAAGCTCTTATGTGATAGCTCTGAGCAGGTGACAGGTCCTCCTTATGAAGACGTCAGGAATCTATTTGACCCTTAATGTCTACTCTCTGCCCTCCACTACAGCTAATCAAGCACAGATTGTGCTTGATTAGCTGCCTCCCTGGCTACAGTAGCAGGGAAATGGCAACTGTGACCCCGAAAGGGACATAATACATGTTGCATCTGTGTTCAATAATTGCAGGGCTGTGTGTGCGTGTGTGTGTGTGGGGGGGGGGGGCAAAAATATATAGCCCCATAAAGTGATTGGTCAGTTCTAGAGCTGCCCAGATCCCTATGATCTGAAAGCCCTTAACTGGTTCTAAAAATTGATAGCAAGCTCATGGCTGCAGTCCCTAGGGTTGCTGTTAAATACCACGGGGCCCCATACAGCCAACCTGACAGCCCCCCTCCCCAAAAAAAACACAGTTTACTATGAACACAGTGAGTGATTGATACAGAGCACTCATTGTGTTCATCCAGGAAAGGAAGGGGCTGGTAAAATGTGACATATTCAGAGGACCCTTCAACCACTCTCCATCCTGAGGGATCCTATTGTTTGCTTGCAGCTGCTGGTAGGAAGGAGGGGAGGATAGCTGGCAGCACTGCAGGGGTGAGGGCACCCGGGGGGCCTAAGCAGCATAGGGAAATTTATGGTGCACAGGGAGGATGATGGGTGCAACAGGGGTGCAATTACTGGAACCGATCCCCTGTATGGCTCTCTCTGCAGCAGCTGAAAGCCAGCGAGAGGGAGAGGAGAAGAAGCGAGCTTACAGTTGCTGCAGGGAGAGCCATACAGGGGATCGGTTCCAGTGATTGCACACCCACCGTGCCGATCACCTCCCTGCCCACATCCGATTCACCCAGCTGCCTGGGCCCCCTTCTGGCCTGGGCCCCGTACAGGAGGACTGGTGGTACCCCCTTATCCATGGCCCTGGCAGCCGCTATGAGCTTTCTTCAACCCCTTGCATGCCACACTGTAAAGGTCCATTGGTAGACAAGGGGTTACAGAACAGAGTCAGGTACTTATGCTCCATGTACACATAAATCAATTGATTCTGGATTCAGTGGTGTTTTTTTTAATATCTACCTGGAGTTCAGAAAAATAAAGAGTACATACACCTACGGAGAGCTTCCGAGAGCTGAGATGATGAGATGTGCAGCTGACCGAATTATATTGGCATGTCAGGTTCTCCAAAGGAATCAATACGACCCCTAATGGGCCAGCCGGCAGGCCATCACACTTTTTCATTTTCATTCTGCAGATATTAGTTAACGGCGTACTGTACAGGAAGCACCTTCCAATCTTCACCGGGCTTTCCATAAGCCGGCAGATCTGATTCCACTCCGTCTTCTGAAAAATAATCATCGGGCGGCCCCCGGGTCGGAGAGAGAAGGATGCGCAGGAGAAGACAAGGCCCGCTGCTGGGACACATATGAGCCTCGGGAGGATAACGTAATTAAGCTTGAATAATAGAAGGGGCAATTTAAAAGTGCAGCTACTTTCATCATCTTGTGTTTCGGCAGAGTAATAAAACGGGAACATTGTGTCAGGTAGACATTGGTCCACAACTTTCATTTATCACCATGCCAAGGCCATCCGAGGTCCTCGCTCCGAAAAGACGAAAACCCTTTCAGTTCTGGGAAGGAGAAGAAAATTAAACAGCAAAGTGAATAGTAGCCAAAACATTTTGTGTTTTTAAAGCCCAACTCCAGGCCCAAATAAAGGCACAACTCCAGGCCCAACTCCAGGCCCAACTAAAGACCTAACTCCAGGCCCATCTCCAGGCCCAGCTCCAGGCCCAACTAAAGACCTAACTCCAGGCCCATCTCCAGGCCCAGCTCCAGGCCCAACTAAAGACCTAACTCCAGGCCCATCTCCAGGCCCAACTCCAGGCCCAGCTCCAGGCCCAACTCCAGGCCCAACTAAAGACCCAACTCCAGGCCCAACTCCAGGCTCATCTCCAGGCCCAGCTCCAGGCCCAACTCCAGGCCCAACTAAAGACCCAACTCAAGGCACAATAAACTCACCCACATACTTTTGCCTTCCAAGCACTCCCCTGTACAGCCCCCCCCCCCCCCCCCCCCCCCTCCTTGCTGCCATATAGGCAGAAGGAATTCTGCATTGGCCAAATTTGCTCATTAACATCTTTGGATTAGTAAAGCTAACGCAGTACTTCCAGGCCACTCGTATGTAAGTTCAGTAGACCATAGGCAGGTCAGCCTGCAAATACTGTAGCTGCTGACATTTATGGAATAGATACCAGCCAAGTGGTCCAGCACTTTCTTCCCTGCAGTCTATTCTTTGGCTTTGGCTCACCATCTTGGATTTGGGAACCAGCTGTCACATCCTGATGTCTCGCAGCCAGCTCCTAAACGTCTACTCTGCTCTCCACTACAGCTAATCAAGCTAACAAGCTCTTATATGATAGCTCTGGGCAGGTGACAGGTCCTCTTTATGGAGATATTAGAGGTCTATTAGACCCTCAATCTCTACTGTGCCCTCCACTACAGCTAATCAAGCTAACAGGCCTTTATGTGATAGCTCTGAGCAGGTGACAGGTCCCTCTTATGGAGATATTAGAGGTCTATTACACCCTCAATGTCTCCTCTGCCCTCCACTACAACTAATCAAGCTAACAAGCTCTTATGTGATAGCTCTGGGCAGGTGACAGGTCCTCCTTATCAAGACGTCAGGGATCTATTTGACCCTCAATGTCTCCTCTGCCCTCCACTACAGCTAATCAAGCTAACAAGCTCTTATGTGATAGCTCTGGGCAGGTGACAGGTCCTCCTTATCAAGACGTCAGGGATCTATTTGACCCTCAATGTCTCCTCTGCCCTCCACTAAAGCTAATGAAGCACAGATTGTGCTTGATTAGCTGCTTCCCTGGCTACAGTAGTTGGGAAATGGCAACTGTGACCCTGAAAGGGACATAGTACATGACGCATCTGCGTTTAATAATTGTAGGGGTGTGTGTGGGAGTCGGGGGGGGGGGGGGCAAAAATGTATACCCCATAAAGTGATTTGTCAGTTCTAGAGCTGCCCAGATCACTTTGATCTGAAAGTCCTTAGTTGGCTCTAATAATTGATAGCAAGCTCATGGCTGCAGTCCCCAGGGTTGCTGTTAGAAACCACGGGGCCCCATACAGCCAACCTGACAGGGCCCCCCCGAAAGAAAACACAGTTTACTATGCTTTTGTTATGAATAAACACAGTGAGCGATTGGTACCGAGCCCTCATTGTGCTCATCCAGGAAAAAAAGGGGCTGGTAAAATGTAACATATTTCCTGGACCCTTCAACCACTCTCCATCCTGAGGGTTCTGTGAAGGAGAAGAAAATTAAACAGCAAAGTCAACAGTAGCCAAAACATTTTGTGTTTTTAAAGTCCAACTCCAGGCACAATAAACTCACCCACATAATTTTGCCTCCAAAGCACTCCCCTGTACAACACCCCCCCCCCCCCCCTTTGTTGTCATACAGGCCCCCTTCTGCATTGGCCAAACTTATCATTAACATCTTGGGATTAGTAAAGCTCACTCAGTACTTCCAGGCCACTCGTATGTAAGTGTTGCACTTTCTTTCCTGCAGTCTCTTCCTTGGCTTTGGCTCACCGTCTTGGATTTGGGAACCAGCTGTCACATCCTGATGTCTCACAGCCAGCTCCTAAAGCTCAAGTGTGAGGCATGGCAGTGCAATACAGCTGGCCCTACAGTCTCCTATGACATGTGATGTGTGGCAAGAGGCTCAAGGGAGCAGGTCAAATCAATGTCATTCTCACCTAGCTGAGGATTGAGGAAGTGGGTACCTGTTAAAAAAAGCAAGTTCCAAAAGTGTTAGAGCCAGGGTGGAGGAAGAGGGTGAGTTGACCTTCCTATCCTTGGTGAAGGTCCTCTTAAAATCCAGGAGAGTGTATGTTCTTTGATGTCCTTCCAAAAGAGGATGGTCTTTGATGGTCCATCCGGTGGAGGATGGTCTTTCATGGTCATTCCAAGAGAGTATGGTCTTTGATGTTCCCTGCAAGAGAGGATGGTCTTTGATGGTCACTCTAAGAGAGGATGGTCTTTAATGGTCCATCTGAGGAGGATGGTCATTGACGGTCCCTTGAAGAGATGATATAGAAGGACATAAAAGGTACATACAGTATGAATCCCCTTGGGACTTTAATGGCAGAAATAAAATAGATGAAATATCTAAAAGACCAATTGTCAGTTTGGTCTTGTAGATATTTCCTCTGTTTTGTTTCTGCTGTTAAAGTCCCAAGGGGATTCATATTTACTTTTTAGGTCCATCTATGTGCAATTTGGGGACGTTGGAAGTTACCACCTGTTTTTCATCACTAGGCACATACCTACTTACCCCAAAAGAGGATGGTCTTTGATGGTCCATCTGGTGGAGAGTGGTCTTTGATGGTCATTCCAAGAGAGTATGGTCTTTGATGGTCCCTGCAAGAGAGGATGGTCTTTGATGGTCCCTTGAAGAGATGATATAGAAGGACATAAAAGGTACATATGAATCCCTTTGGGAGTTTAACGGCAGAAACAAAATAGAGGAAATATCTACAAGGCCAAATTGACAATTGATCTTTTAGATATTTCCTCTATTTTGTTTCTGCTGTTAAAGTCCCAAGGGGGTTCATATTTACTTTTTAGGTCCTTTTATGTGCAATTTGGGGATGTTGGCAGATACCACCTGTTTTGCATCACTAGGCTCATACCTTCTTACTTCAAGAGAGGATGGTCTTTGATGGTCCATCTGGGGGAGGATGGTCTTTGACGGTCATTCCAAGAGAGGACGGTCTTTGATGGTCCATCCGGGGGGGGATGGTCTTTGACGGTCATTCCAAGAGAGTATGGTCTTTGATGATCCCTGCAAGAGAGGATGGTCTCTCCAAATGTTGAGCAGCCACAGGAGATTCTTCTCTTGACTTGTTCTACACCTTCCCTGAAAGGTAATCTAACACCAACCTTGTAAGTCCAGTCCACCTCACACACCCACACAAAAGTTAATGCAGGGGTAGGAAACCTTAAAGAGGTGGAGATCTATCTGAACAACATGGGAGCAGTCAAAGATCACTGGGCCACCTCACACCTGATTTAAATGTCCTAACTGCTGTACTACAGTGTCAAAATTGTGTGCATTGCATGGCAGTCATGGGTTTAAATCAGGTGGTGAAGAGGCAACATATTGCTTCCTTATCACCTGTCAAACACACTCGGTTTGCTTTTCAGAGGAGCAGCAGTGTCTGCTGCACTTGTGAATGAGCCCTTAGCGGCATTCGGCATCATTCACATGTAAAGTTGGGAACTAGTAAAACCCTGCGGTTGAGTCATGGATTTACGGCCCCCCAATCCCTACCCCCTTTAGCTACTGAGGCAGCAGCCAAAGGTGTACACATGTTGCAGCAGGAATTACACCCCGTTTCTTTTGGTGGCTGCTACTGCCTGTCAGTCGAGACCCATTCAAGTAAATGGGACCACTCTGCAAGTGCCCTGCAACTGCATGCTTCCGCGGGTTCCAAGGGGTTAAAGCAGGTGGTGAGAAAGTAGCACAATGCTGCCTGTTTAACCCCTTGTTTGCTGTACTGCACAAGCTTGCAGGACACTTGCAGAGCGCCTCATTCACTTGAATGGGTCATGCTTGGCAGGTGCTACACCAACCATGACAGGACGTAGGAGCCGGCACTACAGAGGAGACACCAGCTTATGCGGCTCTCGCTCCCTACTACAGCTTCAACTGTACAAGTAGTCCCTCTGCATTGCACTCTGTTTGATGCTCTGGGATGGCGAGTCAGTAAACTCTGACCGTGATCTACCAGTCACCTGGCCGCGATCTACTGGTTGCTGACCCCCACTTTAAGGGCTGGCAGTGTCAATTCTTCCTTCCTTTTGACTCTAGAGGAGCATAGACATATAAATCTTAAACACTATAACTTGCTTGCATGAGTTCTCCCCCCAGAAATGACACCAGAACTATTCTTCGTTGGAAGGACACGGCCACAGCTTTATTAATTCATACGAGAATCCTAATTCAACTATAACTGTCAACTGACCTATAACCTGCAGTTGATAGCCCAAAACTAGTGCCAGCCACACATGCATGGTGGTTACCAGTGAAAATAAAAAAATATTAAAAGTCAGCAGCTACAAAAAGCCGTAGCTGCTGACTTTTAAAAAAACAGCCACTCCCTTGTCCCTGGATCCTATGGTGTCCCCCCCCCGCAGCCTGTTTCATGGGCTGCCCTGTGTTCCCGGCGCCGGAATCTTCCATGTGGGTACCCAGCTGTGACAGCTTGCGTGAGTAGTGATGCGCTTGTGAATGATCCCGTAGTCTTCTGGGACCTGTCAGCACAACTTCAGTTTCCAATCGCGAGTATCTGTCAATTTTGGGTACCTGCCTCCCCCCCCCCCCCCCCCCGTTCCCCAAAGGTAGCAATCCTTACGGGGAGCGGGGAACCAGTCCTTAAAGTGGAACATCCCCTTTTGGGGTGAACTCCGCTTTAACATGGCCTCAAAACTTGTCCTAACCATAAGCTTGAGACAGACATTCCAACTCAACCAAGCCCAACCAGGGGATCAGACAGAAGGTAAAACCCCACCAAAAAAAGCTGTGAAAACATTACTGTCAGGGCTCCCGGTAAGACCAGAGATGCGTGAACTGACACAGGGAAACGCAGGCTCAAGTATGGTGTAACAATATAATTTATTAAGGGTTATACACAAATATAATGCACAATATAACAAAACCAAACCTCCAACTGATAACGGAATGTACACAGATAAGAGCAGTCAGGGCTAGTGAGGTAGAGTGGTCAGGCGGGCCGGGTCAGGAATCATCGGGCAGACAAGACACAAAGGAGTAGGCAGAGCATAGTCAGACGGGCCAGGTCAGGAACAATCAGGCAGACAAGGTACCAAAGGAGCAGGCTGGAGAGTGGTCAGGAATAGCCGAGGTCAGGACAGGCGGAGTTCATTCAGGGTCAGGATCAAGCAGAATCAGGAATCAGGCAGGAAGCAGACAGAATGCAGGTACAGGGGCTCATGGGAAACATACACCAAGGCACTGTCTGCAGGTCTGGCCATTCCTTAAATACACCTCCTGCAATCAGCCTCAGGTGATGGCTGACTGCAGGAGTGAGCTTTTGGTTGCTTAGAGCACCCACTGGCCAGCCCTGGTACTGCAGCCCACAAGGCAGGTGAGTCCCACCACCATTGGCAAGTCCATTCCTGACAATTACTTTAAGGGGAGCAATAATGGGAGAGAAGATCTTCTGAGGCTCAAGAAATCCACTGTGCTTTGTCTTACGGTGAGTGTGGGCCCTTTTCTATAACAGTCACCTGCAGCTTCCATCCATATGTAAAACTGGACTCCAGTTATGATCTTTATTGATGCTTGTGTTGGTCTGGCTTGGCACTACGTATATATGCATATCCCATACCTGACGGGCCTTTGGAGAAGCTGAAAATCACTGTAGTAACTACAGTGATAGCCATGATTTTCTGGGTCCTTATGGGGGTTCCCCTCTACAAACTAACCACAAGTGTCTTGTTCCCTGATTACACAAGGTGGAAATGATGACATCACCACCCCTGCTACACACCTTGTCCAATCAGGGAACGCCTTGTATTCAATGAAAAAATGCAAGGTGTTCTGTGAATGACCATGGTGCTGAACAAGCCACCACCTATGGTCAGTGTGCAGAAGGAAAGCCACCCGCACAGGACCCAGAAGAGTGCAGCTGGTAGTGCTAAGTTCTTCAGTGATTTCCAGCTTCCAGGAGCATCGGCCTGGTTTGGTATACACATAGGTCCATTGGTCCACAGTGGTTTCCAAGCTCTCTCATTTCTCCAGGGAGCCCAGAACTCCAGAAAACTGTTCCAGTGAGAGTAGAAGGAACTTGGAGACAGGGTCGGACTGACAACTAATGGGGCCCCCGGGCAACAGGGGATCATGGGGCCCCTGTGTCCTTGCCCACACTCAAAGCACGCCCAAAAAAGCCTATAAAACCGTACCAGGGGCATCTCATGGGGCCCCCTACTGACCCCAGGCCCTCGAGCAGTGCCTGAGTGCCTGAATGGTCAGTCCGCCCCTGCTTGGAGAACATCTATTCCCTGATCTCTCCTCAGCAACTACTGACCCCAGAAGCAACCGGTATCATGTCACTTCTGGAGTCACAGTTGTCATTCCTCGGCTAGTGTAGCCCAGGATGCAGCTATTCAAGCATGATCTGTGCTTGAATAGCTGCAATGGAAGGGCAGGGGAGACACTGAGGTCTAATAGACCTCCAATGCCTCCGTAAAGAGGACCTGTCATCTTCCCATGCTGTCAGAGGACTTTATAGCCCCCTTGTCATAGCAATAAAGTTAAAAAAAAAGTGCAAATATAATATAAAGTTAATAAAGAAGTGTAAATAATTATATATTATATATATAAATATATATATATATATACTGTATATATATGTATATATATATAAATATATCTTTATATATATTTTTTTTATATATACTTATATATATATATATATATATATATATATATATATAATTATTTACTTTTTTAAAGCACACCTGTGCTCACCCCGATATAAAATGCTCAGCGTAGGGCTTGCGCATGTGTTGAAACATCAGTTTGACACCCACATTTGAGGTATCCCTCCGTACATCAGAGTGAGAGCAGTAATTTTAGGGCCATACTTCACGGTTAACCTTGAAGGCTTTTAAAAACATCGCCTATGGAAAATTTTGGGTATCATCAATTTGTTTTGCAATTTCATGGGCATGCGCAGTTTTAAAGCTCGACATGTTTGGTATCTCTCTACTTGAGACAACCTCATCATTAATATCTTAGCACAAAATGGGTATATTTTTGTGTTTATTTGCGCTAAAAGTCATGTTAGTGTATTTTTTCCCTGAAAATTTACGTTTGATAAATAGCTGTGCAAATATCATGCAAGATAAAAGAAATTTCAAGTACCATTCACAGGGTCTATGCTGACTACTTTTATATATTTTGGTTTTTTTTTTTACAGTAATTTCTATTTTTAAAAAATTGTGAGAAAAAGTTAAAAAAATGACCGCTGTGGGCAAGTGGTTAATGACCCGGCTCCTGATTCCTAAGAACTGCCACATTCCAACAGTCAAGACCCCTTGTCATTAAAGCTCGTTGACCTTCCTTTACCATCCTAGGCCTGCTCATCGAAGATTCCACACCACCACCCAGGAAATGAGCAGGTCCCTGGAAGTGATAGGCCTCGTTCAGAGACAACACCAAGTTGTGGAAAGGCTTCTTTTTCTACTACAGGGGTTTGGACAAAAATATGGAAACACTACCTGGTTTGCAGATGTGAAAGTGATGCCATGTTTCACGTTGAAGTTGCCAATTTATTTGCCGTGTGGCGAGGTTCAGTATCAAAGGTGATGGCGGCATATATTTTCCAGGAAAATGTCGTCTGATTAGCATAGGTGCGGTCCACATGGTCACCTGACCGAAAGAGACAATAGGACATTGCGCAGGATTGTGACCATGAATAAAGAATCAACAAAAGTGACTGCAGAGCTCAATCTCAGTCTTCCAAATCCCGTGTCCACAAACACTGTGCGGAGGGAACTCCATCAGCAGAACATTTCCGGGCGAGCTGCGATGGCCGAACCACTAGTGACCGATATTAACCACTTCCAGTCCGGACACTTTCCCCCCCCTTCCTGTCCAGGGCAATTTCCAGCTTTCAGCGCTATCACACTTTGAATGACAATTGCGCGATCATGCAACACTGTACCCATATGAATTTTTTAGCATTTTTTTGAGACAGATAAAACTTTATTTTGGTGGTATTTATTCACCGCTGGGATTTTTATTTTTTTTTGCTATGTAAATGAAAATGTCCAAAGATTTTGAAAAAAAAGTGTTTTTTCTTATAAAATTTTGCAAATAAATAATATTTCATCATAAATCTTGGCCAAAATTTATTTCGTTATCTTTTTAGTAAAAAATAAATAAGCCAAATTAGTTTATAACCAAAAATTATAATTTTTAAACATTTTTTTTTAGTTTTTTATTTTTTTTTATATTATTTTTTATTTATTTTTTTTTTTTTACATACTGTCACCCTAGCAGTACACTGTCACCATGGTGACGCTGTACTACTTGTGGGGGGTGATGAAGATTTTTTTTTTACACTGATTGCTTTTACACCCATATAGGATGTAAAAGCAATCATTTCTCTTTCTCTCTGTCTGCATTCTTGCAGCCATTGAGAACTACTGTGTGAGCTGTGATTGGTCACAGCTTGTCACATGGTACAAGGCTGTTGTGAATAGCCTTGTACCATGTGATCTCTGTGATCATTCACAGATTTCACACATAGTAAGCAATGATATCAGAAGTGACATCTTGCTTACTACTTTGCATGTGATCACTGATTGGCCAATCAGTGATCACATGATCGGAACCTCGTACAGAGGTCCCATACGACGATCGGTGTTCCACTGTGCCCGGAGGACACAGCAGGCACCGGATCGTGGTGCTGCGCGCTCCCGGGGAGCACGCACAAGCAGGTTGCGGGGAGGCTGTTTATAAATGGCCACCCTACCCTGCAGTTTATATACAACGGCCGGTCAGGAAGTGGTTAATGCTCATAAGAGGAGGGAGTGGTGCAACACTTGTGGACTATCGATCGATAGAAGACTGTAATATGGTCCGATGAATCGAGCTTCACACTGTTCCCAACCACCATTCGTGTGGCAAACACCATCCCAAACCAGGACTGTCTTGTGCCAACTGTAAAGCATGGTGGTGGCACAATCATGGTTTGGGCAGCCATATCTTGGTATTCTGCAAGCCCCATCATCACCTTGAAAGGAAGAGTCACTGCCAGCGACTATGTACAAATTTTGGCTGACCATAAGCACCCTGCGGTGCAGACATTGTTTCCTGAACACAGCAGCAATTAACCAAGATGATAATACTCTGATTCACACAGCTGGTGGTGTCATATCTTGGTTTGAAGAGCACACAGACAAGGTCTCGCACCTTCTGTTTCCATAATTTTGTCCAACCCCTGTATATATACAGGAGGAGGGTTTTTTTTTCTATAAATAAAACCTCAAACGTAGATAGGCAACTTCTTCACTGTACACATCAGTACATATTTTTTCGTTTCCTGTTCTATTGCCTTTGGCTGTGATATTTCCAGCTTAGGACTCAGTGGAGTTCCACATAATAACCCAATGGGATTTATTTTATAAAGTATGAGCTGTCCTTGCCTTCCTCCCCGTTGACGTCAATGCAACATTTTTACACACGCCAGATAATGAAAACACTTTTCTACCCATGTATCCTCTCATTCATGTCTCCTAATCCCTCTCATTTTCCGTTCCCAGCCAATATTTACTAAAATAGCAAAAGGAGTCCAGCGGTGCCGAGGAAACATGAGACGTGGGGGCCGAAGAGGAAAAAAGCCACCTCTGACGCTGCTTACCATAATCCATCTCCCATCATCTCCAACATTAAGATTCTGGTCATCCGTCTTCTACCTTCATCTTGCCTAGAGATACCGGCCATGCTGCTGCTCTCGAAGAGGCCGACATGTCTAGTCATATATTGCCTAAGCAACTGTTGGGTGTCTAGAAGATGGTGGCACCATGTAGTTTCAGAGGAACCAGGAACCTCATGGAAAACCAATTGGTGGTAAAACCGGCTGGAATTAAAACCCAACTCTAGCCCATTTATTTATTACTCTTATATATATACCTGTGTATATATATTAATAATTATATTATAAATAAATAAATATTATTAAGCATCTGTTTGCTTGTTTGTTCGTTTTGTTTGTATTTTATTTTTTTATTGGAAGAAAAAAATTGCAGATCAGCAAAATGATCACCAGAAAATCGTTCTCTGCTTCCATCCCTCTTACATTTTAATTCTATAATTTAAAATGACATATAAACATCAAGCAGAGGACATGTTGATATAAACCACTCAGTCATCACATTACGAGCGCCCACCATAAACCGATCGGAGCATGGACCTCTGAAGGTACGCCGTGGTATGTAGCACTAAGTCGTCAATAGCAGATCCTTTAAGTCCTGTAAGTTGTGAGGTGGGGCCTCCATGGATAGGATTTTTTTCCAGCACATCCCACAGTTGCTCAATTGCATTGAAATCTGGAGAATTTGGAGGTCAAGTCAACACCGATGTTGTGTTCCTCAAACCATTCTTGAATTCATCAGACCAGACCACCTTCTTCTATTGCTCTGTGGTCCAGTTCTGATGCTCTCGTGCCCATTGTAGGACTTTATGTGGATATGGGCCAGCATGGATAGCCTGACTGGTCTGAGGGTACACATCCCCATACACAACAAACTGCGATGCTCTCTGTGTTCTAACACCTTTCTATGAGAACCAGCAATCACTTTTTCAGCAATCTGAGCTCCAGTAGCTTTTCTATTGGATTGGACTGCACGGGCCAGCCTTCCCTCCCCACCACCACCAATGAGCCCCTCCCCTACCTCCATCAATGAGTCTTCCCTCCCCACCTCCATCAATGAGTCTTCCCTCCCCACCTCCATCAATGAGTCTTCCCTCCCCACCTCCATCAATGAGCCTTCTCCCCCACCTCCATCAAGGAGCTGTCCCTCCCTATCTCCATCATTGAGCCTTCCCTCACCTCCTCTATCAATAATCCTTCCCTGCCCTCCTTCATCAATAAGCCTTCCCTCCGCACCTCCAGAAATGGGCCTTCCCTCCCCAACCTCCATCAATGAGCCTTCCCTCCCTCATCCATCAATAAGCCTTCCCTCCTCATCCATCAATAACCTCCCCACCTCCATCAATGAGCCTTCCCTACTCTTATCCATCATTGAGCCTTCCCTCCCCGCCTAAATCAATAAGCCTTCCCTCCCCACCTCCATAATTGAGCCTTCCCTCCCCTCATCCATCAATAAGCCTTCCTCCCCACCTAAATCAATGAGCCTTCCCTCCCCACCTCCATCATTAAGCCTTCCCTCCCCTCCTCCATCAGTAAGCCTTCCCTCCCCAACTAAATCAATGAGCCTTCCCTCCCCACCTCCATCATTGAGCCTTCCCTCTCCTCCTCCATCAATAAGCCTTCCCTCCCCACCTAAATCAATGAGCCGTCCCTCCCCACCTCCATCAATGAGCCTTCCCTCCCCTCATCCTTCATTGAGCCTTCCCTCCCCTCATACTTCATTGAGCCTTCCCTCCCCACCTCCATCAATTTGAAAAAAAGAATGTCCGGAACTGCACAATCACGTATATATATATGTAATTTTGCGCATCCGTGCCGCCCTGTAGCTGTATTTCTGCTATAGGGCAGCACAGAACTGGTTAAATTTGTATTTTTTTTTTTCCAAAAATGGAATCACAAGGACTGAATATGTTCAGAACATTCCCCTGTACATGAGAACAGGTCACCCCTCCCCCCCTTCCTGCCAATATGTATTCTCAGTTGTTGACAATGCTGATCCAGAAACCCTATGAAGAGCTGGATGAATGTTCTCCTGATTTTCAGGTGTCGTTGTCTCTATAAATGAAGGGATTGCGCATTTTCGGGAGGCCGTGGTTAGTAACGCTTCCGTCCTTGGAGAAGAAACACTTAGTGTTGATCCAGAAGCAGCAGAAAGTACTTCTGGACTGAGAACTCTGGAGGGAAATGTTCCTCACACCTTCATCCAGGTCCTCATCATTTCATTCCATAAAGTATTTTTTATTGTCTTTAGGGCACCTCTGGCATGCCGGGATGTGTTTTCTCCTCCTTGTAGCATTTGGAAAAGAATATTTCTTCTCACAATATTCACACTATATTCTTTTCCAAATGCTACAAATTGCAGCTTTGCTCTCAGCAGGAATTGCTCCGTGGAAATGTTTCCAAACTCTAGATATCGGTCTCACCATTTTTTACTGAGAGGAGGAAAAGAAAAGCCAATTTACTGAGCAGACGAGAAGGAAACATTATGCTGGGATGGTGGAGAACATTCATCGGGATCATTGAACTAAAGACTAACGAATTAGTCGGACAAATTCCCCCTCTTATCTGTCAATGAAGGCCTAAGAGGACAGAAACGATCATCTACTGTATCCCAACAATCACCCAACTGTGGGTGGTACAAGATAGAGCCCACAAGCAACCTAAACTGGGGCCTTTCCCCTGCAGTGCCCCCTAGTGACAGAAATGCCTATTTCTCTTGTCTGAGGCCTACATTGAGAAGTACGGTGTTACTTGAATTGTATTCCAGGATTTGCTTGTCATCAGCTGAGAGAACTTGCAATAATTTAAGATTTTACATAAAGTTTCAGAAATATTTCATTAAGGTCTTCATGTTATATAGTTTGAACACCATGTCATAGATATGTTACTTATCATTATAAAGCAAAATATTCCGCACTTCTCTCTTTTTGTTTCAATTTTTCAATAACAAAACAAAACACAGCTTTGGAAAAAAAATGGAAAAAACAGTCCCCTCCCCTCAATTTGTTTACTTTTTTTCCAGGCATTCCCATCTCTACTTTTCCATTTTTGTCATTATTGGTTCTTAGCAGGGCTTTTTTTTTTTCTCAGAGGTAGGTAGGGGGTGGAATCAAGCTCTACCAGCCTCTGAGCATCGTCTCTTGGTTCCACCCCCTACCCACCTCTGAGCACCATCTCTTGGTTCCACCCCAACCCACCTTTGAGCACCGTCCGTTGGTTCCACCCCTAACCCACCTCTGAGCACCATCCCTTGATTCCACCCCCTTCCCACCTCTGAGCACAGTCCCTTGGTTCCACCCTCTACCCACCTCTGAGCACCATCTCTTGGTTCCACCCCAACCCACCTCTGAGCACCATCCCTTGATTCCACCCCCTTCCCACCTCTGAGCACAGTCCCTTGGTTCTACCCCCTACCCACCTCTGAGCACAGTCACTTGGTTCCACCCCTGATACACCTCTGAGCACCGTCCCTTGGTTCCACTTTTGACCCACCTCTGAGCACCATCCCTTGGTTCCACCCTTGACCCACCTCTGAACACCGTCCCTTGGTTCCACCCCGACCTACCTCTGAGAACCGTCTCTTGGTTCCACCCTTGACACACCTCTGAGCACCGTCCCTTGGTTCCATCCCCTACCCAACTCTGAGCACTGTCCCTTAGTTCCACCCCCTACCCACCTCTGAGCACCGTCCATTGGTTCCACCCCAGACACACTTCTGAGACCCGTCAATTGGTTCCACCCCCTACCCACCTCTGAGCACCGTCCCTTGGTTCCACCCCCTACCCACCTCTGAGCACCGTCCCTTGGTTCCACCCCCAACCCACCTCTGAGTACCATCCTTGGTTCCACCCCCAACCCACCTCTGAGTACCGTCCCTTGGTTCCACCCCCTACCCCCTCTGAGCAGCATCCCTTGGTTCCACCCTCTACCCATCTCTGAGCACTGTCCCTTGGTTCCACCCCTGACCCACCTCTGAGCACCGTACCTTGGTTCCAACCCTACCCACCTCCGATCACCATCCCTTGGTTCCACCCCCTACCCACCTCTGAACAGCATCCCTTGGTTCCACCCCCTACCCACCTCTGAGCAAATTCCTTTTTCTTTTTTTTTTAATCTGATGGAATTTCGGTGCCTGTTAAGTGGTACATTGGTTCTATTGGGTTTTTTTTTGTCCTGATCATAAAGCTCATGAGCTCAGCGCCACCGCCGCACACGACATCGCAATCACGTTATTTTCCTTTGATAAGCGAGCGAGATATTCAATGATTATTATTATTTTATTTTTTTTAGTGATTGTTCTTATAAAACTGATTTATCAGAGGAATGTGTGTCACAGAAATCGCAAATTTTAACCCACGTCATCCTGACAACGCCTTTTCTTTTTCAGTGCCACCTATCAGTGCTGCCAATCAGTGCCACCTATCAGTGCCAGTAAGTGCCCCCTATCAGTGCCATATATGAGTGCTGCCTTTCAGTGCCCATCAGTGCCACCTAACAGTGCCAGTCAGTGCCGCCTATCAGTGCCGCATATCAGTGCCATATATGAGTGCTGCCTTTCAGTGCCCATCAGTGGCACCTACTAGTGCCTCCTCATCAGTGCAGCCTATCAGTGCCCATCAGAGCAGCCTATCAGCCCATCAGAGCAGCCTATCAGTGCCCATCACTGCAGCCTCATTAGCGCACATCAGTGAAGGAGAAAAATCACTTATTTACAAAATGTTATAACAAAAACTAAGAAAAAAACGTTTTTTAAAAAAAGAATTTTCAGTTGTTTTTGGTTTGTTTAGCAAAAAATAAAAAAACCCGAGGTGATTAAATACCAGCAAAAATAAAGCTCTGTCACAAAAAATGATAAAAATTTCATCTGGGTACAGTGCTGCATGACCGCACAATTGTCATTCAAAGTGTGACAGCTGAAAGCTGAAAGCTGAAAAGTGGCAGAATAGAAGTGCCCGGTAGGCAGGAAGGGGGTAGAGGTGTCCGGTAGGCAGGAAGGGGGTAGAAGTGCCCTGTAGGCAGGAAGAAGGGGGTAGAAGTGCCCGGTAGGCAGGAAGGGGGTAGAAGTGCCCTGTAGGCAGGAAGAGGGTAGAAGTGCCCGGTAGGCAGGAAGGGGGGTAGAGGTGCCTGGTAGGCAGGAAGGGGGTAGAAGTGTCCGGTAGGCAGGAAGGGGGTGGAAGTGCCCTGTAGGCAGGAAGGGGGAAAGTGCCCAGTAGGCAGGAAGGGGGTGGAAGTGCCCTGTAGCAGGAAGGGGGTAGAAGTGCCCGGTAGGCAGGAAGGGGTAAAAGTGTCCGGTAGGCAGGAAGGGGGTAGAAGTGCCCTGTAGGCAGGAAGGGGGTAGAAGTGCCCGGTAGGCAGGAAGGGGGTAGAAGTGCCCTGTAGGCAGGAAGGGGGTAGAAGTGCCCGGTAGGCAGGAAGGGGTAGAAGTGCCCTGTAGGCAGGAAGGGGGTATAAGTGCCCTGTAGGCAGGAAGGGGGTAGAAGTGTCCTGTAGGCAGGAAGGGGGTAGAAGTGCCCGGTAGGCAGGAAGGGGGTAGAAGTGCCCGGTAGGCAGGAAGGGGGTAGAAGTGCCTGGTAGGCAGGAAGGGGGTAGGAAGTGCCCTGTAGGCAGGAAGGGGGTGGAAGTGCCCTGTAGGCAGGAAGGGGGTGGAAGTGCCCTGTAGGCAGGAAGGGGGTAGAAGTGTCCGGTAGGCAGGAAGGGGGGTAAAAGTGTCCGGTAGGCAGGAAGGGGGTAGAAGGCCCGGTAGGTAGGAAGGGGGTGGAAGTGCCCGGTGGGCAGGAAGGGGGTAAAAGTGTCCGGTAGGCAGGAAGGGGGTAGAAGTGCCCGGTAGGCAGGAAGGGGGTAGAAGTGACCCGGTAGGCAGGAAGGGGGTAGAAGTGCCCGGTAGGCAGGAAGGGGGTAGAAGTGCCCGGGGACAGGTAGGGGTAGAAGGGTCCTGTAGGCAGGAAGGGGGTGGAAGTGCTTGGTAGGCAGGAAGGGGTAGAAGTGCCCGGTAGGCAGGAAGGGGGTAGAAGTGTCCTGTAGGCAGGAAGGGGGGGTGCAGGAAGGGGGTAGTGCCCGGTAGGCAGGAAGGGGGTAGAAGTGCCCGGTAGGCAGGAAGGGGGTAGAAGTGTCCCGGTAGGCAGGAAGGGGGTGGAAGTGTCCGGTAGGCAGAAGGGGTGGAAGTGTCCTGTAGGCAGGAAGGGGGCAGAAGTGGTAGGCAGGAAGGGGGTAGAAGTGCCCGGTAGGCAGGAAGGGGGTAGAAGTGTCCGGTAGGCAGGAAGGGGGTAGAAGTGTCCGGGGGGCAGGAAGGGGGTAGAAGTGTCCGGTAGGCAGGAAGGGGGTAGAAGTGTCCGGGGGGCAGGAAGGGGGTAGAAGTGTCCGGTAGGCAGGAAGGGGTAGAAGTGTCCGGGGGGCAGGAAGGGGGTAGAAGTGCCCGATAGGCAGGAAGGGGGTAGAAGTGTCCGGTAGGCAGGGGGGCAGGTAAGGGGGTAGAAGTGCCCTGTAGGCAGGAAGGGGGTAGAAGTGTCCCTGTAGGCAGGAAGGGGGTAGAAGTGCCCGGTAGGCAGGAAGGGGGTAGAAGTGCCCGGTAGGCAGGAAGGGGGTAGAAGTGTCCGGGGGGCAGGAAGGGGGGTAGAAGTGTCCGGTAGGCAGGAAGGGGTAGAAGTGTCCGGGGGGCAGGAAGGGGGTAGAAGTGCCCGATAGGCAGGAAGGGGGGGTAGAAGTGTCCGGGGGGCAGGAAGGGGGTAGAAGTGCCCCGTAGGCGAGGGGTTAATGGAAACCTCGAGTGATTTCTCTCACGGTCCCCTGGTGGTGGAGCCGGGAGACGTGTCAGCGCCAAACGCTAAAACCCAACGCCTCTCCAGCGCACACCGCCCCGCGGAATGAGAACTTTGAAGCAGATGGCGGCTGGAGTGACTGACGGCCGACTTGCTCTCATGTCTGATGATACAGATGGCAGATTCTCCGATGCTCCTGTCCGTTCCACGGCCTTGGGTTGTCTAACCTAAATAATGGGTGTCCGGGGCGCTCTGGACCTTTCTATAATAATAATCATTGGTGTCAGTGGGAGGAATAGTGCCCCATCATTGGTGTCAGTGGAGGAATAGTGCCCCCATCATTGGTATCAGTGGGAGGAATAAGTGCCCCATCATTGGTGTCAGTGGGAGGAATAGAGCCCCATCATTGGTGTCAGTGGAGGAATAGTGTCTCATTATTGGTGTCAGTGGGAGAATACTACCCCATCATTGGTGTCAGTGGGAGGAATAGTGTCTCATTATTGGTGTCAGTGGGAGGAATAGTACTCCCATCATTGGTGTCATGGGAGAATAGTGCCCCCATCATTTGTGTCAGTGGGAGAATAGTGCCCCATCATTGGTGTCAGTGGGAGGAATAGTGTCCCCTCATTGGTGTCAGTGGGAGGAATAGTGCCCCATCCATTGGTATCAGTGGAGGAAGAGTGTCCCATCATTGGTGTCAGTGGGGGAATAGTGCCCCCATCATTGGTGTCAGTGGGGGGAGGAATAGTGCCCCGTCATTGGTGTCAGTGGGAGGAATAGTGCCCCATCATTGGTGTCAGTGGGAGGAATAGTGCCCCATCATTGGTGTCAGTGGAGGGAATAGTGCCCCATCATTGGTATCAGTGGGAGGAATAGTGCCCCATCATTGGTATCAGTGGGAGGAATAGTGCCCCATCATTGGTATCAGTGGGAGGAATAGTGCCCCAATCATTGGTGTCAGTGGAAGGAATAGTGCCCCATCATTGGTGTCAGTGGGAGGAATAGTGCCCCAAGGCCGGAAAACGGCAAGCAAAGGGCCACAGTTTGCAGAGGACTGGTCTACAGAGGAGTTTTTCGGGAATGGTATATAATGAGCGGCGCGAGGCTCCTCTCTTCCTGGATCTGGAACAAACGCAGAGCTGTGACGGAAGCCGAGTTTAGAATTTGGGCGTTCAGCTCCATGTTCAGAGCCGCCGTACTCCTTCTATAGACGCTCCGGCAGATTCCGGCCTATAAATATTCCATGACATACCGCCATCCATCCAGCCCGGGTGTCACTGGAGACGAGGCCGCCACTTCAGCCGTTTGTGCTTCTCCAGGAAATGACAGCTTTCTCCGCAAATGGAGGGAAAAGAAACGTCTCATTCAAAGAGGAGATTGCAGCTCCCGGGGTCCCCCATTGTGCCGGGCCAGGCGGGGGACCTATGAAAAGGCGGTTGTCACGCCCCGGCGGGTGTTGTCAGGGGAACGCGGATCGCCTCGGAATCTCCACTCACAGATCACAGAAGTGGCCACTTTACTAAGGACGCCCCGCTAAAGGAGAACTCCGGGAGGAAAGGAAAGATACAAATTAATGAACTTTGTATTCATGAATAAGTTATTGAGGCTGAGCTTACACTTGTGGCCTGGGGGGCGGTAAAAGCAGGCAATCGAGTCATGTATTTACCTCCCCTTAATTAGCTGTAAAGGCAGCCGGACAGCGCGGGTGCACAATGCTGATTTGCAAGAAATATATGTCGGTGGGTGACGCTGCCCGCCGAAAACGAGACCCATTCAAGTTAATGGGAACACGTGCCAAATATTGCCTCTCTCCGCCTAAACCAGTGCCCTCTGAAAAGTGATTCGCCGGAGGTCACTCTTCAGAGGGCCATGCATGTCTAAATCAGCTGAACCTGCCACACTCCTCCCCCAGCCCATCAAAGCCCACCCCTTTTATATATATATCCAATTTTGGCAATAACATTTCTAAATCTAATATTATATTTCTGAAAGCAGAGCCTGTAGAATAAAAAAGGTAATAATTGCACATTTTTTATGTCACATGATGTTCGCGCAACTGTTGCCCTTCAGAGGAGAATTTCCCCCCCCCCCCCCCCCCCCCCCAGAGGATTTTCCCCCTCCCCTCCTCAGAGGATTTCCCCCTCCCGTCCCCCCTCCAGAGGATTCTTTCCCCCCTCTCTTCCCCCCTCCAGATGGATTTCTCCCTCCCTTCCCCCCTCCAGAGGATTTCCCCCCTCTCTTCTCCCCCCCAGAGGATTTCCCCTCCCTTCCCCCCTGCAGAGGATTTCCCCCTCCCTTCCCCCCTGCAGAGGATTTCCCCACTACACCCCCCCAGAGGATTTCCCCCCTCCCTTCCCCCCCCTGCAGAGAGGATTTCCCCCTCCCTTCCCCCCTCCAGAGGATTTCCCCCCCTCTTCCCCCCTCCAGAGGATTTCCCCCCCCTCCCTTCCCTTCCCCCCTCCAGAGGATTTCCCCCTTCCCTTCCCCCCCCAGAGGATTTCCAGCCCCCCCTCTCTTCTCCCCCTCCAGAGGATTTCCCCCCTCCCTTCCCCCCTCCAGAGGATTTCCACCCTCTCCTTCCCCCCTCCCCCCCTCCAGAGGATTTCCCCCCTCCCTTCCCCCTTCCAGAGGATTTCCCCCTCGTCTCTCCCCCCCCAGAAGATTTCCCCCGCTCCCTTCCCCCCTCCAGACGATTTGCCCCCTCCAGAGGATTGCCCCCTCCCTTCCCCCCTCCATAGGATTTCCCCCCCTCCAGAGGATACACCCCCCCCCCCCCAATTCCTGACCGGGCCATTTTTTGCTACTTTAACTGACAATTGCGCGGTCATCGCAACGCTGCACCCAAATTGGGATTCACGATCCTTTTTTCTTTGGGTGGTATTTGATCCCCTCTGCACTTTTTTTGAGCTATAAACGCAAGTCAAAAGACCGACAGTTTTGGAAAAAAAAAACTATATTTTTGACTTTTTGCTATAAAACGTTGCAATAAAAAATTTTTAAAAATCAAATTTCGTCAGTAAATTTCGGCCAAACTGTCTCCCGGCTGCACCATGTCTGCGCTAAAAATTTAAAATCCCGATACGTGGAAATTAATCGGTTTACGTGGAAGTGTTTATAAGCGTCTACAAATGGCGGGATAGATACTGGGATTTTTTTTTTTATATATACTAGTAATGGCGGCGATCAGCGACTTATAGCAGGGACTGCGGTGGCATTCTGACCACTGGGGGGGGGGGAAATGACTTGGTGTCACTGACATCCCCAGTGACACAATACAATGAACGGTGCTAATAAAAAGCACTGACACTGTACTAATGGCATAAGGATAAAGCGAGCGCTCATAGTTCAGCTGCTGGAACACTCTAAGGAATCACTGGACCTTTAAGCAAGAATAATAATATATAGTGCAGCGCTGGTGTATTAATTAAAAAAGAACATGCTAAAATGAATACAAATAAAATAGTTCATAAAGTCCTTTCCACAATTAAGTGACCATAGGTGTATGAAGGTCTTCCTCCTTATAAAGGTGACTGGTAATCAGATAGAAAAAATGCGCACTCACGCGCGACCGCTGACATTTTAAATGCGCCTTTGTGCACTCTTATGCGGATGACCTGCCAGACATGCAGATCCTAAGGACACATGGACCATCCCTCTCAAATACTGACATCGGCCTTGGGTGCAGTACCTCCAGGTATATAGAGCCCTTTCGTTCCAAAAGATAGGCAGGCAGGGGGTCCCCCTCCTGGTTTCCAGGTACCCCAGAAATGGTAGATGCAGATCTGAAACCCTCCAGAAAAGAGGGTCAAGAAAGAGGGAATGCCAATAGTGTAGTAGGTTCAAGAACTTTATTGGATCAACAGTAATTAGGCCATGGTTGCATGTACCCACAAATACCGTTAGCCGTCCAAGCAGACTGGTAAATATGAAAATAAAACATGTACTAACCCGGCAAAGATCAAAGACCACCGGACCTCCTCGTGGTTCCCAGTGGTTAGGAAGTCACACTTGCTACTGGCTCCTCCTGAGGCCTTTCGTGCCACAGCACTTCATCAGAGGGTTGGATGCCATTAGCAGTGTGACAGAGAACTTCCCTATTTAAATGCGCTTCGCGCATGCGCGAAAATCCCGCTCTATCGCTCAAAATCTAAAAGAAATGGGACCAAGAGCCATAGCGCATGTGCGCGAACGGCCGCCATTTTGCCGTGGATCGCGGCTGTGCAGAAACGAACTGCGCAATGCGCCGCCCGATCGCCGCCATATTGCCATGGATCAACAGACAGTAAGCTGTAGAAAACGGCAGCAGCTGTCAGGGGGATGTATACAGAGCAAAACCGTCGGGAAGAAATACATGTGGAGCACACCAAATAAGTGCAGGTTCCCCATGATTAGAGACAGAGAGGTAAATGGCGCCATCAGAGAACCTCCAATCTGGATATATGCCATCCACTCTGAACCTTCACCCCCAAATTAAGTGGCCAAAATATAAGCACCCAAAATAAGCGGCGGGGTAACAGAGAAGGGGTAAATAGGCACCATCAGAGAACCCTAAGTCCTCAGGTCAGGATATATATGCCATCCGCTCTGAACCTCCACCCCCAAATAGGTGGCCAAATATAAGCCACTATTTATGTTGTAAGGGCCAGGTATCCCTTATTACAATAATTGTATCCATAGGCATAGGGGCTTAAACCGGTACCCATATGCATACATAGAATCTCCACGTTAAATGGGGCCACTATATGTTCCAAAAAAGCCCCGTAAAAGGAGAAAAAAAACAAACAGGTAGTATTTCAGGGAATATATACTAAAATATAGGATATAAAATATTAAAATCATTAAAGGTGTCTAAAAACATAATATAAATTTCCCCGCAAAAGCAGGAGAAAAAAAAATTATATACATTCGCATTTTGCCATCCTAATGGCTAAAATAATTCAACAATCATCATTATCAGACAGATAATACACATAAATGATATGAAAATTTCATGCAGCACTACACCATATCACAGGACAAGTGGTACACGCAATGGGGGGGACATACCATTGCCTCAGCTATTGGCAATGAAACAATTTATATCCACCTCAACATTGTGTCCATTGAGGGTTAAAGAGTACGTAATTCAATAGACCCAGCGGGTCTCAGCCTGGGAAACAGTTCTGGTCTTGTGGAAGTCCCTCCAATGCGGGGATATCATCTGCCTCTATGCCCATAAATTTTAATGAAGTAGGGTCACTATTATGGACAAGCCTATAATGATTAGATAACGAGTGGTCCCTATAGCCTTTTCTAATGTTCGCCACATGTTCCCGCAGGCGGTCTCGTAGGCGTCTGGTTGTCCGTACCTACATACTGTTTCTTGCAGGGACAGCTAAGAAGGTAGACCAACAAATTTACTGTGACATGTTATACACTGTTTGATGTCATAAGACCTCCCAGTTGATGTTGAGGTGAAAGTGTCAATTCTCCTTTTTACGGGTATTGTCACACTTGCATATGATGCATTTATTGCATGGGTAAACCCCTTCAATTCCCTGAAAAAGGACAATTCAGCAGGGGGGTCCACTACATTAGGTGCAATACGATTTCTGATGGCGTGGGCTCTCCTAAACATGATCTCAGGGTTTGTTGGGCGTAACAAAATTTGTGAAAGGACAGGGTCCATCTTCAAAATGTCCCAGTTCTTCTTAATTTAGTCTTCCTACCTGTCTATACTGTACCGAGAACGTGGTTACTAACGGACATATTCTCTCATGTGTTCTCTTTGGTTTATACGACAGCATCCTCCTTCCTATCCAGACCTGCAACTTTGGCCAGAGAGTCATCAAGATCAGCCTCTCTATATCCCTTTTCCAGGAATCTGTTTTTTAAGAAGATACTCGCTTGAGACCGATAATGTCTCAAGATCCGTACAGTTACGCCTGATTTCGGGTGAATTGGCCCTTCGGTATATTATTAAGCCAGTTCGGATTGGTGACAGCTATTTCACAGGGATATAGCTGTTACGGTCGGATACCTTAAAGAAGGACTTGGTAACTATCCTTCCATTTTCAACCAGTAATGTCAGGTCCCCAAAAAGTCGATCTGATGTCGCTGTATGTATAGGTCAAATGGATATTCAAAGAGTTATTATTTAATGTTTGAGAAGAAGTTATTGAGTGCGCTCTCCTCTCCATTCCAGAGGAGGGAGGACGTCATCTATATACCTCTTATACAAAACCAGTTCCGGCCAGTCCCTGGCATAGATGACATCCTCCTCCCACCTGGACATGAAAAGATTTTGCGAGGGCTAGGGGGCAAACTTCGCCCCCATTGCAACACCCTTTTATTTGTAGGTGTAATAGGACTGATTATACCAAAAGTAGTTGTGGTACATGGCAAAGTGCAACAGGTTCAGAATGAAGCGCCCTTTGAATATACTGGTAACACGACTATAATTAGTTAGATAAAAATCTGTAGCCTCCATACCATCTGCATTGGTCAATACTGGTATACCAGGGAACTGACATCCGCCGTAACCAGAAACATACCGGGTGATATACTTACTGCTTCAATCTCATTCAGGACCTGTTTGGTATCACTAAGGAACGAAGGTGTTTTAGCAACCAAAGGTTGCAGATGGAAATCAATATACTCCCCGTATCTTAGATAATTAGCTGGACCCTATCCCCACTGATTATGGGTCGGCCCCGGAGGGTGTACTGGGGTCCTTATGCACTTCGGAAGGATGTACAGTCATAAGGGGAAGCTTTGGGTGCTACCGGGCAAAGAAAAGTCTTCTCCTTTTATTTAATTATCCCATCATCAAAACCTTTCTTGATGATGGTCAGCAGCGATTTTTTGAAACCAACAAGAGGGTTACCGGGTAATAGTCTATAAGTAGACTTATCCTCCAATAATTTACTGATCTCCCCCATATAATCACCTTTATTCCAGATCACTTAACTCCCCCACCCTTATCCGCAGGCCTAATCACTAGGTCTTTCTTTTCCAGGAGGGTCTTAATGGCTACCTTTATCACTAGGGGTTAATCATGTATCCGTTTTATAGGCATGATTTTCCAGATCTCTTAAGAACCTGTTTCCTTGAAGACGTTTATATAGGAGTGTGATTGAGGAGGAGGGGTTGAAAGTGGACGCATTCTTAAAAGGTTTAGAATGGACCACACATGAGGGGGATTGATTCTCTGTAGGAGATCTGTTGAAAAAAATGATATAAAAAATGTTTTTTGAGAGATAGTCGTTCTAATAAATTTATGCACATCTATATATGTGCCAAACTTATTTACTCTTGTGACTGGGGTATATTTCAACCCCTTATCAAGGAAGGTCAATTTCCTCATGTTCGTCAGTTTAACCCCACTTAGGTTAAAAATAACCCTGACCTTTTCAAACCCTCCTCTTTTTTCGGGGGGGGTGTCCCCGTTCGATCTTCACCTTCCTCCAGACTCTTTTCCCCTTCTATGTCTCTCCTTTTCCGTGGATGGCCTGCCCCTAAAAAAAAGGCTGCTTGGCTTGCTGATTATGTTGTTGGGGGGGTTTCTGATGCATTGGAGGTTTGTTATTACCCTCGATTTTTGGGAATTATTGGCCGACTTATATATTCCTGGCCCTTCGGGATTATATGGAACGGTTCTGGTTTTTGTTATTATAGTGACCATTAAATCTTTGATTCTGATTATTATTGGGTTCATACCCCCCGATGGGGGATAGGTAGGAGCTCCCCTATTAGTATAATACTCCCTAGGGCTATTACGGTGGGTAATAATCAGTGTGGTAATAATGTGGGTTCCCCATGGACCTCTGAGGGTCCTAGGGGGAAGGGGCTGTTGGTAATAATTCTCCTTGGAGTGTTACCACCCCTATATACCCCATCCCTTGTAGAAATATGGAGGGACATTGGGTAGTACTACTCCCCTGGATCCTATATTTATGTCCTGAAGGGGGGTGACCCAGTTAGTCAAAGGGCCCTGTTTCCCTGGATTGGGACCCCTTTTCTTGTTTGTGCTCTTTAATTATTATTGTAGCCTCTATCTTTATTACTCAAATTCCCTTTTGTATTTGGAGCCTGAGCCTGAGGCATAGAGTTCTGATCCCGGGAGGGTGTGTCCTTGATTTTCTGCCAATCAAAGACCAACCTGATTAGAATAATCATTAAAATCCCTTAAAAAAACTTTTTCTTTTTCTTACTCTGTTGTTCTTTCTCCACTCCTTCTAGGTGTGTAGTTTTAATTTGTCAGATTCTGTCTTATACCTGTCATTTTCTTTGAAGGTCACCAATTTGTCCCTGATGAGGTTGATCTCCCTGTCCAGACGGTTTAATTTTTTTCTTTTTCCTAGTTAATAGGAATTTCAGAAGATCCAATCCTGCGTTATTAAAGAATTGGTACCACTCTAATAAATTGGCTTTTATCTTCAGTGTCTGGACGCACATCCCATCTCAAAGATCTAGGGACCATTTGTTCCTTCAAATATTTATCCAGGAAAGAGATGTCCCACAGAGTTTTTACCTCTGCTGTAGTAATATTTTTCAACTGGATAAATAATCCTTTCAAATCTTCAGTCTCCTGATTCATAGTGTAAATATTCTCCGGGATACCCATTCTAGATGATCTAAAGTCAAAAATATCCCCCATTTCCAAGAAATGGGCAATGACCTGGATATATCAAATAAATAAATTGGATATATGAATTGAATACTAACGCATGTAAACAAAAGAAAGAGCTGCTACAAGCTGAAATGTGATGAAAAATTATGGCATAAGGATAAAGCGAGCGCTCATAGTTCAGCTGCTGGAACACTCTAAGGAATCACTGGACCTTTAAGCAAGAATAACTAAATATATAGTGCAGCGCTGGTGTATTAATTAAAAAAGAACATGCTAAAATGAATACAAATAAAATAGTTCATAAAGTCCTTCCACAATTAAGTGACCATAGGTGTATGAAGGTCTTCCTCCTTATAAAGGTGACTGGTATCAGATAGAAAAAATGCGCACTCACCGAACCGCACATTTTAAATGCGCCTTTGTGCACTCTTATGCGGATGACCAGATGAATCAGCCAGACATGCAGATCCTAAGGACACATGGACCATCCCTCTCAAATACTGACCCATCGGCCTTGGGTGCAGTACCTCCAGGTATATAGATATAAGCCCTTTCTGTACTAATGGCACTGGGGAGGAAGGGGTTAATATCTGGGGCGATCAAAGGGTTACCTGTGTGCTGTGTGTTACCTCAGGGAGACATGCTGTGCAGAGACATACAAAGCAGCATGTCCTTGCTGCAGGAGAGAGGTCTGTGTTATTTACATACAGGTCTCTCCCCCTCTCAGTGATACTCAGCAATCGCCGGGTGCCGGCGGGGAATCTCTGGCCAGGACCTGGTGATCGACAGCTGTATCCACCAATGGCGGCGCGGGTAGGGCGGTGCGAGTGCGCTCCCTACCAGAAATGCAAATCACGTATATACATTATTTTGCGCAAGCCCTGCCGCCACGTAGCAGCAGTTCTACTATACGGCGGCCGGGAAGCGGTTAGGCGCAGATTTCAGGAACCAAACATAATAAAATGAATCTTAGTGCAAAAACACACAACGGAATACCCGTTTTTGGTTAAAATATAAAATGTGAGGGTTTCAGTGAGTAAATGGACACCAAACGCTCCACATCTTAAAATTGCGTGCGTCGAGTCGCGATATCGCCAAAAACTGCGCTGCCCAAAAACAGGTGACGCCTTAAAAAACGTTTACAGCTCATCAGTTTAGAGTTCAACTAGAATTATTGTTCTCACGGCGTTCAACGGCGATATGTCACACGTGTGACGCGACTGCGGTTTACATACGTGTGCACACCCTGGGCTTACGTTTGTGCACATGTGTGGAGTAACAGGGGTTATGGTATAAATTTTTTAAATTTAATTTTAATATATTTAATAACTTTAATTTTTAAAACTTTTTCTTTTTTTTTTAATTTACTTTTACTTGATTGCTATCACAGAGAGTTAATAAACCCCCACGTGATTGCATTGGGGCAGGTGACAGGTCCTCTTTATGATGTTCTCTCTCCTTGTGCAGGGGGACTAGTCTTGTCTCCTCCCCCTGTAATTTTTCTGTAGTGGGTGGAGCCTTCTGGACACCTCCCACAGCTCTGCTCTTTCTCTCTCTGCTTTTGCAGGGGGACTGGTCTTGTCTTCCGCCCCCTTCTGTATTTTTTGTGGTGGTTGGAGCCTTATGGGCACCTCCCACAAGCTCTGTTCTTTCTCCTTGTACAGGGGATTGGTCTTGTCTCCGCCCCCTCCTGTAGTTCTCTGCAGTGGGTGGAGCCTTCTGGGACCCTCCCACAGCCCTGCTCTCTCTCCTTGTACAGGGGACTGGTCTTGTCTCCGCCCCCTCCCGTAGTTTTCTGCAGTGGGTGGAGCCTTCTGGGCCCCTCCCACAGCTCCTGTACTCTCCTTGTACTCCGGGGACTGGTCGTGGGGGGGGGAGCACTTCGGGGGACTAGAGTGCTGCTGCGCTCCCTCCTGTAGTTTTGCTGCTGGGAGGTGGGAGCCTTCTGGGTCCTGGGTTCTGAGGGGGTTGCTCTGGCTGGGGCACAGGCTAACACAGCAGAGAGAACATGAAACGGCTACATTTACAAGAGAAAAAAATCTGGGTTTGCAAAGGCATTTGGAGCGCCTCTTCAGAAAGAAAGAGAGAAAAGGGCTCTCTCCCCCCCCTCTCCCTTTCTCTCCCTCCCTCCCCCTCTCCAAAAAAAACCTTTCTCTCTCCCCTCCCTCTCTCAATCTCTCCCTCTCTCTTTCTCTCTTCTTCCCGGGAAGAGGCCCCCCCCCTCTCTCCCTCTCGTTCCCCCCCTCTCTCTCTCTCTTTCTCAATCTCCGAAAAAAAAAAAAAACAAGCTTCCTCTTCTCTCTTCCCTCTGTCTTCTCCCCCCCTCTCTCTCTTGCCGCAAACCCGAGGGGGGAAAATCCCTCTTCCCTCTCTCTCTGACAAACGAGAGACCCTCAAATAGAGAGAGAGAGGACGAAGAGAGCGAAAAGTGAGAGAGGAACTCTCACCCCTCTCTCTTCCCCCCTCTATCCCGAAGAAACGCCAAGAAATACCCAAAGAAAAAAAACAGGCTCATCCCCTCTCTCCCTCTCCCCCCCCCCCAGTCTCTCGGACTCCCCCCTATCTCTCTTCCCCCCTCTCCTCCCCCTCCCCCCTCTCGCTCTCTCTCTCTCTTTCCTCCTCCCTCCTCGTCCCCTCTTCTCCCCTCTCTCTCCCCCTCTCATCCTCCTCTCTCTTCTCCCCCTCTCTTCTCCTCCCTCTCTCCCCCTCTCTCTCCCCCCTCTCTCCTCCCTCCCTCTCTCTCTCCTCTCCCCCCCTCTCTCCCTCCTCTCTTCTCCCCCTCTCTCTTCTCCTCCCTCTCTCTCTCCTCCCTCTCTCTCCTCCTCCCCCTCTCTCCCCCTCTCTCTTCTCCCTCTCTCTCTCCCCCTCTCTCCCCCTCTCCTCCTCTCCCCTCTCCCTCTCCCCCCCCCTCCCCCCTCTCTTCTCCCTCCCCTCTCTCTCCCCCCCTCTCCTCCCTCTCTCTCCTCCCTCTCTCCCCCTCTCTCTCTCCCCCTCTCTCCTCCCTCTCTCTCCTCCCTCCCTCCGACTCTCTCTCCCCTCCTCTCTCTCTCTCCTCTCTCTCTCCCTTCTCTCTCTCTTCCCTCTCTTCATTTCTCACATCGTATGGGGCTGCACACACACACCTGCACCAAGGGCTGCTGATCTCCGGGCAGCAGAAAGGGGGGGGGGGAGATGTGCGCAGTCCCATACGATCCATCAGTGTAGGGAGGGAGGCAGGGAGATCCCCCAGAACACAGCACAGCTCACCTCCTCCGGGCTCTCCTCTCCCTTCTCCAGGCTGTCCCCTGGTCCTGGCTCGTCAGCTGCTGGAGAGGTACAGGAGCATCGCTCCGCAACTGCCTTCCCCCACATCGATCCTCCTGCTGTCCGGGCCACTGAAAGAGTACCAAAGGTACCCCTTGATGGCGGCCCTGCATGGCTCTGTCCGCCGCTGCTCACAAGGTCCCTTCTTCTGGGGGCAGTGCCGCCCCCCTAAAAATTGCTACCCTAGGCAAACGCCTTGTTTGCCTCGCGGTAGATACACCCCTGTCGACGTGTGTGATGCATTTTTAATCTGCCCAGCAACAAGTTGGCGAAAAAAAAAAAAATTTTTTCAAAAACCACAAAAGACATCAAAAGATTTGTCTGGGGGCATGCAAAAAGCAAAAAATTGCACTGCAAAACGGACAAAACGCAAACTGCATTGGTGTAAACCAGGCCTGAAATGCATCGAAAATGCATCAAAAATGCATGTGCTGTGTTTTTGATATGTTTTGAATTTTTGAATCTGCCCATCAACAAGTTGGCTGAAAAAAAAAAACACAAAAAACCAAAAAAGTGTGTGCAAAAACGCCTAAAACGCACTGCAAAACGGAGCAAAAACGCAAACTTCATTGGTGTGAACCGGCCTGAAATGCATTGAAAATGCATTTAAAAAATACGTGTTGCAGGTTTTTTCTAGTCATATGACCTATGAAAACGCACCCTAAACAAAAATCGCACATTTTTGGTGGCCGTTATTGCCACCTGTTTTCAGCAAAATGGCGGTCACACTATTTTTGGCTGATAAATTTCGGCCGTCGATTTATCGGTGCATCGCCGGGCCGGAGTTCAGCATTAATACTTGGACAGGAGCTGGGATGGACGGTCCCGGGAGCATGTATGCACATGTGTATATTATCATTCAGCACCGACAACAGAAGGGGAGACAATACAGCAACAATACAATTCAATACAAGAGGATGAGGCCTTGCTGGATCCCGGGAGCTTACAATCTAATAGGGCTGCAGACAGCAGAGGACGTGTGTATTTCTGGACCTTTTTCCTCCCCCAGAGCCCAGCAATGCAGGAAATCAGCGGAGATGTGAAGAACGATTCTTTATCCTTTAAAGCTGAAATAAGTTCGATATTAAATGCCAGGTTGTCATGCGGCAGCCGTGATCCAAATAAATGGCTCCATTTGAGGCGAACTCCACTTACATGGAAATCCCCGTCTGATGCACACAGAGACCCCTTTATCCGCCTCTGTCAGGAAACGCACCACCTGAGACTAAAATTGATACATTGTTACCGCGCAAATTGTGACAAATGTCTCCCAGAAAACAATTAGCTTTCAGGATCTCAGCACTGCTCCATCAGAGGCACAGCGGGCATCCATGTGTTTTCCTCGCTCTTCTTTTTTTTGCATGTTATATGTTTTTATATCTCGGCTTTTACTCGGTTTTATGCAGCTGTACGGCGGCAGAAATCCTCTCATCCCAGAAACCAGCCGAGACTCTCATTCTGCAGCTGGAGAAACTCAAATACATTGAAAAATAATAAAAAAATTATAAAAAAAAAAACTAAAACAATAATAATAATAATCGTTAGTAACAATAATAGTTGTCGTGTGAGTCCAGCCTAACCTTTGGCTTGGTATTAGTTGTGGATCGGCACAAAATGCATCAGCAGAGCTGAAATGTTCTTGGAAAATGGCGTTGGTGTGGTTTGTGGTGCGGCATGGGTGTCAGAGTTGTCACCGGGTGTCAGACATGGGTGTCAGAGTTGTCACCAGGTGTCAGACATGGCTATCAGAGTTGTCACCGAGTGTCAGACATGGGTGTCAGAGTTGTCACAGAGTATCAGACATGGGTGTCAGAGTTGTCACCGAGTGTCAGACATGGGTGTCAGAGTTGTCACCAGGTGTCAGACATGGCTATCAGAGTTGTCACCGAGTGTCAGACATGGGTGTCAGAGTTGTCACAGAGTATCAGACATGGGTGTCAGAGTTGTCACCGAGTGTCAGACATAGCTGCCAGAGTTGTCATCGAGTGTCAGACATGGGTGTCAGAGTTGTCACCGAGTGTCAGACATAGCTGCCAGAGTTGTCACCGAGTGCCAGACATGGGTGTCAGAGTTGTCACCGAGTGCCAGACATGGGTGTCAGAGTTGTCACCGAGTATCAGACATGGGTGTCAGAGTTGTCACCGAGTATCAGACATGGGTGTCAGAGTTGTCACCAGGTGTCAGACATGGGTGTCAGAGTTGTCACCAGGTGTCAGACATGGGTGTCAGAGTTGTCACCAGGTGTCCTATTTGAAGATTAGCTGGATTTAAGGTCTTTAGCTACTTTTCTGTCACCCAACCTGACCTGTACAGGGAAGTATTCCGGGATGTGTAACATACAACATATTACATACAGTGCAGTAGTCCGGGATGTGTAACATACAACATATTACATACAGCGCAGTAGTCCGGGATGTGTAACATACAACATATTACATACAGTGCAGTATTCCGGGATGTGTAACATATAACATATTACATACAGTGCAGTATTCCAGGATGTCTAACATACAACATATTACATACAGTGCAGTATTCCAGGATGTGTAACATATAACATATTACATACAGCGCAGTATTCCGGGATGTCTAACATACAACATATTATATACAGTGCAGTATTCCGGGATGTGTAACATATAACATATTACATACAGTGCAGTATTCCAGGATGTCTAACATACAACATATTACATACAGTGCAGTATTCCAGGATGTCTAACATACAACATATTATATACAGTGCAGCATTCCGGGATGTGTAACATACAACATATTACATACAGTGCCGTGGTCAGCAGTAGGAAATGGTAAAGTGGTGTTAAAGGTTCGTATTTTTTGTCTTTAATAATAAATGCATCATACTGACATGCTCTGTGCAATGGTTGTGCACAGAGCAGTCCCAATCCTCCTCTTTTGGTGTTCTTGACCTCTGGCCCTTCCCCCTTGCTGATTGCCCCAAGAGCAAGACACTTGTTTTGGGGACACTCATGCGTGCTCGCTCCTGAGCCACCTTTGTGTGTCTATGGGACACAGAGAGAATGGCTCAGTCCTGTATCCCGCGCCCTCTGGCTGTGATTGACAGCTCCTGCTGCTTTGTCTCAGCCAATGAGAAAAGAGAGAGCTGGGGGAGCAGCTGTTCTCCTGCACATCATTGGATCGGCTGAGGAAAGTATTGGGGGGCTCTGGGGGGGGGGGGGGGGGGCAGCACACAGAAGGTTTTTTTTTAACTTCATGCATCCACTTTAAGCATAACATACCTAGTGCAGTGGACAGGATTATGTAACGGACAACACAATGTATAGAGTACCGCGGTAAGGAGTACAACATGTACATTGGAGGTCCATGGGGGGAGGAATGCTCCTTACATTGGAGGTCCATGGTGGGGAAGAATGCTACTAAATTTGGAGGTCCATGGGAGGAAGAATGTCCCTTACTGTCAGGGCTCCCAGGTGTGACCAGAGGTGTGTGACTGACGCAGGGAAACGCAGACTTCAGATATGTTATAAACAATATAATTTATTAACACTAACAATACAAACATAAACGCAGTGCAATACTAAAACATAATACAATATAAAACCAAACCAAACCAACCACCCACAGATAACAGTACATACATGCAAGCGTCGTCGGGCAGGCCAGGTCAATATCAATAGGGCAGGTAGGTACAGGGGGAGCAAGCGGAGATTGGTCGGGGTCACAGGCCAGGTTCAGCAGGTAGCAAGCAGCGTAGTACAGAGGGTCAGGCAGAGGGATGGTCAGGGTCACAAGCCAGGGATCAGAACAGGTAGCAAGCAGCGTGGTACAGAGGGTCAGGCAGAGGGGATGGTCAGACAAGCCAGGGATCAGAGCAGGGTCAGCAGAGAATCAGACAGGAACAGAGAGCAGGAACAGGATACAGGGCCCAAGAGAACACAACACCAAGGCAGAGTCTGCAAGTCTGGCCATCCCTTAAATACCCCAGCATAATCAGTTCCAGGTGTTAGCTGGCTGCAAAGTTGAGTCTCTGATTGCTGGGAGCACCCGCTGGCCAGCCCTGGTACTGCAGATCAAAAGGCAGGTGAGTCCCACCATTGCTGGCTAGTCCATTCCTGACAGTACCCCCCCCTCAAGGAGCGGCCTCAGGACACTCCAAACAGTCCTAGCTGGGCAAAATGTTCCACCGCCCGGGTCTGGTAACTGGCGGGGATATCAAAGACTGGCACACCGGGCAGGACTCCGGGCAGCGGCACACCGGGCAGAGGCACATTGGGCAAAGGCACACCGGGCAGAGGCACATCGGGCTGGACTCCGGGCAGAGGCACATCGGGCAGGCACATCCGGGCACCCGGGCACTCCGGGGAGGCACATCGGGCTGGACTCCGGGCTGGACTCCGGGCAGAGGCACATCGGGCTGGACTCCGGGCAGAGGCACATCGGGCTGGACTCCGGGCAGAGGCACATCGGGCTGGACTCCGGGCAGAGGCACATCGGGCTGGACTCCGGGCAGAGGCACATCGGGCTGGACTCCGGGCAGAGGCACATCGGGCTGGACTCCGGGCAGAGGCACATCGGGCAGGACTCCGGGCAGAGGCACATCGGGCAGGACTCCGGGCAGAGGCACATCGGGCAGGACTCCGGGCAGAGGCACATCGGATTACCAGGCGGAACGGCAGGCACCGGGCCCCCGGGCGGAGTCAAGCGGCAGGCACCGGGCCCCCGGGCGGGGGCGACAGGCATCGGGCCCCCGGGGGGGCGACAGCACCGGGCCCCCGGGGCGGGCGACAGGCACCGGGCCCCGGGCGAGGCGACAGGCACCGGGCCCCCGGGTGGGGCGACCGGCACCGGGTCCCCCGGGGGGCAGGCGCCGGGCCCCCAGGAGGGGCGACCGGCATCGGTGCCCCCCAGGCCGGGCGCGACCGGCATCGGGCCCCCAGGCCGGGCGACCGGCATCGGGCCCCCAGGCCGGGCGACAGGCATCGGGCCCCCAGGCCGGGCGACAGGCATCGGGCCCCCAGGCGGGGCGACAGGCATCGGGCCCCCAGGCGGGGCGACAGGTCTCGGGCCCTCAGGCGGAGCGCGGGGCCGCCGGACCCCCAGGTGGAGCGACAGGTCTCGGGCCCCCAGGCGGCAAGAGCGACAGGTCTCGGGCCCCCAGGCGGAGCGGCGGGCGCCAGACCCCCAGATGGAGCGACAGGTCTCGGGCCCTCAGGCGGAGCGGCGGGCGCCGGACCCCCAGATGGAGCAACACAGGTCTCGGGCCCTCAGGCGGAGCGAGCGGCGGGCGCCGGACCCCCAGATGGAGCGACAGGTCTCGGGCCCTCAGGCGGAGCAAACAGGTCTCGGGCCCCCAGGCGAAGCGGCGGGCACCGAGTCACCAGGCACGACAGTGGGCACCGAGTCGTCTGGCAAGACTGCGGGCATCGAGTCAACTGGCAGAAAGAACAGCGGGCACCGAGTCGTCTGGCAAGACTGCGGGCACCGAGTCGTCTGGCAAGACTGCGGGCACCGAGTCGTCTGGCAAGACTGCGGGCACCGAGTCAACTGGCGGAACAGCGGGCATCGAGTCAACTGGCAGAACTGCGGGCACCGAGTCGTCTGGCAAGACTGCGGGCACCGAGTCGTCTGGCAAGACTGCGGGCACCGAGTCGTCTGGCAAGACTGCTGCGGGCACCGAGTCAACTGGCGGAACAGCGGGCATCGAGTCAACTGGCAGAACTGCGGGCACCGAGTCGTCTGGCAAGACTGCGGGCATCGAGTCAACTGGCGGAACAGTGGGCACCGAGTCGTTCTGGCAAGACTGCGGGCACCGAGTCGCCTGGCAAGACTGCGGGCACCGAGTCGTCTGGCAAAGCTGCGGGCACCGAGTCGTCTGGCAAGACTGCGGGCACCGAGTCGTCTGGCAAGACTGCGGGCACCGAGTCGTCTGGCAAGACTGCGGGCACCGAGTCAACTGGCGGAACAGCGGGCACCGAGTCAACTGGCGGAACAGCGGGCACCGAGTCGTCTGGCAAGACTGCGGGGCACCGAGTCGTCTGGCAAGACTGCGGGCATCGAGTCGTCTGGCAAGACTGCGGGCACCGAGTCGTCTGGCAAGACTGCGGGCACCGAGTCAACTGGCGGCAAACAGCGGGCACCGAGTCGTCTGGCAAGACTGCGGGCACCGAGTCGTCTGGCAAGACTGCGGGCACCGAGTCGTCTGGCAAGACTGCGGGCACCGAGTCCGTCTGGCAAGACTGCGGGCACCGGGTCATCAGGTATGTCCACCGGGCACTGGGTCACCAGGCATCAGGTCATTTGGCTTGCCAGCGGGCACCGCGTCATCTGGCAAGGCAGTGGGCACCGGGTCACCAGGTATGACAGCGGGCTCTGAGTCAATTGGCACGATAGCGGGGCACTGGATCAGGTACCGGATCAACAGCGGGCATCGAGTCAACTGGCCTAATAGGATCGTCGGGCTGGATCAGTTTTTCATCATGCTGAGTAGCGGCATCAGGCTGAATGCAGGCATCGGCTGAGGAGAGGCATCCGGCTGAGGAGAGGCTTCAGGCTGAGTAGAGGCATCAGGCCGAGTAGAGGCTTCAGGCCGAGTAGAGGCTTCAGGCTGAGTAGAGGCATCAGGCTGAGTAGAGGCTTCAGGCTGAGTCACGGAAGGCAGGCTCACCGGTTTGGATACTGGCAGGATGGTATTGGTTGGAAAGAATTTTCGCTTTTTTTTTTCTGGTTTTAACTACTGGAGCACTGCAAGTAAACGCAGGTCTGCAAACGAATGGAGCAGCTGGGAGACAGAGAAGAACTGGAGGATGGAACAGGAGAGGGAGCAGTTGCTACAGAGGGCTTTTTTACAGGGTTAAAGGCAGGATAGGTGCAGCGAGTGGGAACAGGGGACTGACATGCGGTAGATAGCCAAGTATACTGGGCTGTAACTGGAGGAGCTGGTGGGAATACAGGAGTAGAGTTAGAAGCAGGACTGGGTCTTTGTAAGCTGACTGAGGCTGGGTGCAACAAGTCTGTCCATGTCTGCAGTATGGGTTGAACAAAGCTGAGCTTACACAAAGCCTGTCTGGTCAATGACTGCACTGCGTTATACAATCTCTTAGTGTCTGTGGTGAACATGTGGAATAACGCTCCAGAAAGTAACCCACATCATCCTCTAATAACCACACCAGGGACTCCTACCTGGTCTGCACTAAATGGTGGCAAAAATTCATCCCTGCATTCGGGGAACCAGATGAAACCAACTCAGCACAAACCTCAATCAAAGGCTGCACCTCAGAGAACTCTGTGCCCTGATCTACTAGAACATGAGCGATCCGTATACATTCTAGCAGTTCATCCCGGGGATACTCCTTCAGAGTCTGATAAGCATACTCCCTGTCATCAAACACTAGCAGATATAAATACGCAACCTCATCCAGATCCATCCTTCCCATCAACAAGCCAAGATGGCTTCCCTGTGCAGCCACTTCTGGTCAGGATTGGCCTTGGTGTAATGTCAGGGCTCCCAGGTGTGACCAGAGGTGTGTGCTGACGCAGGGAAACGCAGACTTCAGATATGTGATAAACAATATAATTTATTAACACTAACAATACAAACATAAACGCAGTGCAATACTAAACATAATACAGTGCAAACCAAACCAAACCAAAAACCACCCACAGATAACAGTACATACAAGCAAGCGTCGTCAGGCAGGCCGGGTCAATATCAATAGGGCAGGTAGGTACACAGGGGGAGCAAGCGGAGATTGGTCGGGGTCACAGGCCAGGTTCAGCAGGTAGCAAGCAGCGTAGTACAGAGGGTCAGGCGGAGGGATGGTCAGGGTCACAAGCCAGGGATCAGAACAGGTAGCAAGCAGCGTAGTACAGAGGGTCAGGCAGGGGGATGGTCAGACAAAGCCAGGGATCAGAGCAGGGTCAGCAGAGAATCAGACAGGAACAGAGAGCAGGAACAGGATACAGGGCCCAAGAGAACACAACACCAAGGCAGAGTCTGCAAGTCTGGCCATCCCTTAAATACCCCAGCATAATCAGTTCCAGGTGTTAGCTGGCTGCAAAGTTGAGTCTCTGATTGCTGGGAGCACCCGCTGGCCAGCCCTGGTACTGCAGATCAAAAGGCAGGTGAGTCCCCACCATTTCTGGCTAGTCCATTCCTGACACTTACATTGGAGGTCCATGGGAGGAAAAATGCTACTACATTGGAGGTCCATGGGAGGAAGAATGTCCCTTACATTGGAGATCCATGGAAGGAAAAATGCTCCTTACATTGGAGGTTCATGTGAGGAAAAATGCTCCTTACATTGGAGGTCCATGGGAGGAAGAATGCCCCTTACATTGGAGGTCCATGGGAGGAAGAATGCCCCTTACTTTGGAGATTGGAGATCCATGGGAGGAAAAATGCTCCTTACATTGGAGGTCCATGGGAGGAAGAATGCCCCTTAAATTGGAGATCCATGGGGGGGAAAAAATTCTCCTTACATTGGAGGTCCAGGAAGGAAGAATGCCCCTTATATTGGAGGTCCATGGGAGGAAAGAATGCCCCTTACATAGGTCCATGGGAAGAAAATGCTCCTTACATTGGAAGGTCCATGGGAAGAAGAATGCTCCCTTACATTGGAGGTCCATGGGAGGAAAAATGCTCCTTACATTGGAGTCCATGGGAGGAAAAATGCTCCTTACATTGGAGATCCATGGGAGGGAAGAATGCCCCTTACATTGAAGGTCCATGGAGGAAAAATGCTCCTTACATTGGAGGTCCATGGGAGGAAGAATGCTACTACATTGGAGGTCCATGGGAGGAAGAATGTCCCTTACATTGAAGGTCCGTGGGAGGAAAAATGCTACTACATTGGAGGTCCATGGGAGGAAAATCCTTACATTGGAGGTCCATGGGAGCAAAAAAATGCTCCTTACTACATTGGAGGTCCATGGGAGAATGCTCCTTACATTGTGAAGAATGCCCCTTACATTGGAGAATCTATGGAGATCCATGGGAGGAAAAATTACTCCTTACATTTGGAGGTGCCCCCATTGGAGGAAGAAGAATGCTCCTTACATTGGAGGTCCATGGGAGGAAGAATGCCCCTTACATTGGAGGTCCATGGAAAGAAACCAAAGGTCCGTTGGAGGAAAAATGCCAACCTTGGAGGTCCATGGAGATGGAGGTCCATGGGGGAAGAATGCCCCTTACATTGGAGATCCATGGGAGGAAAAATACTCCTTACATTGGAGGTCCATGGAGGAAGAATGCCCCTTAAATTGGAGATCCATGGGAAGAAGAATGCTCCTTACATTGGAGATCCATGGGAGGAAAAATGCTCCTTACATTGGAGGTCCATGGAAAGAGGAAGAATGCCCCTTATATTGGAGATCCATGGGAGGAAGAATGCCCTTTACATTGGAGATCCATGGGAGGAAAAATTCTCCTTACATTGGAGGTCCATGGAATGGAAGAAATGCCCCTTATATTGGAGGTCCATGGGAGGAAGATGCCCCTTACATAGGTCCATCGGGAAGAAGAATGCTCCTTACATTGGATCCATGGGAGGAAAATGCTCCTTACATTGGAGGTCCATGGAAAGAAGAATGCCCCCATGGGTCCATGGAGGAAAAATGCTCCTTACATTGAGAGATCCATGGGAGGAAGAATGCTCCTTACATTGAAGGTCCATGGGAGGAAAAAATGCCTCCTTACATTGGAGGTCCATGGGAGGAAGAATGCCCCTTACATTGAAGGTCCATGGGGGAAGAATGCTCCTTACATTGGAGGTCCATTGGGAGGAAGAATGCTCCTTACATTGGAGATCCATGGGAGGAAGAATGCCCCTTACATTGAAGAAATGCTCCATTGGGAGGGAAGAATGCCCCTTACATTGGAGGTCCATGGGGAGGAAGAATGCCCCCTTACATTGGAGGTCCATGGGGAGGAAGAATGCTCCTTACATTGGAGGTCCATGGGGGGAAGAATGCTCCTTACATTGGAGGTCCATGGGGGGAAGAATGCTCCTTACATTGGAGGTCCATGGGGGGAAGAATGCCCCTTACATACATTGGAGGTCCATGGTGGGGAAGGCTCCTTACGTTGGAGGTCCATGGGAGGAAGAATGCCCCTTACATTGGAGGTCCATGGTGGGGAAGAATGCTCCTTACGTTGGAGGTCCATGGTGGGGAAGAATGCTCCTTACATTGGAGGTCCATGGGGGGAAGAATGCTCCTTACATTGGAGGTCCATGGGGGGAAGAATGCTCCTTACATTGGAGGTTGGAGGTCCATGGGATGGGAAGAATGCCCCTTACATTGGAGGTCCATGGGAAGAAGAATGCCCCTTACATTGGAGGTCCATGGGAGGATGAATGCCGCTTACATTGGAGGTCCATGGGGGGAAGAATGCTCCTTACATTGGAGGTCCATGGAAGAAGAATGCTCCTTACGTTGGAGGTCCATGGTGGGGAAGAATGTCCCTTACATTGGAGGTCCATGTGATGAAGAATGTCCCTTACATTGGAGGTCCATGTGATGAAGAATTGGCGGATAGGTGTCCGGATTGGCGGATAGGTGTCCGGATTGGCGGGTAGGTGTCCGGATTGGCGGGTAGGTGTCTGGATTGGCGGGTAGGTGTGCTGGATTGGTGGATAGGTGTCCAGATTGGCGGATAGGTGTCCGGATTGGTGGATAGATGTCCGGATTAGACGGCGGCGATGCGCGGGTTGGTTGGCAGAGGCGTGCATCCAGGCGTTCCCCGCGATTCCTTCCTGACAAGCTCCATTGTTATTCTGCGGGAAGAGAATGTTGATTCCTCTGGTAAACAGACCCCGTGAAGCGCGCGCGGGAAGAGCGATTCCGTAGAATGCGCGTCTAGAGAAGATCTCGCTGACAGGAGCCCGGGGCCCCCAGCAATCATCGCTCCAATCCTTTCACACTCGGTGTACTGCGGGGGAAACTTTATTAACTTCATCAGATTCCTCCAACTGGAAACTTGTTCTCCTCTCTGGTGATCCGTCTGGCAGCGCCAGCGTGATTTTGGCGTGGGACTGAGCGCGGCAGTCATTGTAAAGTCTTTACACAGCAATCTGCAATAACATTATGACTGCTGACAGGTAGAGTGAATAACATTGATTTGCTCGTGACACCTGAAAGTGGGCGGGACATATTAGGCAGCAAGTGAACATGTTGTCTCTGAAGCTGATGTGATGAAAGCAGAAAGGATGTGTAAAGATTTCAGGGACTTTGACAAGGACCAACTTGTGATGTCTAGACGACGGGGTCACAGCAATTCCAAACCTGCACCTCTTGTGGGATGTTCCTGGTCTGCAGTGATCAAGACCGACCAAAAGTGGTCCAAGGAAGAAGAACCGGCCAACTAGAGTCAGGGTCATGGGCGGCCAAGGCTCATTGATGGAGGTGGGAGGGAAAGCTCATTGATGGAGGTGGGAGGAAAGCTCATTGATGGAGGTGGGGGGGAGCTCATTGATGGAGGTGGCTCATTGATAGAGGGTGGGAGGGAAGGCTCATTGATGGATGGAAAGCTCAATGATGGAGGTGTGGGGGAGGCTCATTGATGGAGGTGGGGAGAGAAGGCTGATTGATGGAGGTGGGAGGGGAAGGCTCATTGATAGAGGTGGGGGGGAAGGCTCGTTGATGGAGGTGGGAGGGAAGGCTCATTGATAGAGGTGGGAGGGAAGACTCATTGTTGGAGGTGGTAAGGAAGCCTCATTGATGGAGGTGGGAGGGAAGGCTCATTGATGGAGGTGTGGGGGAGGCTCATTGATGGAGAGGGGAGAAGGCTGATTGATGGAGGTGGGAGGGAAGGCTCATTGATAGAGGTGGGGGGAAGGCTCGTTGATGGAGGTGGGAGGGAAGGCTCATTGATAGAGGTGGGAGGGAAGACTCATTGTTGGAGGTGGTAAGGAAGCCTCATTGATGGAGGTGGGAGGGAAGGCTCATTGATGGAGGCCTCGATGGGTGGGGGCTGTTTTGGTGGCAAAAGGCAAAAGGTGGGTGGCACAAAGTTATGGCTGATGGAAGCAAACCCCAGATCTACTGTTCAGGATGTTTGGTGTCATCCCTCACTGTGTGCAGTTTTTAAAGTGGAACTCCACCTTCTCAACCAACACTTTGACTATTTTGAATCCTTTTTGCTGCTTCCATTAGTAAATAGATAGGAAGGGAGATAATATCTACTTGTGTTAAACTTTTTTTTTTAAATTTCCTCAGTTACTTCCTGGGGTCTGGCCTAGGCAAATGGTGTCATACATCCCAGGAGTCTTCAGGAGGGGAGGAGGGGTTTTCTCAGCTAAGCCATACCCTCCTGCCTGCATGCCTGAGATAAGGGCAGAAGGGTTCCGGGAAATTATACATGAATCATCTGCCCTTACTCAAGGTGGCCACACATAAAATGTCATGGATGGATGGATGGAGACATGGATGGATGGATGGAGACATGGATGGATGGATGGAAACATGGATGGATGGATGGAGACATGCATGGATGGAAACATGGATGTATGGATGGAGACATGGATGGATGGATGGAGACATGGATGGATGGATGAATGGAGACATGGATGGATGGAGGGATGGAGACATGGATGGATGGAAACATGGATGGATGGAGACATGGATGGATGGATGGAGACATGGATGGATGGATGGAAACATGGATGGATGGAGACATGGATGGATGGATGGAGACATGGGTGGATGGAAACATGGATGGATGGGGACATGGATGGATGGGGTAGTTTGCTTTAAATATCACATCCCCCACTTTGATCACATACCTAGATACCCCACACACACACTCTGATCATACCCCCAAATACCCCCACTCTGATCACACCCCCCAGATCCCTCCACTCTGATCACACCCCCAGATCCCTCCACTCTGATCACACCCCACCAGATCCCTCCACTCTGTTCACCCCACCAGATCCCTACACTCTGTTCACCCCACCAGATCCCTCCACTCTGTTCACCCCACCAGATCCCTCCACTCTGTTCACCCCACCAGATGCCTCCACTCTGTTTACCCCACCAGATCCATCCACTCTGATCACACCCACCCGATCTCTCAACTCTGATCACACCCCCAGATCCCTCCACTCTGATCACATCACCAGATCCCTCCACTCTGTTCACCCCACTAGATCCCTCCACTCTAATCACTCCCCCCCGCCAGATCCCTCCACTCTGATCACACCCCGCCAGATCCCTCCACTCTGATCATACCCCACCAGATCCCTCCACTCTGTTCACCCCATCAGATCCCTACACTCTGTTCACCCCACCAGATCCCTCCACTCTGATCACACCACCCGATCTCTCAACTCTGATCACACCCCCAGATCCCTCCACTCTGATCACATCGCCAGATCCCTCCACTCTGATCACATCCCCACCAGATCCCTCCACTCTGATCACCCCACCACCAGATCCCTCCACTCTGATCACCCCACCAGATCCCTCCACTCTGTTCACCCCACCAGATCCCTCCACTCTGATCACCCCACCAGATCCCTCCACTCTGATCACCCCACCAGATCCCTCCACTCTGATCACCCCACCAGATCCCTCCACTCTGTTCACCCCACCAGATCCCTCCACTCACTCTGATCACACCCCACCAGATCACTCCGCTCTGTTCACCCCACCAGATCCCTCCTCCCCCATCACACACACAATCCGCCCCCCCCTTGCCCCCCCATCACACACACAATCCACCCCTTGCCCCCCCCATCACACACACCCCCCCCCTTGCCCCCCCCATCACACACACAATCCCCCCCCCCTTGCCCCCCCATCACACACACAATCCCCCCCCCCCCTTGCCCCCCATCACACACACAATCCCCCCCCCTTGCCCCCCCCATCACACACACAATCCCCCCCCCCCCCCTTGCTCCCAGAGACGGGAGGGTTAGCTGTGTCCCTCGCAGGCAGGTGAATATCTCCAACAGGATTTCTGGTGGCCAGGGTGGCCTTAATAGCAACCTGGGCCCCTGGGCAAAGTAATGCACTGGGGCCCCTACCAGCCCCGCCCCAATTTATGGACCTACACTCAAGAATTAAAGTATAACAGTTGGTAGAATTAAACATATTTATTAGGAATTTCAATAAAATTGATTTTAATCAATAAAAAAAGATGCCATAAATCAAAGACTAATCAACATAAAGGGTGCAGTATGGGGGGAGTCATGAGGGCACAGTACGGGGGGAGTCAGGAGGGCACAGTACAGGGGGGAGTCAGGAGGGCACAGTACAGGGGGGATCAGGAGGGCACAGTACAGGGGGGGATCAGTAGGGCACAGTACAGGGGGGGGATCAGGAGGGCACAGTACAGGGGGGGGGATCAGGAGGGCACAGTACAGGGGGGGGATCAGGAGGGCACAGTACAGGGGGGATCAGGAGGGCACAGTACAGGGGGGAGTGAGGAGGGCACAGTACAGGGGGGGATCAGGGAGGGCACAGTACAGGGGGGGGATCAGGAGGGCACAGTACAGGGGGAGTCAGAAGGGCACAGTACAAGGGGGGGATCAGGAGGGTACAGTACGGGGGGAGTCAGGAGGGCACAGTACGGGGGGGAGTCAGGAGGGCACTGTACGGGGGGGAGTCAGGAGGGTACAGTACAGGGGGGGATCAGGAGGGCACAGTACAGGGGGGGGATCAGGAGGGCACAGTACAGGGGGGAATCAGGAGGGCACAGTACAAGGGGGGGGATCAGGAGGGTACAGTACGGGGGGAGTCAGGAGGGCACAGTACGGGGGGGAGTCAGGAGGGCACTGTACGGGGGGAGTCAGGAGGGTACAGTACAGGGGGGGATCAGGAGGGCACAGTACAGGGGGGGGGATCAGGAGGGCACAGTACAGGGGGGGATCAGGAGGGCACAGTACAGGGGGGGGATCAGGAGGGCACAGTACAGGGGGGGATCAGGAGGGCACAGTACAGGGGGGGATCAGGAGGGCACAGTACAGGGGGAGTCAGGAGGGCACAGTACAGGGGGAGTCAGGAGGGCACAGTACAGGGGGAGTCAGGAGGGCACAGTACAGGGGGAGTCAGGAGGGCACAGTACAGGGGGGGATCAGGAGGGCACAGTACAGGGGGGGGATCAGGAGGGCACAGTACAGGGGGGAGTCAGGAGGGCACAGTACAGGGGGGGAGTCAGGAGGGCACAGTACGGGGGATTTAGGAGGGCACAGTACAGGGGGAGTCAGGAGGGCACTGTACGGGGGGGAGTCAGGAGGGCACTGTACGGGGGGGAGTCAGGAGGGCACAGTACGGGGGGAGTCAGGAGGGTACAGTACGGGGGGAGTCAGGAGGGCACAATACAGAGAGGTACAGTGCAGGTCCCAGGACACGGCCCGGGCCATCATGGGACAGCTTAGTAAAAAAGCATGACTGTCCCAGCAAATCTAGGACAGTTGGCAAGTATGATGTAATGCAAGATTATCATGAGCCCCCATGCATCTGGGCCCTTGGGCAGTACCCAGGGGTGTCCACCCAGATCTCCACCTCCACCAGCACCCCAGCCTGACCCCCCCCCCCCCCCCCTCTGCATAATGTGGCACTTACTGCCTGCACACATTCTGGATCCGCCCACTGCTCCGCCCTCCTCTGCATGCTTGGATCTGTTCTCCCTACTTCCTGGGTCATAGCGACTAGACATCAGGTAATCTAGAACCTTTGCGCTCTGCCCCCTCTCTCCTACCCGGGGCTGCGTGGAGGTTTTTGTTTGCCTGCTGGGGGGACAGGTCTTTAAAAAATCCTTGCAGCCTTATGGTGGGGCCAGTCCTGTCTGCGGCGCTCTAAATGCTGTGCCCAGGGCAACCGCACTGACTGCTCCCTCCCCCCTCCCCACGGCACGCCACTGCCAAAAAATGCATCAAATCTTTTAGTAAATGTCACTGTGTTCGTCTGTCTGTATTAACAGAGAAATTTATGACAGAAGGCGGCAAATGAGGAAAATAACGCAGCAGGTTCGCCCCCAAAGAAACTTTTCCCAGAGGAGGTAAAACTCCCCCCCCCCGTTGTCATCCAGACAGGAGCTGAGTTTAATATTTGCTCCTTAAGAATACACGCAAAACGTTTTAAAACGGCTTTTTTAAAAAGAATATCGTTGAAAGATCTCACGCCGCGCTCCACATCTCCGGCTTTTTTTACCGCATGCAGATTGTGTCACTCTGATTTTGATTACATTACGCTGAGCGTTGAATATGTTCGCCGGAGATACGGATGTTTTTTTGGACGCCAGCCCGCTATGCGGTTTTGATTCCTTGTTTAAAGTACGAAGGCTGTTATTTTCCTGCGAGCGATTCTGACAAACCGCGCATTGTTTTCCTGACAGATCCCCAGCGATTCTTCTCTTCTCAAAAAAAAAGAAAAGAAAAGAAACGTCCTTCTTATCTGCTCAGAAATGTTATTCAGAAGAGTTGGAGTGACAAAGTAAAATTGCAGCATTTTAATCCGCCGCTAAGGGAAGCGACTTGATATTGCTACTACACGAGGAACGATCGGCAAATATAGAGAGACGCTCTTTTGGTTCATTTAAGGATTTCATCAAATGTCAGGAATTTGTTTTATAATTCATTAAGTACCTGAAATCTGTTTTATGCCGACGAGCCGAACTCCGGCTGATCACTTAATGAGGCTTCCGATGGACAGGGACGGCGTGTGTAAACTGACAGCATGGAGGTGGTTCGTTCTTTTAACCACTTCCAGTCCGGACACTTTATTCCCCCTCCAGTCCGGACACTTTATTCCCCCTTCCCCCTTCCGGTTCCAGGACACTTTATTCCCCCTTCCAGTCCGGACACTTTTTCACCCCCTTCCAGTCCGGACACTTTCACCCCCTTCCAGTCCGGACACTTACCCCAACCCCCCTTCTGGTCCGGACACTTCTTCCCCCACCCTTCCAGTCCCCCTTCCAGTCCGGACACTTTCCCCCCCCTTCCGGTCACCCCGGATGCTTTCTTCCCCCCCCTTCCAGTCCGGACGCCCCTTTCCCCCCTTCCAGTCCAGACACTTTCACCCCCTTCCAGTCCGGACACTTTCCCCCCCTTCCAGTCCAGACACTTCGCCCCCTTCCAGTCCCGGACACTTCCCCCCCTTCCAGTCTGGACACTTTCCCCCCCTTCCAGTCCGGACACTCCCCCCCCTTCCAGTCCGGACACTTTTACCCCCTTCCAGTCCTGGACATTTTCAACCCCCTTCCAGTCCGGACACTTTCACCCCCTTCCAGTCCAGACCCCCCCTTCCTGTCCGGACACTTTCCACCCCCTTCCAGTCCGGACACTCCACCCCCTTCCAGTCCGGACACTTTCCCCCCAGTCCAGTCCAGACACTTTCCCCCCCTTCCAGTCCAGACACTTTCCCCCCCTTCCAGTCGGGACACTTTCCCCCCCTTCCAGTCCGGACACTTTCCCCCCCTTCCAGTCCGGACACTTTTCCCCCCCTTCCAGTCCGGACACTTTCCCCCCCTTCCAGTCCGGACACTTTCCCCCCCCCTTCCAGTCCAGGACACTTTTTCCCCCCCTTCCAGTCGGACACTTTCCCCCCTTCCAGTCCGGACACTTTCCCCCCCCCTTCCAGTCCGGACACTTCCCCCCCCCTTCCAGTCCGGGACCCCCCTTCCAGTCCGACACTTCCCCCCCCCTTTCCAGTCCGGACACTTTCCCCCCTTCCAGTCCGGACACTTTCCCCCCTTCCAGTCCGACACTTTCCCCCCCTTCCAGTCCGGACACTTTCCCCCCTTCCAGTCCGGACACTTTCCCCCCTTCCAGTCCGGACACACCCCTTCCAGTTTCCCCTTTACCCCCTTCCAGTCCGGACACCTTTTTTCCCCCCCTTCCAGTCCTGGACACTTTCCCACCCCCTTCCTGGTCCGGACACTTCCCCCCCTTCCAGTCCGGACACTTCCCCCCCTTCCAGTCCGGACACATTTCCCCCCCTTCCAGTCCGGACACTTCCCCCCCCCCCCCTTCCCTTCCTGGTCCGGATGCTTTCCCCCCCTTCCAGTCCGGACACTTTCACCCCCTTCCAGTCCAGACACTTTCACCCCCTTCCAGTCCGGACACTTCCCCCCCCCTTCCAGTCCGGACACTTCCCCGACCCCCCCCCCTTTCCAGCCCCCGGACGCTTTCACCCCTTCCAGTCCAGACGCTTCCCCCCCCCTTCCAGTCCGGACACTTTCCCTTCCCCTTCCAGCTCCGGACACTTTTCCCCCCCCTTCCAGTCCGGACACTTTCCCCCCCCTTCCAGTCTGGACACTTCCCCCCCCCCCTTCCTGTCCGGCACTTCCTTCCCCCCTTCCAGTCCGGAGACACTTTCCCCCCACCCCCTTCCAGTCCGGACATTTTCACCCCCTTCCAGTCCGACATTTTCACAGCGTTCCCCCTTCCAGTCCGGACATTTTTTCACCCCCATTCCAGTTCGGACATTTTCACACAAACCCCTTCCAGTCCGGACACTTCCCCCCCTTCCAATCCGGACACTTCCCCCCCCTTCCAGTCCGGACACTTCCCCCCCTTCCAGTCCGGACACTTCCCCCCACCTTTCAGTCCGGACACTTTCCCCACCTTCCAATCCGACACTTCCCCCCCCCCTTCCAGTCCGGACACTTTCCCCCCCTTCCAGTCCAGACACTCCCCCACTTCCAGTCTGAGACTTTCCCCCCATTCCAGTCCGGACACAACCCCTCCTTCCAGTCCGGACACTTTCCCCCCTTTCCAGTCCGGACACTTCCCCCCCCCCCCCCCTTCCAGTCCGGACACTTTCCCCCTCTTCCAATCCGGACACTTTCCCCCCTTCCAGTCCGGACACTTTCCCCCCCTTCCAATCCGGACACTTTCCCCCCCTTCCAGTCGGACACTTTCACCCCCTTCCAGTCTGGACCCTTTCCCCCCTTCCAGTCCGGACACTTTCACCCCCTTCCAGTCCGGACATTTTGTAAGCCGTGTACCGGGGGGGCTCCCCAGGATACAGTGAAGTCACGAACGAGGAAACAACCCCAACACCAGCTTTTGCCACAACAGAATGTTACTTAGATGTGGCAAATAAACACAACTACAAATGCTGGAACATACAATAAATTTACATACACCCAGCCTGGCTGAGACCCTTGTGCTGCACAGCACGGCGCCCCCTGATGGATGAAGGTAGAAGGTGTAGTAATTTACCTACTGGGGGGCACAATTAAGCTGCCACACCTTACCTGTTATTACCCTACAGAGCAGGAATCAGTGTATGGGGGTACGGGATGGGCTAGCCTGCGGTGCAGCACAACAGCTTACAATCTTACACAAATCTACAGTATTCCCCCCCCCCATACCTGCTCCTGTAGCACGTGTCTGAGTATTCCTTCTGAGCAAAACACCAGTCTGGGGTGAGTTTGTAGGATTTTATCAGCTCTCCAATGTGAAATGTCACTGTAAGGGACCGCCCGGCGGTACTACTAGCACTCCACTGAATAGGCGTCCCCAGTGCACGGAATCTAAGTCCCAGGGTGCTTGTTCACCAGGGCCCCTGATGGTGGGGATGGACTTGGAGCTCCCTGAGACCAGGTCGTGACTACTGGGTGCGCCCGTCAGTGGTAGTAGTATGCGCAAGGGGCTCCCACGGGGAAGAGTCTGATGTGAGGAGGTCGGAAGACCCCACTGCAAGGGATGGATGGATGGATGAGCAAGGTCAGACGGGCCGGGTCGGTAACAGAGAGGACGGCAAGGTACAAGGCAGCGGGCATAGAATGGTCGGGTCACACGCCAGGTCAGCAACAGCAGGTCAAATCCAATAGGGGGCATCCAGGAGAGAGGTCAGGCAAAGCAAGGGTCAGAGCAGGAGAAAGCAGCAAGGTCAGGTTCAATCCGGGTCAAAACTTACAAGGGGTACAGGATCACAGGTTCACAGAAGGATGCAGGGAAGACCAGAAGGCACTGAATGACAGCTCAGGGCCATTTAAATATCCCGCCCTGCGCTGCCATTGGTGCCCAGCGGGCGGCCGCGGCTTCTACTGCGCATGCGCGAACTCGAACGCCGCGGCCGGCCCGGACCTAGTGCCCGCGTCCCTGCACAGGGCGGTGCACTGCGCCTGCGCCGGGACCATCGCGGCGGGGATCGAGGAGATCCCTGACAGTCACTTTAAGTTGTGGAGTCCTTCCAATGATCAGTAACAACACTTGTGGCCTGACACAGAGACCCTAACTAACTAACTATAGGCCTGGCCTCAGTCTCAAGGCGCAAAACACTGAAATGAGGTGCGTGCACCATCTTACCGACCCAGGTCTGCCTTGCATCCGCTGGTGACTCTGAACAGAACAACAGGCCTGCGATATTGCAGTGTATGCTGCGTTGTTCCTCGGTTCTCATCAGCTTCCTGGCAGCAATCTCATCAGCTTCACCCAGCTGCAGCTCACACGGCCCCTTCATTCAACATTCTCCAGAACATAGCTCCTGCATTCAGCATCGTCCAAAACATGGCTGCAGTCTCCTCTTCCTGTTCACTAAAAACCCCACCTCTTCATGAATATACAAATATCTATGCAGTCTGAGCCTGTGCTAGAAAAACAGTGACATCTTGTGGCTAAACCGCAGAATGTCAGTCAAAACATCAATTTACTCCACACCATAATTTACTGCACACAAACAGTGTTCAAACAATGAGAGCTGTTTCCCCATCTCACACTTTCACCCCCTTCCAGTCCGGGCACTTTCCCCTCCCTCCAGTCCAGACACTTCACCCCCTTCCAGTTCGGGACACTTTCACCCCCTTCCAGTTCGGACATTCCCCCCCCCTTCCAGTCCGGACACTTTCCCCCCCCTTCCAGTCCGGACACTTTCCCCCCTCCCAGTCCGGACACTTCCCCCCCCCCTTCCAGTCCGGACACTTTCCCCCCCTTCCAGTCCGGACACTTTCTCCCCCTTCCAGTCCGGACACTTTCCCCCCCCCCCCTTCCAGTCTGGACACTTTCCCCCCTCCCAGTCCGGACACTTTCCCCCCCTTCCAGTCCGGACACTTCCCCCCCCTTCCAGTCCGGACACTTTCTCCCCCTTCCAGTCCGGACACTTCCACCCCCCCCCCCCCCCCCCCCCCCCCCCCCTTCCAGTCTGGACACTTTCCCCCCTCCCAGTCCGGACACTTTCCCCCCCTTCCAGTCCGGACACTCCCCCCCCCCTTCCAGTCCGGACACTTTCTCCCCCCTTCCAGTCCGGACACTTTCCCCCCCCCTTCCAGTGCGGACACTTTCCCCCCTTCCAGTCCGACACTTTCCCCCCCCTTCCAGTCCGGACACTTTCCCCCCCCCTTCCTGTCCGGACACTTTCACCCCCTTCCAGTCCGGACACTTCACTTTCCCCCCCTTCCAGTCCGGACACTTTCCCCCCCTTCCAGTCCGGACACTTTCCCCCCCTTCCTGTCCGGACACTTTCCCCCCCTTCCAGTCCGACACTTTCCCCCCTTTCCAGTCCGACACTTCCCCCCCCCCTTCCAGTCCGGACACTTTCCCCCCTTCCAGTCCGACACTTTCCCCCCCTTCCAGTCCGGACACTTTCCCCCCCTCCCAGTCCGGACACTTTCCCCCCCCCCTTCCAGTCCGGACACTTTCCCCCCTTTCCAGTCCGGACACTTTCACCCCCTTGCAGTCCGGACACTTTCACCCCCTTCCAGTCCGGACACTTTCACCCCCTTCCAGTCCGGACACTTTTCCCCCCCTTCCAATCCGGACACTTTCCCCCCTTCCAGTCCAGACACTTTCACCCCCCCCTTCCAGTCCGGACCCTTTCACCCCTTTCCAGTCCGGACACTTTCACCCCCTTCCAGTCCGGACACTTTCACCCCCTTCCAGTCCGGACACTTTCACCCCCTTCCAGTCCGGACGCTTTCCCCCCCCCCCTTCCAGTCCAGGCCAATTTTCAGCTTTCAGCACTATCACACTTTGACAATTGCGCGGTCATGCAACACTGTACCCAGATGAATTTTTTTTAGACAGATAAAGCTTTATTTTGGTGGTATTTATTCACTGCTGGGATTTTTTTTTTTTTTTTGGTATATAAATGAAAAAGTCCAAAAATTTGGGAAAAAATGTGTTTTTCTTATAAAATTTTGCAAATAAATAATCTTTTTTCATAAATCTTGGCCAAAATGTATTCATTTATCTTTTTAGTACAAAAAAAAAACCCAAATTAGTTTATAACCAAAAATTATAATTTAAAAAAAATGTTTTTTAAATTTTTTATTTTATTTTTTTATATTATTGTTTTGTTTTTTTTACATACTGTCACCCTAGCAGTGTGGGGTCACCATAGTGACACTGTACTACTTGTGGGGGGTAATAAAGATTTTTTTTTTTTTTTTTTACACTGATTGCTTTTACACCCATAAAAGCTGCAAAAGCAATCATTTCTCCTCTCTCTGGCTGCATTCTTGCAGCCATTGAGAAATACTGTGAGAGCTTTGATTGGTCACAGCTTGTCACATGGTACAAGATTTAACACGTAGTAAGCAATGATGTCAGAAGTGACATCTTGATTACTACTCTTCATGTGATCACTGATTGGCCAATCAGTGATCACATGATCGGGACCTCGCACAGAGGTCCCGTACGATTGGTCGTTCCACTGTTTCCGGAGGACACAGCGGGCACCGGATTGCAGTGCTGCGCGCACTCCCAGGGAGCGACCACAAGCAGGGGGCGGGGAGGCCGTTTATAAACAGCCACCTGACCCTGCACTGCCACCGTCTGGCCGTTTATATACATGGGCTGGACAGGAAGTGGTTAAAGAGGCCCTGTATGGGGAGAGACAATGAGATGCTGCAGGGAAGAATGTAGTCAGGGATGAAGGCATTGTATTTGCTTTCCTGGTAATGGCGGTTTGGGGACTATTTGAATAGGTACAGTGGTACCCTCGATTTACGAACGCCTCGGTTAATGTAATTTTCGGTTTACGAATGAAAATCCATTGAAAATAACGCCTCGGTTTACCAATTTTTTTTTACGAATTATTTTCGCGATACGAAGTGTATGTAGGCGCCGATTTTTAAATGCAATTGCCGGCTTTTTTTTTTCTGCACTATAGCTCACAGAATTAACTGTCACTTTCCTGGAGCTAAAGGAAACTTTGTTTCTTTTAAGAAACTAAAAGGAAACATTGTTTCTTTTATCTCGGGAAATAAACTAAAAGGAAACGTTGTTTCTTTTAGCTGGGAGGAAAGTGACAGCTGAATCTCTGAGCTTTAGTGAAGAAAAAAAAAAGCCGGTAATTACATTTAAAAACCGGCAGCGACCTATAGTGACAGCGACTTTTTTATAACTTTTTTCTGACCTCCGGAACGGATTAATTGGTTTTCAGTGTATTCCTGGGAAACTGCATTTCGGCTTACGAATTTTTCGCAATACGAAATGTCCCGGAGAACGCATTAAATTCGTAAACCGAGGAACACCTGTGTATTAAAATCCCTTCCATCTTCCAATAAGCCGACCATTGGTAGTAGCAATACCAACCATCACCCGCCACCCACCCCCCCCCCCCCCCCCCCCCCCCCCCATTCTAGCCAGGGAATCCCCTTTCCCCACCCACTAAATGATAACCCCCCCCCCCCACACACACACACACCTAGCTGCAAAAAATCCTTACCCGAATCTCTGGTCATGTGACGTGCCAGGTCCGACACTCGTTTCCTCTGGACAGTACAGTAGGAGGGTCCATCTTCCCAATGATGCCGAGGTTATCCCAAAGTATCCTCACAGATAGTAAAGCCCTTTTACAGTTCCGGAAGTATGTGTCCGAGGATTGCTCCTTTCAACGGGGCCCCTCTTGGATGTGCAAATCGAGATGAAGGCTCCCCTAAATCAGGTAATTTTCAGGGGTGGCCCTCCTCCACAGGAATATTTCCTGTTTCTGAGCTCTCCCTATTCAGCCTGTTTCCACACTGTAGGATGCCCAGAATGACCCAGCTGGGGTTAAATATAACTTCTGTGGGTCCAATATGGCTGCCCAAGTCACTGGAGAGCTCTATGTCCAGTCAGACACAGGCTCCCCCAAAATGGTCTGCTGGGAGCTTAGTGCAGAAAACAAGTCAAGCTGGTGAAAGGGTCCTTCCCCAAACCAGGTAGTTTCTATGGGTTACAGGGCCAATGTTAGCTGATCCTCCTCCACATGCACCTTTTCTCCATGCTGGGCCTGTCTCACCCTAGCCAGCAGATCCCTGCCCCCACACTGCAGGATACTCAGAATGCCAAGCATGGGGAGATATATATATAATCAAAAGTATTGGGCCAGCCCACCAAATCATTGGATTCAGGTGTTCCAATCCCCTCCATATCATGTGATTCCGGTGTTCCAATCCCCTCCATATCATGTGATTCCAGTGTTCCAATCCCCTCCATATCATGTGATTCCAGTGTTCCAATCCCCTCCATATCATGTGATTCAGGTGTTCCAATCCCCTCCATATCATGTGATTCGGTGTTCCAATCCCCTCCATATCATGTGATTCAGGTGTTCCAATCCCCTCCATATCATGTGATTCAGGTGTTCCAATCCCCTCCATATCATGTGAGGTGTTCCAATCCCCTCCATGGACATGTGATTCAGGTGTTCCAATCCCCTCCATGGACACAGGTGTATACAGTCAAGCCCCTAGGCATGCAGACGGCTTCTACAAACATTGGTGAAAGAATGGGTCGCTCTCAGGAGCTCAGTGACTCCAAGCGTGGTCCCGTGATAGGTGGCCACCTGGGCAATAAGTCCATCAGTGACATTTCCTGGCTACTAAATATTCCACGCTCAACTGTTAGTGGGATTATAACAAAGTGGAAGCCACTGGGAACAACAGCCACCAAGTGGTAGGCCACGTCACATGACAGGGCGGGGTCATCGCATGCTGAAGCACACAGTGCGCAGAAGTCGCCAACTGCCTGCAGAGTCATAGCTAAAGACCTCCAAACTTGGTGTGGCCTTCAGATGAGCCCAACAACAGTGCGTAGAGAGCTTCATGGAATGGGTTTCCATGGCCGAGCAGCTGCATCCAAGCCTTCCATCACCAAGTGCAATGCAAAGCGTCGGATGCCGTGGTGTAAAGCACATGCCGCCACTGGACTCTAGAGCAGAGGAGACATGTTCTCTGGAGTGACCAATCACGCTTCTCTGTCTGGTAAACCAATAAACGTGTCTGGGTTTGGCAGTTTGCCAGGAGAACGGTACTTGCCTGACTGCATTGTGCCAAGTGTAAAGTTTTATGGTGTGGGGATGATTTTCAGGGGTTGGGTTTGGCCCCCTAGTTCCAGTGAATGGGACTCTTAAGTCGTCAGCATACCAAGACAATTTGGACAATTTCATGCCAGTGCCTGACCTGACAAATGTGCTTCTGTAAGAATGGTCCAACCTTCCCATAGACACCCTCCTAAACCTTGTGGACGGCCTTCCCAGAAGAGTTGAAGCTGTTATAGCTGCAAAGGGCGGGGCCAACTCAATATTGAACCCTACGGACTAAGACTGGGGGGCCATTAAAGGTCATGTGCGTGGAAAGGGCGGGGCCAACTCAATATTGAACCCTACGGACTAAGACTGGGAGGCCATTAAAGGTCATGTGTGTGGAAAGGGTGGGGCCAACTCAATACTGAACCCTACGGACTAAGACTCGGGGGCCATTAAAAGTCATGTGTGCGTGGAAAGGGCGGGGCCAACTCAATATTGAACCCTACGGACTAAGGCTACAGACTGGGGGGCCATTAAAGGTCAGGTGCGGGCCTTTGGGCAATTATATATATACATTACACTGCTCAAAAAAAATTAAAGAATCACATCAGAAAACCCATCAGATCTCAATGGGGAAAAATCTCACGCTGGATCTCTATACTGATATGAACTGAGTAATGTGTTAGGAACATAAGGATGCCCCATCGTTTGATGGAAACGAAAATGACTGAAATTCACAGACACCCTGAAAATCAAAAACGAAAAAATGATGCTGAAATTTAATTGCAGCAACCTAAAAAATGGTCCTCAGTAGTTGTGTGGCCCCCACGTGCTTGTATGCATGCCTCCCAACGTCGGGGGAGGCTCCTAATGAGACCACGGATGGTGTCCTATGGGATTTCCTCCCAGATCTGGACCAGGGCATCTGGACCAGGGCAGTGAGCACAGGGCCTGCTAGAGGTAGTCGGGCCCTCAAGCCACCCTCATGAAGTCTGTTTCTGATTGTTTGGTCAGAGACATTCACACCAGTGGCCTGCTGGAGGTCATTTTGTAGGGCTCTGGCAGAGCTCATCCTGTTCCTCCTTCCACAAAGGAGCAGATACCGGTCCTGCTGATGGGTTAAGGACACCTTCTACGGCCCTGTCCAGCTCTCCTAGAGGAACTGCCTGTCTCCTGGAAACTCCTCCATGTCTTGTCTCCTGGAATCTCCTCCGTGCTCTTGCTCCTGGAATCTCCTCCATGCTCCTGTCTCCTGGAATCTCCTCCATGCTCTTGTCTCCTGGAATCTCCTCCATGCTCGTCTCCTGGAATCTCCTCCATGCTCTTGTCTCCTGGAATCTCCTCCATGCTCGTCTCCTGGAATCTCCTCCATGCTCTTGTCTCCTGAATCTCCTCTATGCTCTTGTCTCCTGGAATCTCCTCCATGCTCCTGTCTCCTGGAATCTCCTCCATGCTCTTGAGGACTGTGCTGGGAGACACAGTAAACCTTCTGGCAATGGCAGGTATTGATGTACCATCCTGGAGGAGTTGGACTGCCTGTGCAACCTCTGTAGGGTCCAGGTATGGCCTCATGCTACCAGCAGTGACGCTGACCCGAGCCCAAATGCAAACGAGTGAAAAACAGTCAGAAAAGATGAGTAGGGAAAGAAATGTACCTGTTGTTAATTTCATGAACACCAAAGCAGCTGAAACTGATGAACAACCCCCTCTGCGACTTACCTGACCATAACAATATCCCGGGAGGTTCATCAACTTGATGCCAGACTCTGATTACAAAGTCTTCCTTTCATTTTTTTGAGCTGTATATATGGCCTATTTGGGTCCAGTATGACTGCCCAAGTCTCTGAAGACCTGTGTGTCACATCAGACGCAGGTTCCCCCAAGATGGCTGCCGGTAGCTCAGTGCAGAGGACAAGTCAATTTGATTTTGGAATATGGTTATATTCTTTCTATTTTATTCTATTCTCTTCTTTTTTCTGTATTACTCTATTCTCTTTCTTTTCTAATCTATGCGAATTTGAATTTATTCTATTTGAAATTTGAAGACAGTTATATTCTTTCTATTGTTTTTTGTATTCTATACGAATGTAGTCTATTCAAAATTCAGATTTCGGAAGACAATTATATTCATTCTATTTAAATCTATTCTATTGTTATTCTCTTCTATCTTATTCTTTTGTATCCTAATTTTATTCTGTTCTGTTCTTTTATGTTCTATTCTTTTCGCATTCAAATTGTATTAGAATTTGATTCGAATTTTTTTTTAATTTCGTCCAAATTTCATTTTGTTATTTCGGATTCGTTACTACTGTATTTCGGAAATTTTGAGACATCTGAATTTCCGAATAACAAAAAAATGTGTCCGAATTTCTAATTCGGAATGAAAGAAATCACACATATCTAGTCAAAAGAGTCTTTAAAGGGTCTGTTCACCCTATCAGAAAAAATGAAAAGAACTAACAAAAGTCCTGTACCCTCATACCCCCCCCCCCCAAAAAAAAAAAAAAATACATACCTGAATCTGTACGTGCTTTTTTTTCTGGACTGTAGGGTATGACGGCCCATCTTCAGGTGCCCACATGTGGGCGGGGTAACTGTGTGGAGGTAATTTAAAGGGACCAGGTAAGATATTTTTAGGAATTTTCTGGTTATCCCAAAGTATCTGTATGAAGAAGAAGGCACTTTTATGGTCCTGTAACAAGACAGTCCGATATAAAGAACCTACATGAGCAGCATGCTCAAGGATTGCTCCTTTAAATGGGTCACTTAGGCTTTCAAGTGGGTCTCCTGGATAGGGTGCTGTGCTGGCAATGTAAGGTGTAAGGATGCACCAATCCAGATGCAGGACAGTGAAAGGGTTCGTTCCCCAAACCAGGAAGTTTCCATCAGTCCAATACAGCAGCCTATCAGACACAGGCTCCCCCAAGATGGCTGCCTGAGAGCTTAGTGCAGAGGACAAGTCAGGCAGGTGAAAGGGTCCTTCCCCAAACCAGGCAGCTTCCATAAGTTTTGGGTCAAATGTTAGATGACCCTCCTCCACGAGGGTGGACCCTCCTCCTTCTTTTGATGAGTCTAATATGGCTGCCCAAGACTCTGGGGGGAGCTCTTTGTCCAGTCAGACACAAGCTCCCCCAAGATGGCTGCCAAGAGCTCAGTGCAGAGGACAAGTCAGGCAGGTGAAAGGGTCCTTCCCCAAACCAGGCAACTTCCATAAGTTACTGGGCAAATGTTAGCTGACCCTCCTCCACGAGGGTGGACCCTCCTCCTCCATTTGATGAGCCTAATATGGCTGCCCAAGACTCTGGGGAGCTCTTTGTCCAGTCAGACACAGGCTCCCCCAAGATGGCTGCCAAGAGTTCAGTGCAGAGGACAAGTCAGGCTGGTGAAAGGGTCCTTCCCCAAACCAGGTAATTTCCATGGGTTACGGGGCCAACAATAGCTGACCCTCCTCCACGAGGGTGAACCTTCCTCCTTATGATGAGTCTTATATGACTGCCCAAGTCTCTGGGAAGCTCTGTGTCCAATCAGACACAAGCTGCTCCAAAATGGTTGCCAAGAGCTCAGTGCAGAGGACACGGCAGGTTGGTGAAAAGGTCCTTCCCCAAACCAGGTAGTTTCCATAGGTTACCGGGCCAACGTTAGCTGACCCTTCTCCACATGGGTGGACCCTCCTCCTCTCCCTTTTGATGGGTCCAATATGGCTGCTCAAGTCTCTGGGAAGCTCTGTGTCCAATCAGACACAGTCTCCCCCAAGATGGCTGCAGAGAGCTCACTGCTGAGTACAAGTCAGGCTGGTGAAAAGGTCCTTCCCCAAACCAGGTAGTTTCCATAGGTTACGGGACCAATGTTAGCTGACCCTCCTCCATGAGGGTGGACCCTCCTCCTCTCCCTTTTGATGGGTCCACTATGGCTGCCTAAGTCTCTGGGGAGCTCTTTGTGCAGTCAGACACAGTCTCCCCAAGATGGCTGCCTCAGGGCCTGGACGAATTGTTGTCATTGATGGGAAAATGAATTCCAGAGTTTATCAAGACATTTTGCAGGAAAACGTACGACCATCTGTCCGCCAACTGAAGCTCCGCAGAGGATGGGTGATGCAACAGGACAATGACCCAAAGCATACAAGTCATTCAACAAAACAATGGCTGCAACAGCACAGAATACGCCTTCTGGAGTGGCCCAGTCAGAGTCCTGACCTCAACCCCATTGAAATGCTGTGGCATGACCTTAAGAGAGCGATTCACACCAGACATCCCAAGAATATTGCTACACTGAAACAGTTTTGTGAAGAGGAGTGGTCCAAAATGACTCCAGATCGTTGTGCAGGTCTGATCTGCAACTACAGGAAACGTTTGGTTGAGGTTATTGCTGCCAAAGGGGGGTCAACCAGTTATTAAGTCCAAAGGTTCACATACTTTTTTCTCCCTGCACTGTGAATGTTTACATGTTATGTGCAATTAAACCGTGGCAACATCTAATGTTTGTGTAGTATTATGTTCAGCAGACTGTGTTCTTCTATTGTTGTGACTTACATGACGTTCAGAGAGCACATTTTATGCCCAATTCATGCAAAACGCCACGGAATCCCAAGGGGGTCACATACTTTTTCTTGCAACTGTATCTGTGTGTATGCGTGTCTGTACGTGCCTGTGTGTGTATACATGTGTCTGTATGTGTGTGTACATGTTTCTGTATGTATGTACATGTCTGTGTGTGTACAGGTGTCTCTGTGTGCGTGTGTGTACATGTTTCTGTGTATGTATGTACATGGCTGTGTGTACAGGTGTCTCTGTCTGTGTGTATGTATACATGTGTCTGTATGTGTGTGTGTGTACATGTTTCTGTGTATGTACATGTCTGTGTGTGTATACATGTGTCTGTATGTGTGTGTACATGTTTCTGTGTATGTATGTAAATGTCTGTGTGTGTATGTACATGTCTGTGTGTGTATGTACATGTCTGTGTGTGTGTACAGGTGTCTCTGTGTGTGTATGTACATGTCTGTGTGTGTGTGTGTGTGTGTGTATGTACATGTCTGTGTGTGTGTGTACATGTTTCTGTGTATGTATGTACATGTCTGTGTGTGTGTACATGTTTCTGTGTGTGTGTGTGTGTGTGTGTGTGTGTGTACATGTCTGTGTGTATGTATGTACATGTCTGTGTGTGTGTATGTACATGTCTGTGTGTGTGTACATGTCTGTGTGTATGTATGTACATGTCTGTGTGTGTGTGTACATGTCTGTGTGTGTATACATGTGTCTGTATGTGTGTGTACATGTGTCTCTGTCTGTGTGTGTGTGTGTGTGTGTGTATGTACGTGTGTGTGTGTGTATTTGTCTGTGTGTGTGTATGTACATGTCTGTGTGTACAGGTGTCTGTGTGTGTGTGTGTGTGTGTGTGTATGGGTGTGTGTGGGTGTATGTACATGTCTGTGTGTGTATGTACATGTCTGTGTGTACGTCTGTGTGTGTGTGTATGTACGTGTGTGTGTGTGTATGTACATGTCTGTGTGTGTGTTGTATGTACATGTCTGTGTGTACAGGTGTCTGTGTGTGTGTGTGTGTTGTGTGTGGGGTGTGTGTGTGTGTGTGTAAGGTGTGCCTAGATCAGCAAACTGACTGAACAAAACCACAAAGTTTCTGGTTATGCCGGACAACATACAATGACATAACTGTATCTGTTCTTTTCCACTTTTACTTTTTCGAAGACTTGCCTGAATCCGTCTGTACCTCTGACAGGCCTGTTATGTCATCAGGCGCCATAAAACAGCGCATTTCCAGGTGTCAGCCAGGCGGGCGGGTGTCAGAAAAAAATTCCAGTCATTACTCCGGGAAGAGCAACGGCTGTATTGTCATCCCGTCTGTCTGAGAGAGTGAATTGTTTCTGGAGAAATTCGCGGTTACGTCTGACACTGAAATTGTTTCTGGTCTGGAAATAAAAGAGAATGTTCTTGAAAGATTCCGCTGGCTGCACGCGATGTCTCCGGGATGACGGCTGCCGCCGAGAAAAAGTGAAGAAACAGAAAAATAAATAACGATAAATAAACAACAAACAGGAATCGGGAAAGTCAATCCCCGCGCCGACGCATTTCTTCTGACCAAAGTAGACGAGGACTCTGAAGAGGTCAGAGGAAGAGCCGAGAGAAAACGACTTTTACTTTGTTCTTAGAAATTCTATTTGCTGAAATAATACAAATGATCGATATACAGGAAGAGGAGAATATAGGAAGAGAGAAATAATTCGATCAATGCTATCATTCCAAATACACACCGATCGGCCATCACATTCTGACCGCTGGCAGGAAAAGTGAATAACATGGATTATCTCATTACAATGGCACCTGAAAGTGGGAGGGATATATTAAGCAGCAAGTGAACATGTCGTCTCTGAAGTTGGTGTGTTGAAAGCAGAAAAAATAGACAAGTGTAAGGATTTGAGGGACTTTGACAAGGACCAAATTGTGATGTCTAGACGACTGGGTTAGAGCAACTCCAAATCTACAGCTCTTGTGGGATGTTCCCGGTCTGCAGTGGTCAAGACCGACCAAAAGTGGTCCAAGGAAGGAAAAACGGCCAACTGGTGACAGGGTCATGGGCGCAACCAAGGCTCATTGATGGAGGTGGGGAGGGAAGGCTCATTGATGGAGGTGGGAGGGAGGGCTCATTGATGGAGGTGGGGAGGGAAGGCTCATTGATGGAGGTGGGGAAGGAAGGCTCATTGATGGAGGTGGGGAGGGAAGGCTCATTGATGGAGGTGGGGAGGGAAGGCTCATTGATGGAGGTGGGGAGGGAGGGCTCATTGATGGAGGTGGGGAGGGAAGGCTCATTGATGGAGGTGGGGAGGGAAGGCTCATTGATGGAGGTGGGGAGGGAAGGCTCATTGATGGAGGTGGGGAGGGAAGGCGCATTGATGGAGGGGGGAGGGAAGGCTCATTGATGGAGGTGGCGAGGGAAGGCTCATTGATGGAGGTGGGGAGGGAATGCTTATTGATGGAGGTGGGGAGGGAAGACTCATTGATGGAGGTGGGGAGGGAATGCTTATTGATGGAGGTGGGGAGGGAAGGCTCATTGATGAAGGTGGGGAGGGAAGGCTCATTGATGGAGGTGGGGAGGGAAGGCTCATTGATGGAGGTGGGGAGGGAAGGCTCATTGATGGAGGTGGGGAGGGAAGGCTCATTGATGGAGGTGGGGAGGGAATGCTTATTGATGGAGGTGGGGAGGGAAGGCTCATTGATGAAGGTGGGGAGGGAAGGCTCATTGATGGAGGTGGGGAGGGAAGGCTCATTAATGGAGGTGGGGAGGGAAGGCTCATTGATGGAGGTGGGGAGGGAAGGCTCATTGATGGAGGTGGGGAGGGAAGGCTCATTGATGGAGGAGGGGAGGGAATACTTATTGATGGAGGTGGGGAGGGAAGACTCATTGATGGAGGTGGGGAGGTCAGGCTCATTGATGGAGGTGGGGAGGGAAGGCTCATTGATGGAGGTGAAGAGGGAAGGCTCCTTGATGGAGGTGGGAGGGAAGGCTCATTGATAGAGGTGGGGAGGGAATGCTTATTGATGGAGGTGGGGAGGGAAGGCTCCTTGTGACCCTACCAAAATCCCTCCCTCCCTTTTAGCATGCAGCAGCCAGGCACAGCATTCATGGAAAGACCAGCCAGGGGGAGCACAACTGAAATCTTGGTTGGGCGTAGGCTGTCTAGTTTTGCCTAGCGGTATCACAGACCCCGGTTGCATCTAAATTTCACTCAAATAATCCTCAGTGATCCTTCCATGAAAATCCTTATTCATACACTTCCTGTAATAGGGTGACAACTCTCTGTACCCGTCTCCCAATTGTGGTCCTGCGTTGTCACCCTATCACCCGAACTTCTGAATGAAAGTGTCCTTTTCAACATCCATTAAACAGGTGCGGACTACCGTTGTCACCACCAGAGAACCCGCCCTGAGAAATACCACACAGCCTTCATTGCAGTGCATGTGGACTGGAAGCGGCTGCAAAAAATCCCGCAGGGGGTCAGCAGCATCGATATGTAACAAAGTAGGAAGGGAGGGTAAAAATTAGGATTTTATGTAAAAAAAAAAAAAAGCAATACAAAGTGCACTCTGCAAACTTAATGTCATCCATTTTGGGTTTCTATCTACTTTGTTATACAGCCGCAGCAGATTGCCCGGTACAACATTGCTGATGCCGGTCACAACCTGCAGTTTTGTGTTCTAAAAGCATTTTTTTTTAAAAAAAAAAAAAAAGCTGAATCATTTTCTGACTTGTTGCAAAATTGAAACGTTCGGTGTTATAGCGTGGAACTTGCTGGCACATGTATTCCTCATTACTTACCTGTAAAGCAGCATAATTATCCGGATAGGTCGAACGTTTCACTTCGCGCTCCCAGCATGCGGCAGCACATTTGTAAACTGCGACGGCGTTAAGAAAATTGTTTTATAAAACAAAATCATTTTCAGACTCCAAAGAAATTCAAAAGCTTCATATATTGGAGCGCCGGCGAGGGTGTCATTGTAGCTCATTACCCGGCACTTGTCCCAAATGCACATTTTGTTTTGTGTGTTTTTATACTATTGCAGCAAAGAAGATCATTTTGTAGCGGTGCAAAGAAATGAAAATTCTGGTGCCGAAACCGAAACTTCAAATGCGCAGTTTTTAAAAATGAATATATCTCACACTTTCGAGTCCCCACACCTCCCTACCGATTTACATAAGACCTTGCGACAATTCGGGGCCTTATCAGGCTACAAAGTTACCACGTCCAAAACTGAGGCACTCCCACTACACATTCCACCCGTTGTTCTGTCTTCTCTTCAGGAATCCTTTCCTTACCGGTGGTGCACCCACTTTTTAAAATATTCAGGTACTAATATATAGGGAGTGTGTTGGTGTGTTGAAAGCAGAAAAAAATATACAAGTGTAAGGATTTGCTCTCACCTCCATCAATGAGCCTTCCCTCCCCACCTCCATCAATAAGCATTGATGGCTGCTGCATGCTAAAAGGGAGGGAGGGATTTTGGTAGGGTCACAAGGAACCTTCCCTCCCCACCTCCATCAAGGAGCCTTCCCTCCCCACCTCCATCAATAAGCCCTCCCTCCCCACCTCCATCAATAAGCCCTCCCTCCCCACCTCCATCAATGAGCCTTCCCTTCCCACCTCCATCAATAAGCATTCCCTCCCCCCCTCCATCAAGGAGCCTTCCCTCCCCACCTCCATCAATAAGCATTCCCTCCCCACCTCCATCAAGGAGCCTTCCCTCCCCACCTCCATCAATAAGCATTCCCTCCCACCTCCATCAAGGAGCCTTCCCTCCCCACCTCTATCAATGAGCCTTCCCTCCCCACCTCCATCAAGGAGCCTTCCCTCCCCACCTCCATCAATGAGCCTTCCCTCCCCACCTCCATCAATAAGCATTCCCTCCCCACCTCCATCAATGAGCCTTCCCTCTCCACCCTCCATCAATAAGCATTCCCTCCCCACCTCCATCAAGGAGAATTCCCTCCCCACCTCCATCAATAAGCATTCCCTCCCCACCTCCATCAAGGAGCCTTCCCTCCCCACCTCTATCAATGAGCCTTCCCTCCCCACCTCCATCAAGGAGCCTTCCCTTCCCACCTCCATCAATAAGCATTCCCTCCCCACCTCCATCATGAGCCTTCCCTCCCCACCTCCATCAATAAGCATTCCCTCCCCACCTCCATCAAGGAGCCTTCCCTCCCCACCTCTATCAATGAGCCTTCCCTCCCCACCTCCATCAAGGAGCCTTCCTCCCCACCTCCATCAATGAGCCTTCCCTCCCCACCTCCATCAATAAGCATTCCCTCCCCACCTCCATCAATGAGCCTTCCCTCTCCACCTCCATCAATAAGCATTCCCTCCCCACCTCCATCAAGGAGAATTCCCTCCCCACCTCCATCAATAAGCATTCCCTCCCCACCTCCATCAAGGAGCCTTCCCTCCCCACCTCTATCAATGAGCCTTCCCTCCCCACCTCCATCAAGGAGCCTTCCCTCCCCACCTCCATCAATAATGAGCCTTCCCTCCCCACCTCCATCAATGAGCCTTTCCCCCCCCCACCTCCATTAATAAGCATTCCCTCCCCACCTCCATCAATGAGCCTTCCCTCCCCACCTCCATGAATAAGCATTCCCTCCCCCACCTCCATCCACTCCCTATATATTAGTACCTGAATATTTTAAAAAGTTGGGTGCACTTTAAAAAGGATTTCACTCAACACACTCCCTCCTACCACTCCATATATGAGGCCAATCCCCCCCCCCCCCTATTATAGCTATTTCCCGCTCTCTGAAACACTGGGATTCCCTACCCATTTGTTTCCTTGACCGCATTAATGTACTAAAAATGACCGTGTTACTCAAACTCTATATTTATTTGCGACCCTCCCCGTTCCTGTCCCTATGTCCAAACTTCACTCCCTTCAGAAATCTTTCCTGCATTTTATTTTATCACAACAAGCGGCATAGAATTGCATGTTCTGTTTTGCTCTCCCTGCGTTCTAGGGGGGGCTTGGGGGCACGGATATGGTAACCTACTACTATGCAACTCACCTTCGTTTTTTCATGTCATGGTCCACCCATTACCCTCCCAACACATGGACTGAGATCGAATCTTTGCAGCTGTTTCCGGCCCATCCTTGCTCCCTCCTTTGGTGGACCTCAGCAGTGGATGTCTCTTCCTTTCACCACCTATTCCTTGGCCCCATGGACTGTTCCCTGACTGTCTGGCAGAATTGGAAGGCTAAAGTTACACTGATCTCTGAATGTTCCCCACTGACATATATCTTCTATAACCCTAATCTTCAATATGGCCGTGTCCCGGATGTCTCCTTTGGTTGCAGCCAACCTTTTCCAACTGCGTCACTTGGTACACCCGGCGACTCGGAAACTACATCCATTCTCAGATCTCCAGGAAAAAGTTCTTCTACCTGTCCCAACATTTATATATTTACCTTCAAATACGCCACTTTTTTTCTGCCATGTCACCTCCATTGATCATGGGGAAGCCTACTCCCTTTGAACGTTTATGTATACAGGGTCCACACCGGAGGGGTATTACTTCCCCTCCACCTCCGCAACATCTCCAAGATACGTACGTTCCTCACCCCGGACACCACCAAACAACTCGTACACTCCCTCATCATCTCACGCCTGGACTACTGCAACTCCCTCCTCACTGGCCTCCCTCATCATCTCACGCCTGGGCTACTGCAACTCCCTCCTCACTGGCCTCCCTCATCATCTCACGCCTGGACTACTGCAACTCCCTCATCATCTCACGCCTGGACTACTGCAACTCCCTCCTCACTGGCCTCCCTCATCATCTCACGCCTGGGCTACTGCAACTCCCTTCTCACTGGCCTCCCTCAAACGCCTGGACTACTGCAACTCCCACTCTCACGTCTGGACTACTGCAACTCCCTCCTCAGCGGCCAGACTCATCATCTCACGCCTGGACTACTGCAACGCCCTCACATCTCTCCCCCCTACTGCAATCCCTCTCATTGGCCTCCCTTGCATCTCACGCCTGGACTATTGCAACTACCTTCTAACTGGCCTACCCAAACGAACGCTATCCCCACTCCAGTCTACTTCTGAACTCAGCGGCCAGACTCATACAAACTGCACATTCCACCCCTCTCTGCCAATCCTTTCACTGGCCCCATTCACCCCCCCTCTATCCCTTCACTGGCTAACCAACGCATCAAATTCAAACCTAACCCTGACCTACAAAGCCATTCACAACACCGTGCCGACCTGATACCTAAATACCACCCTACCCGTGCCCTTCCTCCTCACAGGACCGCCTACTCTCTAGCTCCCTGTTTCCTCCTCTCCCACGCCCAATTGCAGGATTCTCCAGGACCTCCCCCATCCTCTGGAATTCCCTACCCCAGTCCATTAGACTGTCACCTACCCTCATCACCTTCAGCGCACACCCTGAAGACCCACCACTTCAGGGAGGCCTACCCCGCCCTCACCTAACAACTCACCTCCTCCACTCCTCCCACCACTCCATCCCCCACAGCCACTTCCTCCTGTACCACCACTACCCCCCTCCCTCCTAGACTGTAAGCTCCAAGGATCAGGGCCCTCGAACCCCTCGTGTATTGTATTGTTACTGTCTTGTCTCATGTTCTGTCCCCCACTATAATGTACTGCGCTGAGCATACCCTTTGGCGCTATATAAATCCTGTATAATAATAATAATAATACTTCTAACCAGGGGCGGACTGACAACTCATGGGGCCCCCGGGCAATAGGGGATCATGGGGCCCGTGTCCTTGCCCAAACTCAAAAAAGCCTATGAAAAAGGTACCAGGGGTGTCTCATGGGGCCCCCTACTGATCCCGGGCCCTCGGGCAGTGCCCGAGTTTCCAAATGATCAGTCCGCCCCTGCTTCTAAACACATATAGACTCCTTATGGACGCCCCCTCCTTGTCCAATGATACTCACCTTTACATGCGCAAATGGTCTCAATTCTTACAATGTGACATTGATTTGTTAATGTGGAAGAAAATTTTGGAAAACGCACCTAGATCTTCTGTCTGTGTGGTTTTTAAGGAGAATCCATACAAGATCATGATGTTGAGGTACAAAACGTTCTCCACGCTTACAACCCGCGTGCTTCTCCTGCCTGCTGGCGATGTGGTGAAGACCTCGGTTCTCTCTACCATACTTTTTGGACAAGCCGTTCCATTACTCCCTTTTGGGAAGATGTTTTTTCCTTGTTACAATCGCTTTTGCATCCCTCTCTCCCATTTGAACCATTATATTTTTTATTAAATCTACCATTCCCGGGACTATCTAAATCAGTGGTTCTTAACCTGGGTTCGATCGAACCCCAGGGGTTCGGTGAGTCAGTCTCGCGGGTTCGGCGGAGGTGAAGACCCACACCCGACTCATATGATTCGTGCAGTAAATATTCATTATTATGTTTTTTGTTTTTGTGTGAAAATCATGTTTTAATGGTTTTGTTCTTTGTTCTTAACGGTTTTGTTCATTTTGTGCACCTATGTATAAATATATACCTATGTTTTGAATTTTAAAAATCATATTTTATTTTTCCAATTAAGAAGGGTTCGGTGAATGCGCATATGAAACTGGTGGGGTTCAGTACCTCCAACAAGGTTAAGAACCACTGATCTAAATCATCCAGGAAACTTTCTGTACATGTCCTGACCGCGGCTAGAAGCATTCCTATGTGTTGGCTATCCTCTACTCCCCCTTCAATGCCGATCTTATACAAAATTATTGCTGATGTAAGACAGGCGGAGTATTTTGATAGTTGTTCGATTGCTGTGTCTGAGGCAGTATGGCAGCCATGGGAAACCTTCATTTCCTCTTCACCGGCCCAAAATGTAAGGTCCTAATAACCTCTCCACTGTTATTTTATGACATTGCTTGTCCTGAACCTATGTAGATTTACCATCGATGTACCTTTCTGTTATGTTTTTCTTTCTTTTTTAAACATAAAGTTTGTATACTTATTTGAAAACCAATAAAAATTGTTAATATAAAAAAAAAATGAATATATATTTTTGGGGAAAAAATACACTCTGAGATTAAAAAAAAAACAATACATACCCATTTGTTTTGTAAAATATGAAAGAAGATGTTACGGCGAGTAAATAGATACCCAACATGTCACGCTTTAAAATTGCGCACGCTCATGAAATGGCGTGAAACTGCGGTTCTTCTCCAAGGGTCATCAAAATATAGTAAACTTGATTACCCTCTAATCTAATATAAGTGTATAAACATAAAAGTGTATAAACATAAAATTCAAACCCCAAAAGAATATAAACAAAAAAGCAAAAAAAAACCACCCAAAAAATTGAAATATAAAATAAAAGCAAAAAAAGTCCAAAATAAAGTCCCAAATAGTTATATCAAAATCTTTATCTGTGATATCTTAATTCTTCATATCTTCCAAAATCTTTGTGATATATTTCCAACCAGATCTTCATATACACCAAAGAAAAGAACTCAACATGTGTGATATCTTCAAAGAAAAGGGGTATCTAGACAACCGTGCCACACGTGTTTCATGCACATAAAAAATAAACGTGCCACCACAACCGTGAAAAAGGAAAAATCCCTCAGCCTTAGGAGTCAATCCACTGCATACCACTAAAGGAAGGTCATAATTACCCTCAGAATGGTATCAAGGGTCTGAGTATTTCTTTCCAACCTTTAAAATATTCCTTCAGCCTTTCCAGCCACTTCCCACAGACCTCATAAACAGACCATGGATCAGTATGTATCATAAAAACTTATAGCACTTTATTGTAGCAACTTACATTCAAATATAATGACATCAGCTTCAACATCACAAGCGATATGTTCACAGTCCTGCCTCTCCTCATAAGTGTATAGATTCCACACTATCTCACTCCCGAGGGGGAACCGATTGCCTGTGGTGAGTCTCCAGTACCTCAAAGCCCCATGAGGATTCCAGGAAGCCACAGCCGCATGTACCAGGATCAAAAATGGCCGTCACCGCACTTCCGGAAGAGCGTAGCTACGTCACCACATCACGTGCCCCGGACGCGTTTCGTCACATCCGGACTTTATCAACAGGGATACGGATGTGTCTCCTCATTCCCCTTAAGTACCAACCAGGGCGAGAAAATAATTGCCGCGGCCATCTTACATCCTGGAACACTGGATATCCTCACTCACTTATAAAAGGCATATCAGGGCCAGTGAGACGGAACACAGAGAAGCCATTATCCAAAACGGCAAAACTGTTACCAGCACACCCCCCAATAATTCAACCGCACTTTCCACCAAAACATCATAATACTTCAAAGAACTCCCTTTTATCCCTTTAATCTATATCCTTCCCGAAGATACATAAAAGTTCTTAAAAACCCTCCAGGGAGGCCTATCATTAATGGCATTGGCTCAGTGCATGCAAGGATAGGCCAATATGTAGATTTCTTTCTGCAACCTATTGTTAGGCAGATGCCTTCCTTTGTAAAAAGATAGTCAGGATATATTACAACTTTTGGAGGGTATGGAGGTTACAGAAGACACTTTGTTGGCCACCATTGATGTTAATTCCCTTTATACCAGTATAAAACATGTGGATGGCTTGGAAGCCATCAAATGGGGTTTGCAGAATTTTTCTGAACTCCATAGAAAACAGAGGAAACTTATCATTCAGCTATTAGATTATAGCATGAGGAATAAATTTTATTTTTGGTATAAAGGGGAATTCTTCATTCAGCAGAGGGGTGTAGCAATGGGGGGGCGAAGTTCGCCCCCAGTTTGGCCAATATTTTTTTTGGCCAAATGGGAGGATGCAGAAATTTTTGGTAGAAAAAAGTGGGGAGGCCTGAAGGTGTGGAGGCGGTACAATTGACGACATCTTGGTAGTATGGGAGGGTACTGATGTAGAATTTAACAGCTTTATAGACCATATTCACACAAATAAACATGTATTAGGGTTTTTCGATTGCTAAGAGTAGGGAATCAGTGAATTTCCTATCCTAGACTTACATATGTTTAAATCTGAGAACAAATTGTGCTTCAAAACCTTCTTCAAAAAAACAGATAGGAACGGATTTATTCCCCACCAATAGTTGCCATCACCCTTCATGGATTCAAGGAATAAAAAGGGCCAATTCATACGTGTTATGAGGAACTGTTCAAGGCTGGAGGATTACATTATACAATCAAGTTGATAAAAAATCGGTTTGTGTCTAAAGGATATGATCCCAAACAATTGGAAAAAATTAGATATAAAGTGAGTCAGAATTATATAGGAGATAGGAAGAAAAAAAAGAAATACTATAAGTAAGAGATACAGTGATGGTAAAGAAAATAAAGTAGTGGATTGTGCCTTCATCTCAAAATTTAGCTGTCAGTATACAAAAGGAGTAGAAAATATTATTAGGAAGCATTCTTAAACTGAATAATTTTTTATTACATAAAGATCCATGTTGGTTTTTTTTAAAAGATATTTTTAAAAAAACCCTGACAAACAATACTCGTTTTAATAACTTAGAAAAAGTGAGAACCTAAATTTATAAAATTAAAAGGGGTAAAATAAAAATAAGGAATTAACTAGAAAATAGGAAATTTAAGATGTTTGGGACAAGGTAAATCAAGGCTTCTTTCCTTGTAGAAAGTATTAAAAAATTTGTAAAAATAAATTATAAAAAAATTTAAATCATGTAACATTTAAAATTGTCAAACAGAAAATCGAATCTTTTAAAATAAATAAAAATCCACTTGCAATAATAATAATATGTTAGATAATTATTAAAAATAACAATAATAAAAATCCAATATATTGTTAAAATAAAAAAAGAGATAAAAAAAATAAAAAATTGAAAGCAAAAACATGTATCAAAATGATAAAAAAAAAAATAAAAAAGAAAACAATATATAAAACAAGTTAAATCAAACAAAAAAATTTCATAAATATATTAAATTTAATTAAAAATAAGAATAGCCATTTAAAAAAAATTAAACAAATGGATTATTAAAAAATGAATAATAATAAAAAGCGCTAGAAAATAATAAGAAAATAATAAGATATCCAAAGTAAAAAAAAAATTAATGAATTAGTAATTTATTGGCTTAAAATAAATAAAATTAAACTCATTTAAAAATATAAATAATTATAAAAAATTAAGATTAAGTAATTGTACCTTTAATAATAAAAAATTAAAAATATTAAAAATATATAAATTCATTATCTATCTTCATAAAGGATTGAAAGATTGGCATTTTTTTCTCTATAAAAAATTCTTAAAACGAGATGATTGCTTATTTCAAACTAGAAAAAAACTTATAATCGAAATGAAAAAGTTTCACTTAAAAAGCAGAAAAATAAAACAGTAAAAATAATTTACAAACTGCAAATTTATAAGAATCAAAATGAAAAAACTGGATAATAATTTAAAAATTTTAAAATTAATTAATAAAATTAAAAATTTATAAGTAAAAATAAATACAAGATTTAGATAGTTAGTTATTATTTATAATCATTTTACTTATTTATTCGAATTATAATTCTTAATAATATAGCCATATTACAATAATATATTAAGAATTGATAGTCTACAATTGATTATAAATATTTATAAATTCATTTTAATTTAAATTTTAATTTATATTTTGGAAAATTTCTAAATAAATATAGTAAACTATTTTATATATATATTAATTTTTTCTAATTATTGAAAAAATTAAAAATTTAAGTTTTATTTTGAGCTAATTCATTCAAATAATATAGCGCCGCATAAAAAGAAAAAAAGGGTATCCATTATATTTTTTGTGTGGGGAAATATATATTTTATATTAGAAAAATATATTAAGCACTCTTTTTTTTATGCACAATTCTTTAATACAATAACTTCATTCTTGGTAGGGGACACCCAAGTTAACTTTGGACACAACTAATAAGAAAAGAAAAATGAGAAATTTATCTCAAAAACGTATAAACATTTAAAAATGAACGTTTACAATTATTCAATAATCCAGTATTCTTTGTTAAAATGTCTAATCTCGGTATGAATATAGCTGTAAAAAAAATAAGCAACCATTTCCTTCTGAGGTCTCTTTGCGAAATGTAAGTTCTAATATCTATTTCTCTTTTTGGATTTGTTTCCTACGTTTTTGCTTTTAGAAAAAAAATAAATTTCATTTATTGAAAAATCTGTTTCTATAAAATAAAAAGTTACTTCTTTTAAAAAAAAAAAATGCAATGAAAAATACAATTTCTAAAAAATGGAAAAAAAATAAGATATTTTTAATAGTAATTATAGAAAATATGAAAATTAATAAAATAATAGTTTTATAAATAATAAAAATATTACTCTTTTTTTTTAAATTTTATAAAAAATTATAAAAATTAAACACAGCTGAAAATTATATTTTAAAAAAAATAAAATTAGATGGATGAAAAAAAAAAAAAAAAAATAGGTGGATAAATATTTGGTTATGCCAGCGTCTTTATTTCCTCGCTTTTTTGAATGTGAGTTCTTTTTTGTGTTGCGTATTCTTTTTATCATAATTTTTTTTTTTTGTTTTCTTTTTTTTTTTTTCTTTTTGTTTTTTTCTTTTTTTTCTTCCCTTTTTTTCTCTTATAATTTTTACTTTTCTTTTTTATTTTATCTTTTTTTTTTTTTTTTTTTTTTCTTTCATTTTTATTTTAATCTTTTTTTTTTTCTATTTCCCCTTCTTGTTTTATTTTTTTTTTTTTATTTTTTTTTTTTTTTTTTTTCCTTTTTTTTATTTTTTTTTTTTCCCCCCCCCCCCCCAACACCCCCTACCCACCCCCAACCCCCCCCCCTCCCCCCCCATCCCCCCACATTTTTTTTCCCCCCCGAACCCCACCCCCCCTCCCTTTTTCCCCCCCCCCCACCCAATCCCCCCCCCCCCCCCCCCCCCCCTCCCCCCCCACCACCCCGCCTTCTTTTTTTTTTTTTTTTTCCCTTCCCCACTTCCCCCCCCCCCATTATTACCCGCCACCCCTCCATCCCCCCTTTTTTTTGTATTTAACCCCCCCCCCCACACCCCCCCCCCTCCCCCCCCCCACCCCCCCCCCCACAATCCAACCCCCCCCCCCCCCCCCCCCCCACCCCTCCCCCCCCCCCCCCCCCCCCCCCTTTTTACCCCCCCCCCCCCCCCCCCCACCCCCCCCCCCCCCCCCCCCCCCCCCCCCCCCCCCCCCCCCCCCCCCCCCCCCCCCCCCCCCCCCCCCCCCCCCCCCCCCCCCCCCCCCCTCCCCCACTCCCCCCCCCCCCCCCCCCCCCCCCACCCCCCCCCCCACCCCCCCCACCTTGTGAACCTCAGCACCTTTTCTATTTTATTTTTTTTATCTTGTTTCAAATTCTGCCTTTCTTTCTTTTGTTGTTTTTATCCATCCCTTCCATAATTTCGTTACCTCACCAATCATTATTTTTTTTTTCTTTTACTCACAATTTCCTTTTATATTGCGTCATACTCCTTTTTAATGCTTTCCCATATAAAAAAAAGTTTCGTATTGCTCTTGGATTAAAATTATTTTTATTACCCTTTTACGAATTTTTATACCCCGTTGATTTTTTTTTCATATCCTTTCACATACTTCACTTCCATTAGTTTTTTTCTTGTATTTTCCATTTAATTCGGAATCCCCGTATCTGTCCACCAATTTTTTATTTACAGTCATCTAAACCCAAATCACAGACTTCCCCCATACACACCATTTCCTACACCTACACCAAAAACTAATAGCCAACCATCACCCACAACCCTTCAAGGTACTCTCTCATTCAACAACAATCTTATACAACCCCACCCCTCCCCCCCTCCAATAAAAACAACCCCCTCGGGAAACCCTACAAACATGCGACCACGCCAAAATTGCAAAATAATTCACACCCCCATAAGAAAACCGCACACACAACAAATTCTTTTACTAAGTGATCCACATCACAACATTCCCATAACCCCCCCCCAATCCCATCTGGATCCCCGAAATCTGGCTGTAAACCCAACTCCCCGCGCCCAAGCTCTTGGGCCTGGGTGAGGGTCCCTGCTCTTCTTATGGTGGGTGACGCCCTCTTACCAACACCACACGTTGTCATACATATCTTAGTAAATGTCCACTACCAACCGCTGTGCCAGTAACTCAACCCAAACACACACAACACGACAACAAACCCCCGCCGCGATATGTGTTGCCAAACCCACCCCATAGCCTCCGGATCCCTCCGGAAACCAAAAAGTCCCCTGTACCTTACCAATGTCCCTTGGGACACCCTCCTACCTGCTGGTTTATGGCAACACATCGCAGCTCCATAAAAACCCTCACCTGTAGCTCCTTAACACCCCCCAACATTTTATCTCCCCCCTTCCCACCCACACGGTGCCAATCCTTACCCGCTAGGCCCCGTCCCCGTCGCCGCTCCCACCATGCAAAGACCCGAAAACACTTAATTCCAACAAGTGTTTGTCAACCCCGAATTTAGTGATTCGTAACATAACAAACCCAAAACGCCCCCCACGCAAGGGTAACCAATTACATGTTTTTCCGCCACCCCCTTATTTGCCACACGTTTCCCCCCCGAACGAGGAGAAAAAACCACACCTCGTGCCGCCAACCTCGCATCCCTCGTCGTTGTCCCCTGTACCCTGCAGTAAGCCCCACCCCTACCCATTCAATGTTTAGTGAAAACCGAAGTACCAACATTTGGCATGCGACGTCACCATACCCTTAACCTCCATCACCCCCGGCCCCACCGCACTTCCAGGCCCCCACCATACCCTTCCCGTACAGCCTCCTCAACACCATCAACCCCCCTCACCTCTGCCCCACGTCCAATTTCATACTCCATATTTTCCGGAACCCCAGTTTTTTCTCGACCCATTGCTATTAAACAATACAAAACATGTACCGCCCCTCCTATGAGTGCCCTTCCCACAAAAACAAAGCGTCTGGACCCCCCACCCCGTCCCCACTATAACATTCAAAATTTTGATAATGAAAGTCTCAATGTAACCCAACCCACATATCGCCGCCCTTATTCACAATGCCACACTCGCATATTTGTCACCCTACACAAAATACAAAACTCCCCTCCGTCCAATAATTGCCAAGTTCGTATCTTAACCCGCCTTAAAAACCCCCATTCCACCAGCCCCCGCCTTGGTTTGGTCTTATCCCGCCCCCAAACCGGTCTATGACCCACAAAGAACGAAAACATAGCGATCATTCGTTCACCATACTCACCGCGCAACCTCTGGATAAACCGCGCTTGTGCCCTATATTCACTAATCGGTACCTGTGTTCATCCCAACCCTATACGTATGCACAAGCATTGAAAAACCAACATCATAAAATATAAAACCCAATGTAAGTAAACACCCCGTCACACCGCCTTCTTATACCATGACTTGCGCCCCTAACTCAAACATTCACTGGAGACTGTTGAGGCCCCCCATCGGCCACTCTTCCCCTAAGTCCAGATACTACCAGCCAGTGCATAGATTTCCCCCTCATAAATATTGGAGCATGCCATATGTCATTTGCCCACCGCCCCCATCCCACTCCTTCCAAATGCTGAACCCTCCTGCATAACCTTCATGGCCCTAACCCCTTGCGGCACCTATTCCCCCCATTAATCGCAACTCCAACCACCCGGCTGCCCACGCAAGCAACGCCCAGTCCGATAGCCACCCCTCCCCCTTCCGGCCCCCTGTGAAGAAGAGAAGTTAATATCTGGACTCGGCGGTCCCATCCCCCCACAAGCCCCCACACGCCCACCCGCTCCCCCTACTTCCTCATCATACGGAAACGGTTCAAGATCCCCCCATGACCCCCCCAGGCTTATGTACCCTCCATGCCCTTTCCCCCATTTTACTCAACCCTCTGATGGTCCCCAGCCGCACTTTACGACCCCCCCCCCCTTTAATTCTATACTGAGACAATCAGGGTCTTACGTGTATCCCGTTTTCCACCGCATTTCCACCTTCCCTCATGCCCTGTATTGATAGCCCCTTTTTTTTTAGCCCAGCCGCCTTCATCCTTTTATTTCCACCATCTTTTATGTTTTTTTTTTTTTTTGTACTATCCACCAATATTTACTTCCCCAACACCCCCCCATCCCCACCTTAACCCACAACCATTTCCCCATCTATCACCAATCGCGCCCGCCCAACCCCAGTTTACCACTCCCCCCCCCACCCCCCAACCCCACCTGCACCAGCCATTTCCCCCATTGAATTAGACCAGTACCTATTCTTACCTTCCCACCCGCCTCTCCCAACCCCGTGAATCGGCTGTCAATACTTGTGATATGTCGTTCCTTCCACCCTCTCATTCCTTTGTTCTTGTTATATTAAACTTCCTTTTATTTTTCTTACTTACAGAACCCCATGTGTGCTAGATTAAGCCTCGTCTGAGTTGACCTCACGGCAGCCATCCTGCTCACTACCATCCAGTAAAAACGCCTCGGAAAATCAATACCCAGACCCTTGATACCATTCTGAGGGTAATTATGACCTCCCTTAGTTGTCATGCAGTGGAGTGACACCAAAGGCTGAGGGATTTTTTCCTTTTTTCACCGTGTTGTGGTGGCACGTATTTTATTATGCTCATGTGCATGAAACACGTTGTGGACACTGCGAAAGTCTATATCCCCCTTTTCTTTGAAGATAATCACACATGTTAGTTCTTTTCTTTGAGGTATATGAAGATCTGGTTTGGAAATATATCACAAAGATTTTGGAAGATATGAAGAATTAAGATATCACTCGGATAAAGATTTTGATATAACTATTTGGGACTTTATTTTGGACTTTTTTTGCTTTTATTTTATATTTCAATTTTTTGGGTGTTTTTTTTTTTTTTTTTTTTTTTTGCTTTTATTGTTTATATTCATTTGGGTTTTGAACATTATGTTTTATACACTTTTATGTTTTTTATACACTTATATTAGATTAGAGAGGTAATCAAGTTTTACTATATTTTTGATGTTATTTGTACTTCAGGGGAAGGATTGTGTTGGTAACTTGGTGGGGAATCCCATGGCTTATTCCTGTGAAAGGATAGTGCTAATTTGTTGAAAATCTTCTCCAAGGGTGATGCTTTAAAAATGCCTACAGGTTAGCAGTGTGACGTTACAGAGGAGGTCAAGTGCGAGAATTATTGCTCTCGCTCCGACGTTCATAGGCGATACCTCACATGTGTGGTTTGAAGACAATTTACATATGTGGGCGTGGCCTATGTATGCGTTTTACTACTACAACATGCGAGCACGGGGGGACGGGGGAGCTTTAAACTTTTTTTTTTTAAATTTAATTTGTTTCATTTTTATTTTTTTTTCTATTGTGTGCTTATAGCTGCCGATGGAAGGAGAGGAGGGGAGCTGGCAGCCCCTGGGGGGTGCGGGCACACAGGGGGACCTGGGCAGCAGGGAAGGTGATGGGTGATTGGGGGCACTTACTGGAACCAATCCCCTGTATGACCCTCTAGGCAGCAGCTTAAATCCAGCAGGAGGGAGAGAAGAAGCCAGCTTTTAGCTGCTGTAGAGAGATCCGTACAGGAAACCGGTTCCAGTAATTGCCCCCCTGCCTTGCCAATCACCCTCCCTGCCCACATATGATTCACCAACTGCCTGGGCCCCCCTGCTGGCCTGGGCCCCATACATGAGGACTGGTGGTAACCCCTTATCCATGGCCCTGGCTGTAAAGGAGAGGTGGGTGATGTGAGGGGAGGCAGTGCTGTCGGGGGGATGTTAATGGGGGCAGGTGAAGTGAAGGGGGGCAATGCTGTGTGTGTGGTGGGGGGGTAATGTGTAGGGAGGCAGTGCTGTAGGGGGGGGGGGTTATGTGAAAAGGGCAAAGCACACTCCTGTGTGTGTCTTGGATGGGGATTTGTGATGTGAGGGGGAGGCATTGTGGTGGGGGGAAGGGTGAAGGGGGCAGTAATGTGGGGGGTGATTTGAAGGAAGGCAGAGTACTGTGGGGGGGAGGGGGGGTGATGATTAGAAAGGGGCCTGAGGACTGTTGATAAGAGGGGTGTGATGTGAAGGGGGTTCAGTACACTATAGTGAAAGGGGGAGGGGGTGATGTGATGAAGGGGACCTGAGAACACTACTGTGAAAGGACAACTGATATGAAGTGGAGGACTTAGGACACTGATATAAGAACAGGATTGTGATATAAGATGGGGGACGGGGGGTGATTGTGACGGGAAGGATCTGAGTCTTCACACAAACATGGGATTCGGACCTCCATACATTTTAATTCAATACTACTGAGGTAGATGGCCTCTCTTACACCTCTTTCAAACCAGTTGTCTTTTCTGTCCAAAGTGAACCTTCACTGTCCTCCAAAGAATGTCTGTTTTCCTTAAGTTGTCAAAAGACATCTGGGTCTTGGCCTTCACAATTTGTTCTCCTGTGTTGGTCCTTTCGCTTGTTGACAGGTTGCCTCATCTCCCCAAAGTATATGGCATGACAATAGCACTCCATGTGATCTGCTTCTCCTTCCTGTTCCATGGTCCTGTGCTTTTACACATTGGGCTAGGCTTCCTGTAGACTTCAACGTCCAAGTCAATCCCCTCCTTAACATACAAATACCATCTGTGCCCCGCACAAAAATGTGAAAAACTCAAATAAATATAGGTGTAGCAATACATGTGAATACATGGAAGAAAATTTTACTGATCGGGACCTCCATAAATTTTAATTCAATACCCCTGACGTAGACGGCCTCTCTTACACCTCTCGCAATCCAGTTGTCTTTTCTGTCCAAATTGTACCTTCACTGTCCTCCAAAGAATGTCTGCTTTCCTTAAGTTGCCGAAAGACATCTGGGTCTTGGCCTTCAGAATTTGTTCTCCTGTGTTGGTCCTTTCGCTTGTTGAGAGGTTGCCTCATCTCCTTAAAGTATAGGTCTTTGCAGCCCTCACTACATGGCACTGCATATACCAAGTTATTTCCCTTGTTGGGTGTTCGGTCTTTTGGATGTCCAATTGTCTGCCTCGGTGTATTGTTGGGCTTGAAGGACACAGAGATGTTGATGGTCCTTATTCATTTTTTCCAGCACTCCAACTACATATGGCATGACTATGGCACTCCTCGCGATCTGCTTCTCCTTCCTGTTCCATGGTCCTGTGCTTTTACACATTGGGCTAGGCTTCCTGTAGACTTCAATGTCCAAGTCAATCCCCTCCTTAACATACAAATACCATCTGTGCCACGCACAAAAATGTGAAAAACTCAAATAAATATAGGTGTATTAATACATGTGAATACATGGAAGAAAATTTTACTGATCGAACCTCCATAAATTTTAATTCAATACCCCTGACGTAGACGGCCTCTCTTACACCTCTCGCAATCCAGTTGTCTTTTCTGTCCAAATTTTACCTTCACTGTCCTCCAAAGAATGTCTGCTTTCCTTAAGTTGTTGAAAGACAGCTGGGTCTTGGCCTTCAGAATTTGTTCTCCTGTGTTGGTCCTTTCGCTTGTTGAGAGGTTGCCTCATCTCCCCAAAGTATAGGTCTTTGCAGCCTCACTACATGGCACTGCATATACCAAGTTATTTCCCTTGTTGGATGTTCGGTCTTTTGGATGTCCAATTGTCTGCCTCGGTGTATTGCTGGGCTTGAAGGACACAGAGATGTTGATGGTCCTTATTCATTTTTTCCAGCACTCCAACTACATATGGCATGACTATGGCACTCCTCGTGATCTGCTTCTCCTTCCTGTTCCATGGTCCTGTGCTTTTACACATTGGGCTAGGCTTCCTGTAGACTTCAACGTCCAAGTCAATCCCCTCCTTAACATACAAATACCACATACCAAAAATGTGAAAAACTCAAATAAATATAGGTGTATCAATACATGTGACTCACATAGTATCAAAAACAATTAAACAAAATATATATCACCCTTGCGTATCAAAGTCCAAACAGTATGAAATGTGAAAAAGTCTCAAATAAAGTCTTTTGCTGTAGTCTGTTCATCCAATTCACCACAAACATCCACCGGATAAGTTCCTCCACCTTGAAGCAAACGATGGCCACTCTATTCCAAAAGCTTATCATTCTCTAGAATCTTGGAGTATTTTTTTTTCAATAGTCTCTTGGCATGGAATAATCAATCACCACCAACAGTGAGAAAAACCGTCACCAACACACAGATTGGCCACTCACCTTAAAACGTACAGTTGTGTTGAAAATAATAGCCGTGTGTTGAAAAAAGTGACTAAAGCTGAAAATCCTTCTAGTAGCTTTTCTTTCCATCCACACAAATGCATTGGGAACACGACACATTCTATTCCAAATCACAACATGAAGAAAAATACATCAAATTTGTGTTGTTCCTCTAAAAAAATGGAAGAAAAGTGAATATTAGACGGTTCAAAAAAATCGCAGTGTTTGTATTCTTCTTTACAAACTCCAACATTCACTATATAAACTGAGAAATGTTTGAAGATTTTGCTTTCCTTTGAATGACTTCATGAATATTTGGTTGTAGTCGCACTGTTTCTGAGAACTGCTGTACATCTGTGTTGCATGGAGTTCCCCAACTTCTGGCCCCTGTGATCAGGTATTCCAGCCCAGGATGATTGGACCACATTCCACAGTTCTTCTCTATTTCTTGGTGGTTTTGCCTCAGAAACTGCATTTTTGATGTCACCCCACAAGTTTTCTATTGGATGAAGATCCGGGGATTGGGCTGGCCACTCCATAACGTCCATCTTGTTGGTCTGGAACCAAGATGTTGCCCGTTTACTGGTGTGTTTGGGGTCGTTGTCTTGTTGGGAACACCCATTTCAAGGGCATTTCCTCTTCAGCATGAGGCAGCATGACCTCTTCAAGTATTCTGATGTATTCAAACTGATCCCTGGTATGCGATAAATAGGCCCAACACCGTAGTATGAGAAACATCCCCATATCATGATGCTTGCACCACCATGCTTCACGGTCTTCACAGTGTACTGTGGCTTGAATTCAGTGTTTGGGGGTCGTCTGACAAACTGTCTCCGCCCACTAGACCCAAAAAGAACAATCTTACTTCCATCAGCCCACAAAATGTTGCCCCATTTCTCTTTAGGCCGGTCAATGTGCTCTTTGGCAGATTGTAACCTCTTCAGCACACGTCTTTTTCCCAACAGTGGGACTTTGCGGGGACTTTCTTGCAGATAGCTTGGCTTCACATCGGCGTCTTCTAATTGTAACAGTCCTCACAGGGAACGTCACACCTTCTTTCATCTTCCTGGAGCTGATTGTTGGCTGAGTCCTCACAGGGAACGTCACACCTTCTTTCATCTTCCTGGAGCTGATTGTTGGCTGAGTCCGCCCCATGTTGGCTATTCTTCTATCCATTCCAATGGTAGTTTTTCGCTTTCTTCCACGTCTTTCAGGTTTTGGTTGCCATTTTAAAGCATTTGCCATCATTTTAGCTGAGCAGCCGATCATTTTCTGCACTTCTTTATATGTTTTCCCCTCCAATCAACTTTTTAATCAAGGTACGCTGTTCTTCTGAACAATGTCTGGAACCACCCATTTTCCTCAGAATTTCAGAGAGAAATGCACTGTAACCAGCATGTCCAACATTTGCTGCCTTCCTTCCTTAAATAAGGGCAATAATTGCCACCTGTTTATCAAATAATGAATGACCTCACTAATAGAACTCCACACGGCTATTATTGTGAACACGCCCCTTTCAATGAGTGATTCAATGACACAGAATCAGCAGCATGCATGTCATGACTGTTGGGTCTGTTGGATTTCTATGACTCTACTACACCTGCTAGGAAATTATTTGCCATGTAGAAATATCATTTCCACCAAAAACAGTGATTGATCCGGTTAGTGATGTCTGACGGCTAGTATTTTGAACACAACTGTAGACCTTTAAGTCTAAAGGACAAAATTTGCACCTTCCCCTTTAACAGTCGGGATCAGCTTTAGGCGACAGGCACTCTGTGTAGGTTTCTGTCCATTTTCCAGGTCAGACTCTCCACCAATGCAGCTTAAAAAATACAAACATGACCCAACAGTGCGCTCTAATTAAAAAATGTTTTAGGTCTCTTTATTAAAAACAATATAAGACACTTCACAGAGTACAATGTGCGCTAAAATAACAGAACGGGGTAAATCCGCGGGTCACTGCTAAGTAGAAGCCTCCAGATGACAGCTCAGGGAGCTGATGGTTTGGGCTCTACTCTAGCACACAACTAGCAGAAAGCTCCGCCCTACGTGTTTCGTCAGTCTTACAACTTCTTCAAAGGGGCTCCTTAACCACTTCCCGACCGGCCGTTTTATATAAACGGCCGGACGGTGGCACTGCAGGGTCGGGTGGCCGTTTATAAATGTCCTCCCCGCACCCTGCTTGTGCGTGCTCCCCGGGAACGCGCAGCACCACGGTCCGGTGCCCGCTGTGTCCTCCGGACAGAGTGAAACATTGATCATCGGAGGGGACCTCTGTACGAGGTCCAGATCATGTGATCACTGATTGGCCAATCAGTGATCACATGCAAAATAGTAAGCAAGATGTCACTTCTGACATCATTGCTTACTACGTGTGAAATCTGTGAATGATCACAGAGGTCACATGGTACAAGGCTATTCACAACAGCCTTGTACCATGTGACAAGCTGTGACCAATCACAGCTCACTCAGTAGTTCTCAATGGCTGCAAGAATGCAGACAGAGAGAAAGAGAAATGATTGTTTTTACATCCTATATGGGTGTAAAAGCAATCAGTGTAAAAAAAAAAAAAAAAAAAAATCTTCATCACACCCCAAAAGTAGTACAGTGTCACCATGGTGACACTGTACTGCAAGGGTGACAATATGTAAAAAAATAAAAATAAAATAAAATAAATAATAATATTAAAAAAAATATAAAAATGGAAAAAAAAAAATGTTTACAAGTTATAATTTTTGGTTATAAACTAATTTGGCTTGTTTTTTTTTTTTTTTACTACAAAGATAACAGAATATGTTTTGGCCAAGATTTATGATGAAATATTATTTATTTGCAAAATTTTATAAGAAAAACACTTTTTTTCTAAATTTTTGGACATTTTCATTTACATAGCAAAAAAAATTAAAATCCCAGCGGTGAATAAATACCACCAAAAATAAAGTTTTATCTGTCTCAAAAAAAATGGTAAAAAATTCATATGGGTACAGTGTTGCATGACCGCGCAATTGTCATTCAAAGTGTGATAGCGCTGAAAGCTGAAAATTGCCCCGGACAGGAAGGGGGTGAAAGTGTCCGGACTGGAAGTGGTTAACATGTAACACAAAGTCCAAAAAGAATATTTTTTTTTTAATTCTGTTTGTCTTCCCGTTGTAACCTGGAGGAGCTGGAGATCATCAGCAAAGCATGTTAGTAAAATCAAACTGTCCAGTTTTATTGTCAAAACAGGCAATTGGTGCAAAACATACAGGGTTGTCTCATCACCAGTCACACTCATCCATTAACAGGGTGTTTGAAAGCTCCTGCCCACCTCAGGGTCCCAAAAGAGGAGGTCTTCATGGTTCAGCAATCAAGCCTCAGCCACAAGCTAGTCCACATGTTCACTCCGCTGTTTTCTGCTCTGCTTTACTCTACCACACTGACAGGCGCTGACTTTGTGTTCTTCAAGATTTCTCCTCCACCTCCTCCATGTACAGGACAGCTACAATGGGAGATACTGGTGATCCCATAACACTGCCATGTTGTTTGTCTGGAGAAGTTATTGTTGTACCTGCAATAGGTGATGTTAAGGAAAGGTTCAGCAAATAACATACTTGGCCTGGCCTGAGCTCTGTTCTCTACTGTCAAAAGTCTTATCTCAGATGTTATCTCAGATTTCAGATGCCGCCCTACCATCCCAATAGTCTCTGCAGTTGGTGTACAAGTGAACAGAGATGTGACATCATAGGACGCCATTGTCTCCTCTGACTCTACCTTCAATCCACTTACCTCGTAGACAAGTTCTTTGGAGTTCAGAATGTGGTGGACTGTGTTGCTGACTAAGGTGATAGGCTTGATCATAGGGGGACACCTCCATTGGGTATCCTTGTGTAGGGAGTCATACAAACATAGTGCAGCTTCTCCTAGACAGAGAAGGTGATACACGGTCCAATCAATGGATTTCATCTCTTCTAGGTGCTGTGAGCAGTCTAATACCTTCTTCTTACAACAACTGGGGTCCCTCTATAATGACCAGTGCTGGCTTCACTGAGAAGGGGTGGTCACCTTTCTCTCTCTCTCTGTCTTTCTCCTCTCCTCTGCTCCCGTCTCCTCTTCCCTTCTTCCCCATTTCCTCTCCTCTCTCCCCTTCCCTCTTCCTCACCCTCTCCTGTCCTCTCTATCCTCCCCTTCTCCCATTCTCTCTTCTCTTTCCCTCTATCCTTACACTCTTCCTTTTCCTCTCCACTCCTCTCCCGTTCTCTTTTTCTCCTCTCTTCTCGCTCTCTTCTTCTCCTTCTTCTCTGTTCCTCCTCTCCTCTCTTCCTCCTCTCCCTCTTCTTTTCTTTCTCCCTCCCTCTTGCTCTTCCTTTCTTTCTCCTCTCTCCCTCTCCTCTCCTTTCCTATCCTCTCCCTCTTCCTTTCTTTCTCCATCTCCTCTCCCTATTTTTTTCCCCCTCTCCTTTCCCTCCCGCTCTTCTTTTCTTTCTTCCTCTCCTCTCCCTTCCTTTCTTTCTCCCTCTCCTCTCCTCCTCTCTCTCTTCCTTTCTTTCTCCCACTCCTCTCGCTCTTCCTTTTGTGTTCTCCCTCTCCTCTTGCTCTTCCTCTCTCTCCCCTCTCCTCTCCCTTCCCCTCTCCTCTCCCGTCTCCTCCCCCTTCTGTCTCCCCTCTCCTCTCTCTCGTCCCCTCTCCCTCTCCTCTCTCTCTCCCCTCTGCTCTTCCTCCCCCCTCTCCTCTTCCTCTCTTCTCTCTCCCCTCTCCTCTTCCTCTCTCCTCCCTCTCCCCTCTCTCTCCTCTTCCTCTCTCTTCCTCTCCCCCTCTTCCTCCTCCTCTTCTTCTCTCCTCTCTTCCTCTCTCCTCTCCTCTTCCTCTCTTCCCCTCTCCTCTTCCTCTTCCTCTCCCCTCTCCTCTTCCTCTCTCCCCTCTCCTCTTCCTCTCTCCTCTTCTCTCTCCTCTTCTCGCTCCTCTTCCTCTCTCCTCTTCCCTCCTCTTCCTCTCCTCTCTCTCTCCTCTTCCCTCTTCCTCTCGAAGGGCCTCTCTCTCACTCCTCTTCCTCTCTCCTCTCTTCTCTTCCTCTTCCTCTCTCCTCTCTTCTCTTCCTCTCTCCTCTCTTCTCTTCCTCTCTCCTCTCTTCTCTCCTCTCTTCCTCTCTTCCTCTCTCCTCTCCTCTCTTCCTCTCTCCTCCTCTTCCCCCTCTCTTCCTCTTCCTCTCCCCTCCTCCTCTTCCTCTCCCCTCTCCTCTTCCTCTCTCCTCTTCTCTCTTCTCTTCTCTCTCCTCTTCCTCTCTCCTCTCTTCCCCTCCTCTTCCTCTCTCCTCTCTTCTCTCCTCTTCCTCTCTCCTCTCTCTTCTCTCCTCTTTCCTCTCTCCTCTCTTCTCTCCTCTTCCTCTCATCCTCTCTTCTCTTCCTCTCTCCTCTCTCCTCTCTTCTTCTCTTCCTCTCTCCTCTCTCCTCTCTTCTCTTCCTCTCTCCTCTCTTCTCTTCCTCTCTCCTCTCTTCTCTTCCTCTCTCCTCTCTTCTCTCTTCCTCTCTCCTCCTCCTCTTCTCTTCCTCTCTTCTCTTCCTCTCTCCTCTCTTCTCTTCCTCTCTCCTCTCTTCTCTTCCTCTCTTCTCTTCCTCTCTCCTCTCTCCTCTCTTCTCTTCCTCTCTCCTCTCTTCTCTTCCTCTCTCCTCTCTCCTCTCTTCTCTTCCTCTCTCCTCTCTCCTCTCCTCTCTCCTCTCTTCTCCTTCTCTCTCCTCTCTCCTCTCTTCCTCTCTTCTCTTCCTCTCTCCTCTCTTCTCTTCCTCTCTCCTCTCTCCTCTCCTCTCTCCTCTCCTCTCTCAGCTTCTCTTCCTCTCTCCTCTCTTCTCTCTTCTCTCTCCTCTCTCCTCTCTTCTCTTCCTCTCTCCTCTCTCCTCTCTTCTCTTCCTCTCTCCTCTCTCCTCTCTTCTCTTCCTCTCTCCTCTCTTCTCTTCCTCTCTCCTCTCTTTCTCTTCCTCTCTCCTCTCTTCTCTTCTCCTCTCTCCTCTCCTCTCTCTTCTCTTCCTCTCTCCTCTCTTCTCTTCCTCTCTCCTCTCTTCTCTTCCTCTCTCCTCTCTCCTCTCTTCTCTTCCTCTCTCCTCCTCTCTCTCTCTCTCTCTCCCTTCTCACCCCCCCCCCCGATCCCCCAGGGAATACTGCAAGACAGAATTGGGAATGGCTTAGAACCAACCGGCAGCAGCCAACACAATCAGCGGGGTCTGTGGGTACCATATGGTGCCACGCTGGACGGCTCAGAGCGAGAACAGCAGCTGCCCAGAACCTGCTACGCCAGCGTCCCCTGACTACCCCCACCAGGCAGTCTCTTCAAATAATGGAGCATCAGTGATCCGGGGCCCATTCACACAGGGCTTTGTATGCCATTGGCCCCGGTTCTGTTTTCTCCTCCTCGACTCACTTTATTTCCTTAGCTGAGACATTATCCAGAATCCCGACTGGCAGCCAGCAAAGAGGCGGCACAGGACACCGATCTATTGGAGGTACAAGAAGTATCGGCAATACAGAAAGAAGAAGGGAAGCTTTGCCATCAGAATAGAAGGAAATGTTAAAGTGTTTGTAAACCTCAGACATGAAATATGAACAAAGCACATCCCTCTCTAGTGTGCTCTGGTCTCAGTCCAGAGTACTGAGTGTCATTTCTGTCTGCTGCCTCCTTCCTCTGCGATCTGCATCAGTCACAATGGAAATGTTTTTATTGGACCTTCTATGTAATGAGCATCATGTGATCCCGAATAAAAGAGAAAGAACTTTAATGAAACCAAGATGTAAGAAGTCCTCTCTTACATCAGTGTCTCCATCACCATCAGAGTCTTCATCAGAGCCCCCTTTACATCAGTGTCTCCATCACCCTCCTCCCTCTCAAAAGTGCCCCCCCTTACATCAGAGTCTTCATCAGAGCCCCCTTTACATCAGAGTCTCCATCAGAGTTCCCACGTACATCAGTGTCCCCATCACCCTCCTCCCTCTCAACAGTGCCCCCCCCCCTTACATCAGAGTCTTCATCAGAGCCCCCTTTACATCAGAGTCTCCATCAGCGCTCCTATGTATATCAGTGTTCCCATCAAAATTCCCCTTACATTAGTGTCCCAATCATAATCCATCCTTACATCAGTGTCCCCATCAGTCTTCCCCTTACATCAGAGTCCCTCCTTACATTAGTGTTCCCATCAAAAGAAAAAGAATCCATTCTTACATTAGTGTCCCCATCAGTCTTTCCCTTACATCAGAGTCCCTCCTTACATCAGTGTTTCCATCAAGAGTCCACTTACATTAGTGTCCCCTTCAGAATCCATCCTTACACCAGTGTCCCCATCAGTCTTCCCCTTACATTAGTGTCCCCATCAAAAAAAAAAAAAGAATCCATTCTTACCTTAGTGTCCCCATCAGAATCCATCCTTACACCAGTGTCCCCATCAGTCTTCCCCTTACATCAGAGTCCCTCCTTACATTAGTGTCCCCATCAAAATTCCCCTTATATTAGTGTCCCCATCAGAATCCATCCTTACACCAGTGTCCCCATCAGTCTTCCCCTACATCAGAGTCCCTCCTTACATTAGTGTCCCCATCAGTCTTCCCCTACATCAGAGTCCCTCCTTACATTAGTGTCCCCATCAGTCTTCCCCTACATCAGAATCCATCCTTACACCAGTGTCCCCATCAGTCTTCCCCTACATCAGAATCCATCCTTACACCAGTGTCCCCATCAGTCTTCCCCTACATCAGAATCCATCCTTACACCAGTGTCCCCATCAGTCTTCCCCTACATCAGAGTCCCTCCTTACATTAGTGTCCCCATCAGTGCCACCCCTTACATTAGAATCTCCATTAGATTAATTTCCCCATCCAAAGTCCTCCCTTCTATCAATGCCCCCTCAGAGTCTCCCCCTTACTTTAGAGTCTCCATCACCATACCCCTTTACATCAGTGCCCCCCTCTTGATGGGGGGGGACCAGAGAAGACCAAATATAAGCAGATTAATGCCTAATTCCGGGTTTCACTTACTGTTTATACCAAACTGGTTTAAACAAACTATTTCAAGTGGTTATAAACCTCAGACATGGACAAAGCACATCCCTCTATAGTGTGTCCTTATCTCAGTCCAGAGCACTGAGTGTCATTTCTGTCTGCTGCCTCCTTCCTCTGCTATCAGTATGAGGCACTTCTGACAAGTTTTCCTGACACCAAATGGTGTCAGGGGGGAGGGAGCTCCAGCAGATTGACAGCCTCAGCTCTGTTCCTGTGTGGAAGAGGGGGTGTCTCTTCCCTTCAATCAGCTCTCAGAGCCCCCCCCCAACCTCATCCCCCGTTGGTAGCACCCGCACTCTCTTGTCCCCCTTGCTCATAAGTGAAAGCTGGAAGAACGTCCATCCTGGCCCCGCGTAGTACGTCACGTCCGGGGTCACGGCTGTCATTTCTGGTCCAGTGTAGCCGCGGGTGCAGCTGTTCAAGTACAATCTGTGTTTGATTAGCTGCGACGGAGGGCAGGGGGGACACTGGATGTGGTGACACATACGGAATTTGTGACATGCAGACTGGTGAAGTTATCGATGTAATATTTTATGTCGATCGAACATCAGCCGAGTCTTTGATATCACCTATAAGTCGATACATCAGTCTATAATAACCCGAGCTCCCTGAGAACCGCACCCCGTGACCGTGCGTCTGGCCCGGACTTCGGACTCGAACCGGCAGCGCTAATCATCTCATTATACAGTCAAGCAGCAGGATTCCGAATCCGTCTGCCACCCCCTCCATCAGCATCATCTGAAATTCACTTTGAGATGGGTTTTTTTTTTTTTTTTTTTCAAGATTTGCAGTGGAAGGGAGGGGGGGGGGGGGGGGAATGAAAAAAAGAACATTTTTTTGGCAGGAAATTTATTTTGTAGACCTAAAATTCACCTTCCCGCGTCTCGCGGGGGGAAGACTACTTCAGATCGCGAGGAGACGTGAAAAAGATGAGAAAAAAAAGCGGCGCACTGAGCAGATGGTCGGAGTGGCCTCATTAGTCTGTGTTTACACACGCGCCTTTTGCTTCTAGATTGTGTTTATTGCGCATTTCTGTGCGCCGCGCTGGATGACAGACGGGCCGGGGTGGGCGAGGCGACAGAGGTGTGCAGGTTACCTGGCAGCGTTGGACGGGCCGCGCTGGATGACAGACGGGCCGGGGGTGGGCGAGGCGACAGAGGTGTGCAGGTTACCCGGCAGGGCTGGATGACAGACGGGTCTGGATGGGCGAGGCGACAGAGGTGTGCAGGTTACCCGGCAGCGCTGGACGGGCCGCCATGCTGACGGACGGGCCGGGGGGTGGGCGAGGCGACAGAGGTGTGCAGGTTACCCGGCAGGACTGGATGACAGACGGGTCTGGATGGGCGAGGCGACAGAGGTGTGCAGGTTACTCGGCAGCGCTGGACGGGCCGCCATGCTGACAGACGGGCCGGGGTGGGCAAGGCGACAGAGGTGTGCAGGTTACCCGGCAGCGCTGGACGGGCCGCCATGCTGACAGACGGGTCTGGATGGGCGAGGCGACAGAGGTGTGCAGGTTACTCGGCAGCGCTGGACGGGCCGCCATGCTGACAGACGGGCCGGGGTGGGCGAGGCGACAGAGGTGTGCAGGTTACCCGCAGCGCTGGACGGGCCCGCCATGCTGACAGACGGGTCTGGATGGGCGAGGCGACAGAGGTGTGCAGGTTACTCGGCAGCGCTGGATGGGCCGCCATGCTGACAGACGGGCCGGGGTGGGCGAGGCGACAGAGGTGTGCAGGTTACCCGGCAGCGCTGGACGGGCCGCCATGCTGACAGACGGGCCGGGGTGGGCGAGGCGACAGAGGTGTGCAGGTTACCCGGCAGCGCTGGACGGGCCGCCATGCTGACAGACGGGCCGGGGTGGGCGAGGCGACAGAGGTGTGCAGGTTACCCGGCAGCGCTGGCATCAGTACAAAGGGTGCAGAGAACGCAGGTGGGCGGAGGTGCGGAGGGACCAGCTGGGTGAGACGTAATAAAGTCCCTGCAGGCCGATCGCGGACGAGGGACCGGCGCTGGAAGCCATTCAGGTGGAATCTGCACAGGAGCCGATGCTTTTGACATCAAAGGTTTTCGGTCCAATTTCCTTTCAGAGAAGGGCTCGACAAATCCCAGGCACCAGGTCGCCATGGCGACTAGAAATTGCATCCTGATGCCTGGGTTCACACACTGCATCCCGTAGACTTCAATGCAAAGTCGCCTCCTATAGACTTCAATGCAAAATCGCATCCCATTGACTTCAATGCAAAAACAAAAACACACACCTGTGTAACACCCAGGGGTTCAGTGCAAAAAAACACACAGAGTGCAAGTGTTAGGAGTGTGTGCAGGGGTCAACACACACAGAGTGCAGGGGTCAGGACAGCATAACACACAGAGTGGGGTCAGGGTGCATAACACACAGAGTGCAGGGTCAGGAGTGTATAACACACAGAGTGCAGGGGTCAGGAGCATAACACACAGAGTGCAGGGGTCAGGAGTAAGTAACAGAGTGCAGGGGTCAGAGTGCATAACACACAGAGTGGGGGTCAGGACAGTAACACACAGAGTGCAGGGGTCAGGAGTGCATAACACACAGAGTGCAGGGGTCAGGAGTAAGCATAACACACAGAGTGCAGGGGTCAGGTTCAGCATAACACACAGAGTGCAGGGGTCAGGGACAGCATAACACACAGAGTGCAGGGTCAGGAGTGTGTAACACACAGAGTGTGGGGGTCAGCAGTAAGTAACAGAGTGCAGGGGTCAGGAGTGCATATCACACAGAGTGCAGGGTTCAGGACAGCATAACACACAGAGTGCAGGGGTCAGGACAGCATATCACACAGAGTGCAGGGGTCAGGACAGCATAACACACACAGAGTGCAGGGGTCAGGAGTGTGTAACACACAGAGTGTGGGGGTCAGCAGTGCAAGTAACAGAGTGCAGGGGTCAGGAGTGCATATCACACAGAGTGCAGGGGTCAGGACAGCATAACACACAGAGTGCAGGGGTCAGGAGTGTGTAACACACAGAGTGTGGGGGTCAGCAGTAAGTGACAGAGTGCAGGGGTCAAGAGAGCGTAATGCACAGGTCAACAGAGTACAATAAAAGAAATGACCTCCTTCCCCAGCCAAATTCCCTCTCCAGAACAGCTCTCCCCTCTCTCAGTAGTAGAGGATCCCTCAGTCCCCGCCCCCCCTAGTACAGCTCACCCCCCCCCCCCCACAATATATACTTACCAAACCAGGGAAGATTAAACTGGGACAAGTCCTTCCTAATGTGACTGGAACCAGGAAGGAGCTGGGGGATTTTCAACTTGTTGCTGGGCAGAATAAAATGCAAAACGCATCTAAATACACACTACATGCTTTTCTGCAGCATCTCCATTGAAATCTATAGAACCAAAAACTCCTCCTTCTACAATGTTACAATGTATGGTCTGATCACCGGGGGGGGGGAGGGGAAACTGAGGAAATGCCTAATCCTCCTTCTACAAAGTTGCAATGTACAGTCTGATCACCGGGGGAGGGGAAACTGAGGAAATGCTTAGCGGATGTTCCCAGGATGGCGGATGTTCCCAAGATGGCAGATGTTCCCAGGATGGCAGATGTTCCCAGGATGGCGGATGTTCCCAGGATGGCGGATGTTCTCAGTATGGCGGATGTTCCCAGTATGGCGGATGTTCCCAGTATGGCGGATGTTCTCAGGATGGCGGATGTTCTCAGTATGGCGGATGTTCTCAGGATGGCGAATGGTACCAGTATGGCGGATGTTCTCAGGATGGTGGATGTTCCCAGGACGGCGGATGTTCCCAGTATGGCGGATGTTCTCAGGATGGTGGATGTTCCCAGGACGGCAGATGTTCTCAGGATGGTGGATGTTCCCAGGACGGCGGATGGTCCCAGGACGGCGAACGTTCCCAGGACGGCGGATGTTCCCAGGATGGCGGATGTTCCCAGGACGGTGGACGTTCTCAGGATGGCGGATGTTCCCAGTATGGCAGATGTTCTCAGGATGGCGAATGGTACCAGTATGGCGGATGTTCTCAGGATGGTGGATGTTCCCAGGACGGCGGATGTTCCCAGTATGGCGGCTGTTCTCAGTATGGCGGATGTTCCCAGGACGGCAGATGTTCTCAGGATGGCGGATGTTCCCAGGACGGCGGACGTTCTCAGGATGGCGGATGTTCCCAGTATGGCAGATGTTCTCAGGATGGCGGATGTTCCCAGGATGGCGAATGGTCCCAGTATGGCAGATGTTCCCAGTATGGCGGATGTTTCCAGTATGGCGGATGTTCCCAGTATGGCGGATGTTTCTCAGGATGGCGGATGTTCCCAGGATGGCGGATGTTCTCAGTATGGCGGATGTTCCCAGTATGGTGGATGTTCCCAGTATGGCGGATGTTCTCAGTATGGCGGATGTTCCCACTATGGCGGATGTTCCCAGTATGGGGGATGTTCCCAGGATGGCGGATGTTCCCAGTATGGCGGATGTTCCCAGTATGGCGGATGTTCCCAGTATGGCGGATGTTCCCAGTATGGGGGATGTTCCCAGTATGGCGGATGTTTCCAGTATGGCGGATGTTCCCAGTATGGCGGATGTTCTCAGGATGGCGGATGTTCCCAGGTATGGCGGATGTTCTCAGTATGGCGGATGTTCCCAGTATGGTGGATGTTCCCAGTATGGCGGATGTTCCCAGTATGGCGGATGTTCCCAGTATGGCGGATGTTCCCAGTATGGGGGATGTTCCCAGGATGGCGGATGTTCCCAGTATGGCGGATGTTCCCAGTATGGCGGATGTTCCCAGTATGGCGGATGTTCCCAGGACGGCGGATGTTCCCAGATGGCGGGCGGATGTTCCCAGTATGGCGGATGTTCCCAGTATGGCGGATGTTCCCAGTATGGGGGATGTTCTCAGGATGGGGGATGTTTCCCAGTATGGCGGATGTTCCCAGTATGGGGGATGTTCCCAGTATGGCGGATGTTCCCAGGATGGCGGATGTTCCCAGTATGGCGGATGTTCCCAGTATGGCGGATGTTCCCAGTATGGGGGATGTTCCCAGTATGGGGGATGTTCCCAGTATGGCGGATGTTCCCAGGATGGCGGATGTTCCCAGTATGGGGGATGTTGATGGCGGATGTTCCCAGTATGGCGGATGTTCCCAGTATGGCGGATGTTCCCAGGACGGCGGATGTTCCCAGGACGGCGGATGTTCCCAGTATGGCGGATGTTCCCAGTATGGCGGATGTTCCCAGTATGGGGGATGTTCTCAGGATGGGGGATGTTCCCAGTATGGCGGATGTTCCCAGTATGGGGGATGTTCCCAGTATGGCGGATGTTCCCAGGATGGCGGATGTTCCCAGTATGGCGGATGTTCCCAGTATGGCGGATGTTCCCAGTATGGGGGATGTTCCCAGTATGGGGGATGTTCCCAGTATGGGGGATGTTCCCAGGTACGGGGGATGTTCCCAGGACGGCGGATGTTCCCAGGATGGCGGATGTTCCCAGGATGGCGGATGTTCCCAGGATGGCGGATGTTCCCAGTATGGCGGATGTTCCCAGTATGGCGGATGTTCCCAGTATGGCGGATGTTCCCAGGACGTATGGCGGATGTTCCCAGGATGGCGGATGTTCCCAGGATGGCGGATGTTCCCAGGATGGCGGATGTTCCCAGGACGGCGGATGTTCCCAGGACGGCGGATGTTCCCAGGACGGCGGATGTGCGAAGCTCCTCCATTCCGTTAATGATTGCTATGGCCGTCAGGCGGAATCATAAGGAAACGGGGGCGATTTCACAGCCGGATTTATTTTTCTTGAAATACGAGGAAAGGAGTGAGAGAAGATCACGGCGAGGTCAGTGATGGACTCGCTGGAACAAGAACGTTGTAAAGCCCGGCAGCATCAGTCAGCGGCGCATTAATGGCGGTGGAGGGGAGGATGGATGAATGTGCGGCAGGATTTATCGCAGTGTCAGCGGCAGCCGGACATTAATGCAATCAGAGCGGCTTATAGAGAGAACATATCTCCTCCAACACATGGCAACAACAGCTCCCCGCTCCCCAGTGATGGACGCCGCGCCTCAATTACACCGGCCTGGAAGCAGACGATCGTTCTGATCGAATGTAAGGGAACCGTCACCAGAAACAGATCACCTACAGGCTCGGCAATCCGAATGTCGCTGCTGCTCGGACCGAGCATAATATATATATACTCTTCGGACTCTTTGTTAGGCCACACAAATTGCCAATCAGCCAATCACACGGCAGCAACTCAATGCATTTAGGCATCTAGCTGTGGTGAAGACGACTTACTGAAGTTCAAACCGAGCATCAGAATGGGGAAGAAAGGGGATTTAAGTGACTTTGACTGTAGGTGCCAGACGGCTGGTCTGAGTATTCCAAAAAACTGCTGATCTGCTGGGATTTTCCCGCACAACCATCTCTAGGATTACTGAGAATGGTCCGAAAAAGAGAAAATCTCCAGTGAGTGGCAGTTGTGTGGAGGACAATGCCTTCCTGAGGTCAGAGGTCAGAGGAGAATGGGCAGACTGGTTGGAGATGATAGAAAGGAAACAGGAAGTTCACTCGTTACAACCAAGGTGTCACGGTATAGGGGCCAATTATTAATTCCTGACTAATGATCCGGAGTGTCACAAGTTCTCTGCCAGCCCAGTTATTAATTCCTTGTTCCTTTAATCCAGGGCTCCTCAAACTACGGCCTGCGGGCCACATGCGGCCCACCAAGGCCCCCCGGCAGGGGCGTGTTTTCCGCGAGGAAGGGACACTAAGTACAGGGGCGGGCAGGGGGCTGCTGTACCTTACCTGGCTCCGGTCCCAGTCCCCCGACGATCCAGTCCAGGAAGCGCTGCTCCTTCATTCACTCCGGCCACTCCCTCACTCCTGCCGCTCGGCTCCGCCTCCTCTCCGGTGATTGGGCGCCGGAACTGTAGCTCAGGAAAGGCACACAGGCGGCCAATCACCTGCAAGGAGGCGGAGCCGAGAGGCCCCGCGAACATCGAGTGAGGGAGAGACTGCAGTGAAGAAGGACAGCTGACAGGTAAGTGTGCCGTGCTGATGGTGCTGCTGCAACCAGGTATGCTGGGGCAGGGGTCAGCAAGTTACGTGTCATTGGTGTCAGTGGGAGGAATAGTGCCCCATCATTGGTGTCACTGATACTAACGATGGGGCATTATTCCTCCCACTGACACCAATGATGGGGCACTATTCCTCCCACTGACACCAATGATGGGGCACTATTCCTCCCACTGACACCAATGATGGGACACTATTCCTCCCACTGACACCAATGATGGGGCACTATTCCTCCCACTGACACCAATGATGGGGCACTATTCCTCCCACTGACACCAATGATGGGGCACTATTCCTCCCACTGATACCAATGATGGGGCACTATTCCTCCCACTGACACCAATGATGGGGCACTATTCCTCCCAATGACTCCAATGATGGGGCACTATTCCTCCCACTGACACCAATGATGGGGCACTATTCCTCCCACTGACACCAATGATGGGGCACTATTCCTCCCACTGACACCAATGATGGGACACTATTCCTCCCACTGACACCAATGATGGGGCACTATTCCTCTCACTGATACCAATGATGGGGTACTATTCCTCTCACTGATACCAATGATGGGGCACTATTCCTCCCACTGACACCAATGATGGGGCACTATTCCTCCCCATGATACCAATGATGGGGCATTATTCCTCCCACTGACACCAATGATGGGGCACTATTCCTCCCACTGACACCAATGATGGGGCACTATACCCCCCCCCACTGACACCAATGACGGGGACACTATTCCCCCACTGACACCAAATGCGGGGTACTATTCCTCCCACTGACACCAATGATGGGGCACTATTCCTCCCACTGATACCAATGATGGGGCACTATTCCTCCCACTGATACCAATGATGGGGCACTATTCTTTCCACTGATACCAATGATGATGGGGACACTATTGCTCCCACTGACACCAATGATGGGGCACTATTGCTTCCCCCACTGACACCAATGATGGGGTGGTACTATTCCTCCCACTGACACCAATGATGGGGTACTATTCCTCCCACTGACACCAATGTTGGGGCACTATCCCCCCCCCCCACTGACACCAATGACGGGGCACTATGCCCCCCCACTGACACCAATGACACCAAACGATGGGGCACTATTTCCCCCCCATTGACACCAAAGATGGGGCACTATTTTCCCACTGACACCAATGACGGGACATGTATTCCTCCCACTGATACCAATGATGGGGCATGTTTCTCCCACTGACACCAATGATGGGGCACTATTCCTCCCACTGACACCAATGATGGGGCACTATCCCCTTCCCCCACTGACACCAATGATGGGGCACTATTCCCCCCCCCCCACTGACACCAACGATGGGGCACTATTCCTCCCCCACCCCTGACATACCAACGATGGGGCACTATTCCTCCCCCCCACTGACACCAATGATGGGGCACTATTTCTCCCACTGACACCAATGATGGGGCATGTTTCTTCCCACTGACACCAAAGATGGGACACCAATGATGGGGCACGTTTCTTCCCACTGATACCAATGATGGGACACTATTCCTCTCACTGACACCAATGATGGGGCACTATTTCGCTCCATAAGACACACTTGGGGGGAAATGTCTGTGCGTCTTATGGAGCGGCCGGCCCAGTATTCCCGCCGCCGTTGTATGTCCGCAGTCTCTGGTCATCTCCTGTACTGTGTCCGCATTTGTTCAGTTTTTTTGTTTTTTTTTAAACTATAGTCTGGCCCTCCAATGGTCTGAGGGACAGTGAACTGGCCCCCTGTTTAAAAAGTTTGAGGACCCCTGCTTTAATCCCTCCTGGCCATAGGAAGAGCATCCACCAATTAGTATTCTATGCCGCCCTTGTGCCAAAGGCCCCTAACTGTAATAACGCGCCCCCTCCACAAGAGGTCCCACATTCAATTAGTGTATCCTCCCCACTGTTATCCTGTTTACAGCTACAAATCCAATTATTGTGTTTCCTTGTCCATCCTGTCCAACCTTTTGCCTAAATATAATATCCTCCCCACTGTCCTCCTGTTTACAGCTACAAATTCAATTACTGTAGTTCCCTTCCTGTCCATTCTCTCCATTGTCATCCAAAATGTCCCTAAACTCAATTAAGGCAGTCCCTCCATTGTCTTCCTGCTAATGACCCCCCCCCTCCACCCTCCCGTCCTGCTCAGGGGGTTTAAGAGGTCAGTGCTGGTCTCTCCTGTTGAACCATTCTGCTGTGCAGCCACTGAGGGGTCCAGCTGCGGCTGGACTCTAGTGGCCCAGGCTCTGCCTGAGCCCCATTGGAAGAAGGGGGACCCCAGAAGCTACATCAGCTCTGCCTAAGAACCACATCAGCCCTGCCTGAGACCACCACATCAGCCCTGCCTGAGACCACCACATCAGCCCTGCCTGAGACCACCACATCAGCCCTGCCTGAGACCACCACATCAGCCCTGCCTGAGACAGATCAGCCCTGCCTGAGACCACCACATCAGCCCTACCTGAGACCACCACATTCGCTCTGCGTGGGCGTATGCTTCCCCTGTGTTATCTGACTGCATATGAACTGCCTCCTACCTCCCTGTTGGATTACAAACTGCTGTAGAGCCTCTAACTTTGCCCCCGGGGCTGGATTACAAGTATTTCAGACTCTCTCTCTCCCCATTGAGTGACTGTTGTCTGTTTTAATAAAGCTTTAAGTGTTTGCCGTCTGCCTTGTGTGTTCTGTCCTGCCCAGGGGCGGACTGACCATTTGGAAACTCGGGCACTGCCCGAGGGCCCGGGGTCAGTAGGGGGCCCCATGAGATGCCCCTGGTACCTTTTTCATAGGCTTTTTTGAGTTTGGGCAAGGACACAGGGGCCCCATGATCCCCTATTGCCCGGGGGCCCCATGAGTTGTCAGTCCGCCCCTGGTCCTGCCTACCCTCCGTCACACAAGGTATGCAGAATACCATCTCTGAACCAGGGGCGGACTGACCATTCAGGCATTGCTCGAGGGCTCAGGGTCAGTAGGGGGCCTCATGAGATGCCCCTGGTACCTTTCATAGGATTTTTTGGGTGTGGTTTGAGTGTGGTCAAGGATACAGGGGCCCCATGATCCCCCCCCCCATATCCCGGGGGGCCCATGAGTTGTCAGTCTGCCCCTGCTCTGAACGCACAACACGTCCAACCTTGAAGCAGATGGGCTACAGCAGCAGCAGAAGACCACACCGGGAGCCACTCCTGTCAGCTCCACACCGGGTGCCATTCCTGTCAGCTTCACACCAGGTGCCACTCCTGTCAGCTCCACTCTAGGTGCCACTCCTGTCAGCTCCACACCGGGTGCCACTTCTGTCAGCGCCATACCGGGTGCCACTCATGTCAGCTCCACACCGGGGTGCCACTCCTGTCAGCTCCACACCGGGTACCACTCCTGTCAGCTCCACACCGGGTACTACTCCTGTCAGCTCCACACCGGGTGCCACTCCTGTCAGGTCCACACCGGGTACCACTGCTGTCAGCTTCACACCAGGTGCCACTCCTGTCAGCTTCACACCGGGTGCCACTCCTGTCAGCTCCACACCAGGTGCCACTCCTGTCAGCTTCACACCGGGTGCCACTCCTGTCAGCTCCACACCGGGTGCCACTCCTGTCAGCTTCACACCGGGAGCCACTCCTGTCAGCTCCACCCTGGGAGCCACTCCTGTCAGCTCCACACCAGGAGCCACTCCAGTCAGCTTCACACTGGGTGCCACTCCAGTCAGCTTCACACGGGTGCCACTCCTGTCAGCTTCACACCAGGTGCCACTCCTGTCAGCTTCACACCAGGTGCCACTCCTGTCAGCTCCACACCGGGTGCCACTCCTGTCAGCTAAGAACAGGAAACAGGGGCTACAATTCGCACATGCTCACCACAATTGGCCAATAGAAGATTGGAAAAAGCTTGCTTGGTCTGATGAATGACTGTATTGGTGTCACTGGGGATGTTAGTGACAGTTAGTGAGGAAAGGAAAATCCGACAATTATCAATCTGTTTACATGCGATCAGCCGCGATTGGGCACAGCTCATCACAAGATAAAGGGCCACTTTGATTGGCCCTTCACAGCGATCTGTGGAGTAAATTGACACCAAACATGTCAAGTCTTAAAATTGCGTGCGTCTGTGATATAAAAAAAAAATATCTGTACCCAAAAATCTCCATAGAGGACGCTTTAAAAGCCTTTACAGGTCATTAGCACCAACCATGAATTATGGGCCTAGAATTTACCTCTCTCCCTCCGATGTTTGCGGCAATGCCTCACATGTGTGGTGCATTTGCGCTTTGCGTTTTTTTTTTTCACTTTTTATATTTTTTTTCTATTCAGCTTTTTTGCTATCACAAGGGGTTAACAACCCCCCCCCCCCCCCCCATGTGATAGCACGGGGGGCAGGTCCTCTTTATGAAGACATTAGGGGTTGAATATCTCCTCGGCCCTCCGAATAGAGGGAGGGAGGGAGGGAGGGAGGGAAGGAGGGGGATGGATTGATGAATAGAGGGAGGGAGGGAAGGAGGGGGATGGATTGAATAGAGGGAGGGGGGGGGGAGAGGGATGGATTGATGAATAGAGGAAGGGAGGGAAGGAGAGGGATGGATTGATGAATAGAGGGAGGGAGGAAAGGAGAGGGATGGATTGATGAATAGAGGGAGGGGGGGAGAGGGATGGATTGATGAATAGAGGGAGGGAGGAAAGGAGAGGGATAGATTGATTGAATAGAGGAAGGGAGGGAGGGAAGGAGGGGGGTGGATTGATGAATAGAGGGAGGGAGGAAAGGAGAGGGATGGATGGATGAATAGAGGGAGGGGGGGAGAGGGATGGATTGATGAATAGAGGAAGGAGAGGGATGGATTGATGAATAGAGGGAGGGGGGGGGGAGATGGATGGATTGATGAATAGAGGGAGGGAGGAAAGGAGAGGGATGAATTGATGAATAGAGGGAGGGGGGAGAGGGATGGATTGATGAATAGAGGGAGGGAGGGAAGGAGAGGGATGGATTGATGAATAGAGGAAGGAGGGAAGGAGAGGGATGGATTGATGAATAGAGGGAGGGGGGGAAGGAGAGGGATGGATTGATGATTTAGAGAGGGGGGGGGGAGGGATGGATTGATGATAGAGGGAGGGAGGGAGGGGGGAGGGAAGGAGAGGGATGGATTGATGAATAGAGGGAGGGATGGGGGAGGGAGAGGGAGGGAGGGAGGGAGGGAATAGAGGAGGGAGGGAGGAGAAGGAGAGGGAGGGATTGATGAATAGAGGGAGGGAGGGAAGGAGGATGGGGATGGATTGATGAATAGAGGGAGGGGAGAAGGAGAGGGAGGGATGGATTGATGAATAGAGGAGGGAGGGAGGGAGGGAAGGAGGATGGGGATGGATTGATGAATAGAGGAGGAGGGAGGGGGAGGGAAGGAGGGGAGGATTGATGAATAGAGGGAGGGAGGGGATGGAAGGAAGAGGGAGGGAAGGGATGATGAATATAGGGAGGGAGGGAGGGAGAGAGGGGGATGGATTGATGAATAGAGAAGGGAGGGAGGGAAGGAGAGGGATGGATTGATGAATAGAGGAAGAGGGATGAGGAGGGATGGATTGATGAAGGAGGGAGGGGAGAGGAGGGGATGGATTGATGAAAAGAAGGGAGGGAGGGAGGGAGGGATGGAATGATGAATAGGGAGGGAGGGAGGGAAGGAAGAGGGATGGATTGATGAATAGAGGGAGGGGAGGAAGGAGAGGGATGGATTGATGAATAGAGGGAGGGAGGGAGATAAGGAGAGGGATGGATTGATGATGAGGGGAGGAGGGGGGGAGAGAGGGATGGATTGATGAAGAGAGGAAGGGAGGGGAAGGAGAGGGATGGATTGATGAATAGAGGAAGGAGGAAAGGGGAGGGAGATATGAAGGAGGGAGGGATGGATTGATGAATGAAGAGGGAGGGAGGGAAGGAGAGGGATGGATTGATGAATAGAAGGGAGGGGATGGATTGATGAAGGAGAGGGATGGATTGATGAATATGAGAGAGGGGGGAGGGAGGGAGGGAGAGGGATGGATTGATGAATAGAGGGAGGGAGTAAAGAAGAGAGGGATTACCAAATGAATTGATGAATAGAGGAAGGGAGGGAAGGAGAGGGATGGATTGATGAATCTTTGAGAAGAGGAAGGAGGGGGAGGATTGATCTGGAGGGAGGGAAGGAGGGGATGGATTGATGCATAGAGGGAGGGAAGGAGAGGGATGGATTTATGAACAGAGGGAGGGAGGGAAGGAGAGGGATGGGTGCGACTTGGTATGCAAGTCGCAGGGCATGCACATCACACGCCAAGTCACACCCAGTGTGATCGGGGGTCCTATGCAGGCCATACATGGTTCGAATTCTGAATGATTTTTTGTCTGAAAATTGGAAACGTGTTCGCTCGGTAATCCGATGGCGCCATCATTGATTTTAAAAATCGACCGACCGATTCATAAAGTTCCCACCATATAACAGGCGAAACTTCTGTTCCTTCCAGGTCACGGCTCATGGTGCATATTCTTTTCAGAAAAATCGATCGTACGATTTCACCATCATTAAGTCGAAAATCGATAGTTTTTCACAAATTTTCCAACACGCCTGATCGCCGAAAAGGGGGGAGAAACTATGAAACTCATCCGGTGCCATTGACCCCACTAACAGGGCGAAAATCGGCCGATTATTCTTAGGTCTGATTTTCGGCCGAAAAAAAATTGGTCTATTTTTGACCCATGTATGGCCGGCATTACGCTTCACTCTTTGGACGAAAAAAAATACAAAATACATTTAATTTATATTATTATAATAAAAATTATTTTACGCCTGAAAATGACCTAAAACCCCCAGAATGCGGCGCAGATACTTTCTGCGCCGCATTCCTCTGCCAATCACACGCGATGGGGTTGTAGAGGGAAGAGCGGGAGGCACAGCGACGCTCTGAGCGCCACAATTAACATGGAGAAACATTGGAATTACAATATATGAGCGCCACGAAAGACATCAGGCTGTGTACAGCACTCCCAACCCAGAATACATTCCCATCCATTCATCTATGGAGAGACAACCCTTCATCCATCCATCCATCTATGGAGAGACAACCCTTCATCCATCCATCCATGGAGAGACAACCCTTCATCCATCCATCCATGGAGAGACAACCCTTCATCCATCCATTCATCTATGGAGAGACAACCCTTCATCCATCCATCCATGGAGAGACAACCCTTCATCCATCCATCCATCCATGGAGAGACAAACCCTTCATCCACCCCCATGGAGAGACAACCCTTCATCCATCCATCCATGGAGAGACAACCCTTCATCCATCCATTCATCTATGGAGAGACAACCCTTCATCCATCCACCATCTATGGAGAGACAACCCTTCATCCATCCATCCATCCATGGAGAGACAACCTTCAACCCTTCATCCATCCATGGAGAGACAACCCTTCATCCATCCATCCATCTATGGAGAGACAACCCTTCATCCATCCATCCATGGAGAGACAACCCTTCATCCATCCATCCATCTATGGAGAGACAACCCTTCATCCATCCATCCATGGAGAGACAACCCTTCATCCATCCCATTCATCATCCATCCATGGAGGAGACAACCCTTCATCCATCCATGGAGAGACAACCCTTCATCCATCCATAGAGAGACAACCCTTCATCCATCCATGGAGAGACAACCCTTCATCCATCCATGGAGAGACAACCCTTCATCCATCCATGGAGAGACAACCCTTCATCCATCCATTCATCTATGGAGAGACAATACTTCCTCCATCCATCCATGGAGAGACAACCCTTCATCCATCCATGGAGAGACAACCCTTCATCCATCCATCCATGGAGAGACAACCCTTCATCCATCCATTCATCTATGGAGAGACAATACTTCCTCCATCCATCCATCTATCCAGAGAGACCATCCTCCATCCATCCATCCTCAGAGAAATGACCCTTCATTCATCCATTCATCTGCAAAGAGACAAGCTTTCATCCATCCATCTATGGGAGAGACAACCCTTTATCCATCCATCCATCCATCCATCGAGAGACAACCCTTCATCCATCCATTCATCTATGGAGAGACCATCCTTCATCCATCCATCCATCTACCCAGAGATACCATCCTCCATCCATCCGTCCTCAGAGAAATTACCCTTCATCCATCCACCTATTGAGACAACCCTTCATCAATCTATTCATCTATCCATCTGTGGAGAGACAACACTTCATCCATTCATCAACCTATCCATACACTGAAAGATGACCCTTCATCAATTCATCCTTCCATCTACCCATCCATCCATTGTGAGATTACCCTTCATCCATTCATTCATCCACAGAGAGACAATCCTTCATCCATCCATCCATGGAGAGAAAACCCTTTATCCATCAATTCATCTATCCATCCAGAGAGAGACTATCCTTCATCCATTCATACATCTGTCCATCCATCCATTGTGAGGAGAACCTTCATCCATTCATTCATCTGCCAGGAGACGACCCTTCATCCATCATTCTGTCTATTCACCGAGAGATAACCCTACATCCATCCATCCACAGAAATATGACTCTTCATTTATCCTTTCAACTATCCATCCACAGAGAGATGACCCTTCATCCATCCATCACACAGAGTGACAACCCTTTATCCATCCACCCATGGAGAGATGACCCTTCATCCATCTATTCATCTGTCCATCCATGGGAGAGACGACCCTTCATCCATACATACATCCATTTACTGAAAGATGACCCTTCATCCATCCATCCATCTACACATCCATCCATAGTGAGATGATCCTTCATCCATTCATTCATCTGCAGAGAGACAACCCTTCATGCATCCATCTATGGTGAGGCAACCCTTTATCCATCCATTCATCTATCCATCCACAGAGAGACCACCCTCCATCCATCCATCTATCCTCAGAGAAATGATCCTCCATCCATCCACCCACAGAAAGATGACTCTTCATTTATTCCATTCATCTATCCACCTATGGAGTGACAAGCCTTTATCCATCCATTCATCTACCAGAGATGACCCTTTATCCATCCATTCATCTATCCATCCATGGAGAGACTATCCTTCATTCATCCATCCATCCTCAGAGAGACGACCCTTCATCCATTCATCTACCTATCCATTCATTGAAAGATAACTCTTCTTTCATCTATCCATCCTTAGAGACAGCTCTTCATCCATTCTCAGAGAGACCATCTCCATCCATCCATCCTCAGAGAGATGACCCTTCATCCATCCATTCATCTATCCATCCACGGAGAGACCATCCTCCATCCATCCACAGAGAGACCATCCTCCATCCATCCACAGAGAGACCATCCTCCATCCATCTATTCATCCACCCATCCACAGAGAGACCATCCTCCATCCGTCTATCCATCCATTCATCCACAGAGAGAGCATCCTCCATCCATCTATTCATCCATCCATCCACAGAGAGACCATCTCCATCCGTCTATCCATCCATCCGTTCATCCACAGGGAGAGCATCGTCCATCCATCTATCCATCCATTCTCAGAGAGACGACCCTTCATCCATTCATCTACCTATCCATTCACTGAAAGATGACCCTTCTTTCATCTATCCATCCTTAGAGACAGCCCTTCATCCATCCTCAGAGAGACCATCTTCCATCCATCTATCCTCAGAGAGATGACCCTTCATCCATCCATTCATCTATCCATCCACGGGAGAGACCATCCTCCATCCATCCACAGAGAGAGAGCATCCTGCTCCATCCATCTATTCATCCATCCATCCACAGAGAGACCATCCTCCATCCGTCTATCCATCCATCCGTTCATCCACAGGGGAGAGCATCGTCCATCCATCTATCCATCCACGGAGAGACCATCCTCCATCCATCCACAGGGAGACCCATCCTCCATCCATCCACAGGGGGAGACCATCCTCCATCCATCCATCTCCCTATCTATTCACTGAAAGATGACAGTTCTTTCATCTATCCATCCTTAGAGGCAGCTCTTCATCCATCTGCAGAGAGACAACCCTTCCAGCAGTTATCAGCTGCTGCGTAATACCCACACGGAAGAGAAAAATATATTTGAAATACTACAATTTTGGCCATATTCAATATATTTCAAAATATATTTCAATAAATGTATATATACACTGCATGTTGAAATGCGTTTTTATTACAAAAAATATGAAAAATATTTTTAAAAAATACATTTCAAATAGACTGTATGTCTTTAAAAATACAAATCTACATTTTTTGGAACGAATTTACAAATATATCTAAAAAACAAAAGTTAAAATTACTTTTTTATATGTTAAAAAAAAATCTGAAGAAAATATTAAATATATATATATTTATTTATTTTTTATTTATTTTTTTAAAACATAGATTTTTTAAATATATTCTTCTTCAGATTTTTTTTTTAACATATAAAAAAAGTCATTTATATTTTTACATATATCAGTAAACGCATTCCGAAACTGTAGATTAAATGTATTTTTAAAGACATACGATATATTTGAAATGTATTTTTAAAAATATTTTCCACATAATTTCTAATAAAAACGCATTTCAACATACAACGCACACACACACACATATATATATACACAGTATATATTTATTGAAATATATTTTCAAATATATTGAATACGGCCAAAATGGTAGTATTTCAAATATATGGCAATATATTTGGGAAGAATATTTTTAAAATATATTTCAAATATATTTTTCTTCCATGTGGGTATGGAGCTCCATAGGCTCCACTTATATCTGAAGAACTTTCCTGACCATCAGGGACCGCACATAGCTAAGGCCCCCCCCATGTCATCCAACTTAGGCCGTTATTATTCATCTATATAAAGTTGTATTATCTATATGTCTATCTATTACTAACACTATCTATCCATCCATCCATCTATCCATCCATCCATCCCTTCACCCATTATCTATCTATCTACCGCAGTTGGATACATCTCAAGATATATATATAAGATCAGATCTCCCAGTCGTGTTTTCTCACCAGATAGCGGCGGGCGGCGGTGGTGAGGGGTCCTGAACACGGCATTGAGGAGTTCCTTCAAAGCTGCCGACAAGTCAGTAAAAAGTCAGAAGTTTGCATTTTTGCGAGATGAATAATAATAAAATAATAGAGTTTTCTTTGTTGCTCTCCGTGTGTTTCCATAGAAACAAATGGAGGTGATTCTAATCTTAAATTGAAAATACCAACTGAAAATGACATTGTACTTACACAAAAATTACTCTTCTTTTTTCTTTTTTCCTTGGCATTAGCAGAAGAGAAGGTCTATGCTGCCACCTGCTGGAGGACCAGGTCAGTACAGAGGATACTTGTACTCACCATAAAATTCATGGGAATTCAGATATAGTGGGTTATACTGCCACCTACAGGAGGATTTGGACACGGGCAACAACAAAAAAAAAATCTGTGGGCTGGCCCGGCATAATCCCTCCTCTAGCATACCTCAGTTTTTAGCAGGGGAGGACTGACAACTCATGGGGCCCCTGTGTCCTCCTCACCCACACTCAAACCACACCCAAAAAAGCCCATCTCATGGGGCCCCCTACTGACCCTGGACCCTCGGGCAGTGCCAAAATGGTCAGTCCACCACTGGTGGTTAGTAAACAGATTAAAATCATAACTACAGAGGACGGGGACCTGTGTCCCTCAATGGACTCCAAAAAAAGAATTTAAATCTTATTTTCTTACTCGTCTATTGAGGGGCACAGAAATTTACACTCAGCTGGGACCTCCAAAGGAAGTCCAACTGAGGGATGGGCAACTCAGCAACAACCAGTAACGATTCCAGAACTGGGGGCTGCCTGCAGCTCAAGAGCCACCTGAAGGACCAAACGCTGGAACTGGATAAGACAGAGTCCTCTACAAGGTAGGAGAAACTGCCATAGGGAGTGCACAGAGAATCATCCTGAAACTTAGACCAGGATAGACAAGGTCCTGGTCAACAGTAGATGAATCTATATGAAAAGGAACACCAACTTGAATCAGCATGAAGTCCAAAGGCAGTTCAGTTGTGTTGTGGGCTACTCAGCAACAACCACTGACTTTCAATACAAACAGGGCTGAGGACTGCCTGCAACCCATGAGTCCCCTGAAGGACCAATGTTCGATGCTGAAACTGGAAGAGGCTGGGGCCCTTACTAGATAGTGCAACCTGCCAAACAACTAGAGGGAGGATACAGAGAATCAACCTGAAACGTAGACCAGATAGAAAAGGTCCTGGTCAGGTCCTGGTCAATGGCGGGGGGGGGGGTTATCCATATGAAAATGAACACCAACCTGAATAAGCAGGAAGTCCTAAAGCAGTTCAGCTGAGAGTCAGGGTCCCTTACTAGATAGGGGAACCGACCAAACGATCAGAAGAAGTACACTAGTAATCAACCAGAGACTTAGACCAGGGTAGAAAAGGTCCTGGTCAACAGAAGATGAATCTATATGAAAAGGAATCGGCATGAAGTCCAAAAGCAGTTCAACTGTGGCATGGGCAGTTGGATTGGAACCACTAAGTTCCAATATAAACAGAACCAGGGACAGCCTGCAGCCCAAGAGCCACCTAAAAGACCAATGCTCGATGCAGAAAATGGAAGAGACTGGGTCCCTTATTAGATAGGGATCTGCCAAACAATCAGAGGAAGGGCACACAGAGAATCAACTTTAGGTGCAAACCTGGTGAAAGGGGGGGGTGATTCTATATAAAAAGGAACACTAACCTAAATCATCAAGACGTCCAAAAGCAGTCCAACTGAGGGATGGGAAGCACAAGAGCCATCTGAAAGACCAACGCCCGACACTGAAACCCAAAGCCAACAAGATATGGGAACCTACTAAGCCAACATAGGGAGAGCATCAACCTGAAGGAACACCAACTTGAATCAGTGTGAAGTCCAAATGCAGTCCAACTGAGGGACAGACAATTCAGCATCAACCACTACCTTCCGATAAAAAACAGAATTGGGGACTGCCTGCGGCCCAAGAGCCACCTGAAGGATCAATGCCTGACGCTGAAACTGGTTGAGACTGAAGCCTCTGCCAGGTTCCCCTAACTAGTACACAAGCAAAAGGAGGGCACAGGGAATCAACCTGAAACTTAAGTCAGGATAGAAAAGGTCCTGGTCAATGGAGGGTGAAAAAGGAACACCAACTTGAATCAGTCCAAAAGCAGTCCAATTGAAGGATGGGCAATTCAACATCAACCACCAACTTCCTAAAAAAACAGGACTACCTGCAGCCCAAGAGTCACCTGAAGAACCGATTCTCAATGCTGAAAATGTTATAGACTGGGTCCCTTATGAGATAGGGGAACCTGCCAAACTTTGGAGAATCAGATGAACGTGACTTTGGAGAATCGGTTTGAACGTGACTTTGGAGAATCGGATGAATGTGACTTTGGAGAATCGGATGAACGTGACTTTGGAGAATCTGATCTTACCGGCAGAGGGAGTGGATCCTTGACACTCATTAGAAGGGGGGCAGAGGGTACCAAGGCCCCTTCAACCAATCTGGGATCACAACCAGAACTATCCCCTTCCCCTGCCCCAGTCTCAGCGGGAAGCTGAGAATCAGAGGGAGAGGCTGTCCTGGAGATCCTGTCACGTACCTGATAGAAGTCTGCATTGACGAGGTTGGCCTCTCTTGTATCTCCAGCCCAGGCCCCACTGAAGGTGGAACAGATGGTGCCGAGGGAGAGGAGAGGAAACACGAGTGCCTGCGGATATTGATTGCAGAACTTGCAGATGGTGGTGTAGCCTGGTGATTCAAGCAGGGCATCCAGTCAGAAACAGAGGAGATACCAGACATCCAGCTGAGGTTGAGGAGGCACTTCACTGGAACTGCAAGATCTGGGTATGTGGCTTGCCGGAACTTCTGATAAGCGTGAAGCCGGACACACCGTGACAACCAGAGATGATATAATAGATAGCCAGGACAAGCTCTTGGCAGGACTGTAGAGCCAAACTGGAACCGGAAGAGTAGTCAGAGTAATAGCCAGGATCAGCAACAAGCAGGCGATGAGGTACCGAAACATCAGACAGAGACAGGATCCGAAACCGATGAGCAGAAGCATAAACAGAATCCAAGAGCAGGTCAACGGCAAGCCGGGTCAGTACCGGATACACAGGATACAACAGGACACAGGGAATTAGCTGAAGACCAGTCAGCACTGACAGAGAGCAAAGAGCCTCCTTTAAATAGTCCATCTGGTGCCAGAAACTGTGGGCACGCTCCCGCGTGCATGCTCCCATGTGCACGCATTCTTGCACGCATGCGTGAGCCTATGCTCATTTTTATTAGCAATGCACCCGTGCTCATTTCTATGCGCAATGTTGTGCGCATGCGCATTTCTATGTTCCAGTCGCCATACAGGAATTCCCTTACAGATCCACTCTGCAATCAGCACCTCCACCCCAATAGCTTGTGGAAGCTGGACCCTGGAATAGAAAGCAACATGTGAACAGGTCTACCTCTGGAAGAGATGACCAAGCCCGTTAGTTCTCGAAAGACTTGCAGCATCCTGGGCCATTCATCGTCCTCCAGGATTGTCCTGGACAAATTGCCTAAGCAGCCTTTCTCACCCAGGGTGCCCATGGTGTGCCTTCAGGCTTCTTCAGGGATGCCTTGGCAAAATGCCCCAAAAAAGTATACAAGCAGTTGGATCAATCCTGCCTTTTACTACACAAAGCCACAGGTTTTCATGGCGCACTTTTATGACCTTCTAGCTGCCAGCATCCTAGCAACCAATGACATCATCAGTTGATGAGGACGTGGGGTGCATGCACATCATCCTTGTTTGCCCCTCTTCGTCAACACTGGAGTCACATTAGCAGAGTGAGGGAGAGAGACACATAGGAATACTAGTCGGTACGGGTACGGTGTGCAAAGGTGTATTCAGGGGCGGACTGACAACTCATGGGGCCCCCTGGGCAAAAAAAGGATCATGGGAGCCCCTGTGTCCTTGCCCAAACACAAAAAAAGCCTATGAAAAAAGGTACCAGGGGCATCTCATGGGCCCCCTACTGACCCTGGGCCCTCGGGCAGTGCCCGAGTTTCCAAATGGTCAGTCCGCCCCTGGGTGTATTTGTTTTGGAAGAATACATCATCTAGTGTTGGGTGTACTGGATGTGTGTAGAATAGTTTTTACACATTTTAGATTGGGGTGCCTTGAGATTGTGCCGAATTTTAAAGGGTGCCTTGACTGAAAAAAGGTTGAGAAACACTGGCCTAAAGATCCCTGCGACTGAGCACATAGGCAGCAGGTAGCTGCACGATATGGACTTATGCCGGCCATAGACGGGTCGAAAAGCGGCCAATTTTCGCACCGTTAGTGGGTTAATTGGTCGGTTGTTTTTTGGGGTTTTTGCAAATTTATTTTATCGGGCATGTTGGAAAATTTGCGGGCCGATTTTGACGATCGCCCGATTTTCCCGGCAATGATGGGCAAATCGGCCGATCGTTTTACCGATAAAAAATCTGTGCATGAGCCGTGAGCTGCAAGAAGAAGAAGAAGAAAAAGAAGAAGAATTCCAGTCCGCTATTATATTTTATATGAAAAAGTCTTGCGGTTGTAATCCAAATAATGTATTACAATGTCTTTATTTGGATACATTTGTTGCAACCGCAAGACTTTTTCATATAAAATATAATAGCGGATTGGAATTCCTCTTCTTATGTATTGCTGTCACATTGTACGGTGCGCTCCCCCGTCTCTGCAAGGGACAGAAGTTTTGGGGTTAATGCCGACCGTAGACGGGTCGAAAATCGGCCAATTTTTTTTAACGTTGGTGATAATATCGGCTGATGGGACGACCGATTTTTCATTTTTTTTTTTTTTTTAAATTGGCCGATGTTCAACCCATCTATGGCCTGCATTAGGCCAACCCTAGAATCAGAGAAACCTCCTTCAGGAGGGAGACACTAAGGGGTTTATTTACTAAACCTGGTTGACTCAGAACCTCACAGGACCTCCTTCTATCCCTGTCCCTGGTCTCCTCCTCCCATGCACGACTGCAGGACTTCTCCAGGTCCTCCCCCATCCTCTGGAACTCACTGCCCCAATCCATCAGACTGTCGCCTTCTCTATTCACATTCAGGCGCTCCCTCAAAACCCATCTCTTCAGGGAAGTCTACCCCACCCTCACCTAACGGCCATCCTCCCTCATTCCTCCTACCACTTCATCCCCCCCAGCCACTTCCTACTGTACCTTTACCCCCTCCCTCCTAGATTGTAAGCTCGAAAGAGTAGGGCCCTCTTTACCCCTCGTACGCTTTGTCTGTCTTTGTTGTACTGTTTTCCTGTATTGTCCCCCCCTATTGTACAGCGCTGAGCAAACCCTTTGGCGCTATATAAACTCGTAGTAATAATAATAATAATAATAATCTTGTCCACTTCTGCATAAAAACCAATCAGCTTCCAGGTTTTATTGCTGAAGCTTAACTGAACATGCTGAGGTTAGAAGCTGATTGGCTACCATGCACAGGTTGCCCAAGATTCTGAGTCAACCAGTTTTTAGTAAATCACCTATTAAGTGCCCCCCCCCTTGTTTTGCTCTTCACCAGGACAGGTTCACCTGGATGAGGTCTCTGAAGACTAGGAGAGCCTGAAATTCAGTTCCTAATTCTACTACTTTGCTGGTCTTGCTGCACCACCAGCCCACTAGGTTGTCACTCCCGATGTGAATGACATCGCAGATGATTTTGCTTCTCCAACTACAAGTTTTGGCTCGCTTCCATACAGGGCGTAATCCTATCTTCTGAAGTAGGCCCTCTGATTGCTACAAGTTCCAGAAATCCAACTTGATAGGAGGGGTGTGAGTTCAACTGAGTCTACCTGACCTTCTAGATCTGAGACATGAAATCTCCCAAATATGTCCTGAAATGCTTGCCTTGAGTGACTATGTCTCCATCACCAAAGCTGTACCTATGTCCAAGAGGAACCACCAAGTGCCCATAAGACATGTATGGATGACAGTTCCCAAAATACCAGAAAGCATCCTGACATGAAGCTCTTCTCTGAATTCTTGGATTATGGGCTGGCTTTTTCTTTGACTCCCAGCCAGAAATGCAGAAGCTACCCTCTCTGGAGTGAGCGTGGAAATGGACTCTTGAACTTTAGTCTCCGTTAACTCAACAGACGTCCATCTTGAAGCAGGAAGCCAAACTGACCACTATCAGTTCAGACGTCACACTTCCAAGATCAAGAACAATCCAGTTTACTGAGTACGTCCTTGAAGGCCACAGCATCTTCTAATGGTAAAGTCATGTATCTGGCCAATCCCATAAAGGGACACAACGACCAAAGGGGTGATTCAAAACCCTTGACATCCTGCTGTGACAACGTGCTCCAATCTTGTAGAACAGGCACTTGATTCAGTCACCATAACGGAATGGTCAAGCCGTCCTGGAGGCACCTGAAATGCTTCTACAGGTTGGCTTCTATTTAAAGGCATTTCATCAACCTTACTAAAGGAGGAATCAACAACCTGGACAAGGGTTGTCCTCATCTTCTTGTTCAGAAGGGACTGATGGATTGATTGGCGTTGAGTAGGTTCTGAGGCCAGTTATAATGGCCATAAAAGGAAGTGTGGACATTGCCAGAATAGGTGGCCCTTGGAGAAGGTGAATTCAGCAATCCCTTTAGAGTGGCTTGATCTCGTGCTTATTGTGACAACGTGGTCACCATCATCTTAATCACTGTCCACTTCAACAAAGCAGGAATCATGCAGTCATGTTCGTCCACATGTTCCTTGGACGAATCTGGCAGGGGTTGATTTGACTGAGAAGGTTCTGAGACTCCTGATTGGCAGAATATGTGATCCCTTCACAAGGCGAGTGGAAGCAACTCCTTTAGACTGTATTGACCACATGGTCAATGAATGTGATACATTGTTGGTGGTGTCAGCTTCTTTATCCGTGGTCACTTGAACCAGCAGGGCTCATACAGTCATTCCCCCTAGAAACAATAGATCACCCACCAGCAACAATAGACCCCTCACTCAAAAACAGATACCCTCCAGCAACAATAGACCCACTGGCAACAAATAGATCCCCCAGCAACAATAGACCCCCTGGCAACAATAGATCCCCCAGCAACAATAGACCCCTGGCAGCAACATCAAATCTCTAAACCCTCCAGCAGCCAGCAATAATAGACTCCTCCCTCAACAGTAGATAGGTCCCAGCAACAAATGACCCCCCCAGAAAGATAAGACTGCCCTAGAAACAACAGATCACCCACCAGCAACAATAGACCCCCCACTCAAAAATAGACACCCCCAGCAACAATAGAACCCTGGCAGCAACATCAAATTTCTAAACCCTCCAGCAGCCAGCAATAATAGACCCCCTCCCTCAACAGTAGATAGGTCCCAGCAAGAAATGACCCCCCCCCAGAAAGATAAGACTCCCCCTAGAAACAACAGAGTGGGGGTATATTGTTGCCAGTGGGTGATCTGTTGTTTCTAGGGGGGATTCCTATCTTTCTGGGGGGGTCATTTGTTGCTAGGAGGGATCTACCGTTGAGGGAGGGGTCTATTATTGCTGGCTGCTGGAGGGTTTAGAGATTTGATGTTGCTCTGGGAGGTCTATTGTTGCCAGGGGGGTCTATTGTTGCTGGTGGTTGATCTGTTGTTTTTCTGGGGGGGGGGGGGGTCTTATCTTTGTGGAGGGTAATTTGTTGCTAGGAGGGATCTACTGTTGAGGGAGGGGTCTATTATTGCTGGCTGCTGGAGGATATATAAGTTTTTTGATGTTGCTGGTGGGTCCATTGTTGCCAGGGGTCTATTGTTGCTGGAGGGGATCTATTTTTCAGTGGGGGGGGTCTATTGTTGCTGGTGGGTGATCTGTGTTGTTTCTAGGAGGGAATCTTATCTTTCTGTGGGGTCATTTGTTGCTGGGACAGATCTACTGTTGAGGGAGGGGATCTATTATTGCCGACTGCTGGAGGGTTTAGAGATTTGATGTCGCTGCTGGGGGTCTATTATTGCTGGGGGGGGTCAGTTGTTGCCAGGTGATCTATTGTTGCTAATGGGTGATCTTGTTTCTTTTGTTTCTAGGGGGGTCTTATCTTTCTGGGGTCTTTCTGGGGGGGGTCATTTGTTGCTGGGGCCTATCTACTGTTGATGGAGGTGTCTATTATTGCTGGCTGCTGGAGGGTTTAGAGATTTGATGTTGCTGCCGGGGGGGTCTATTGTTGCTGGGGGATCTATTGTTGCTGGAGGGATATATTGTTGCTGGGGGATATATTTTTGAGTGGGGGTCTATTGTTGCTGGTGGGTGATCTGTTGTTTCTAGGGGGGATTCTTATCTTTCTGGGGGGTCATTTGTTGCTGGGACAGATCTACTGTTGAGGGAGGGGATCTATTATTGCTGGCTCCTGGAGGGTTTAGAGATTTGATGTTGCTTCGGGGGGTCTATTATTGCTGGGGGGGGGGGGGGTCAATTGTTGCCGGGGGATCTAATGTTGCTGGTGGGTGATCTTTTGTTTCTAGGGGGGGTCTTATCTTCCTGGGGGGGGGTCATTTGTTGCTGGGACCTATCTATTGTTGAAGGAGGGGGTCTATTATTGCTGGCTGCTGGGGGAATTTATAGGTTTGATGTTGCTGCTAGGGGTCTATTGTTGCTGGGGGATCTGTTGTTGCAGAGGGGTCTATTGTTGCTGGGGGATCTGTTGTTGCCAGGGGGGGTCTATGTAACGGAACCGGACCCCGACTGCACTAGGGTACTTCCGTTAGACTCCCTGTTCCCCGTCCGAACACCGACCACTGACACCACAGCTGACCACACAAGACTAGATGACACCAATCTTGGAAGTAAAACCAGGAAGTAGACTACGTGGTTCTATATTATCAAAAACTGGTGGTACATGGGGGTGGAACCAGGAGACGATGCTTGGAGACGGGTTGGGGGGCGGAGATGGGGGCGGCTCAGAAGGGGGGCGTTTCCGCACCTGTTCTCTGAGAAAAAAAATCCCTGTTGACAACGTTGATCGTTCTTCAGTGAAACCTCACGGTGTTGTCACCCTGGGATAGGGTCGTCTTAGATGGACTTTAGGTAAGTGACAAACTTTCCACCCAACTCCGGCTCTCCGTTACAGTCAAAGTTTTCTTTTTTATACGAATAAAGTTGAGTTTAGCAGAAGACTTTCTCTGCCCCGAGTCTCCCTTTATGAATGAATACAGAGCCGCGTCATTTGTGACTTCCGTGTCCTCCGGAGTTCAGCTCTAACGTCTCCTCTGAGTAATAGAGACGCAGATTGGAATACGGATCTCGGAGAATGGGATCCGGAGATTGATGAGGTCAGTGAGGGGGGGGGGGGATCCGACTAGCTGATCAGTAAAGTGATATTAAGTATCAAAAATAGAAATGAACCACTCGCCCTCCAGAGGATTCCCCCCCCCCATCCAGGAGGAGAAGTCCCTCACCCCCCCCATCCAGAGGATTTCCCCCCCCCCTCGCCCTCCAGAGGATTCCCCCCCCCCCCATCCCCCCCCCCATCCATCCTCCAGAGGATTCCCCCCACCAGAGGATTTCCCCCCCCCCCCCCCCCCTCGGATTCCCCCTCCAGAGGTTTCCCCCCCTCGCCCTCCCAGAGGATTTCCCCCCCCCCCCATCCCAGAGGATTCCCCCCCCCTCATCCTCCAGAGGATTCCCCCCCCCCCCCCCCCCCTCACCCTCCAGAGGATTATTTCCCCCCCCCTCGCCCTCCAGAGGGTTTCCCCCCTCACCCCCGAGGATCCAGAGAGGATTTTCCCCCCCCCCCATCCTCCCCTCCAAGGGATTTCCCCTCTCTCTCGAGCCCTCCAGAGGATTCCCCCCCCCCCCCCCCCTCCAGAGGATTTTCCCCACCCCTTGCCCTCCAGAGGATTTCCCCCCTTCACCCCTCGCCCATCCAGAGGATTTCCTCCCCTCCCTCTCCAGAGGATTCCCCCCCCCCCCCCCCTCGCCCTCCAGAGGATTCCCCCCCCCCCCCCCTCGCCCTCCAGAGGATTTTCCCCCCTTGCCCTCCAGAGGATTTCCTCCCCTCCCTCTCCAGAGGATTCCCCCCCCCCTCGCCCTCCAGAGATTCCCCCCCTATCCAGATTTCCCCTTCCCCTCCAGAGGATTTCCCCCCCCCCCCTCAGAGGGCCCTCCAGAGGATTTTCCCCCCCCCCCTCCAGAGGATTCCCCCTCCCCCTCCCCCTCCAGAGGATTTCCTCCCCCCCCTCCAGAGGATTTTTCCCCCCCCCCCCCTTGCCCTCCAGAGGATTTCCCCCACCCCCCCTCCAGAGGGTTCCCCCCCCCTCTCCAGAGGATTAGCCCCCCCTCCAGAGGATTTCCCCCACCCCCCTTGCCCTCCAGAGGATTTCCCCCCCTCCTCTTCCTTCAGAGGATTTCCCCCCCTCGCCCTCCAGAGGGTCCCCCCCCCCTCCAGAGGATTTCCCCCTCCAGAGGATTTCCCCCCCCATTCCAGAGGATTTCCCCCCCCCTCCCATCCAGAGGATTTCCCCTCCCTATTCCCCCCCCCCCCCTCCGCCCTCCAGAGGATTTCCTCCCCCCCTCGCCTCCAGAAGATTTCCTCCTCTCCCCCTCCAGAGGATTTTCCCCCTCTCGCCCTCTCCAAAGGATTTACCCCCCCCTCGCCCTCCAGGGGATTCCCCCCCCCCCTCGCCCTGCAGAGGATTTACCCCCCCCCCCCCCCTCGCCCTTCAGAGGATTCCCCCCTTCCTGACCTGGCCATTTTTTGCATTAAGGCACTGCATTACTTTGACAATTGCGCGGTCGTGCAACGCCGCACCCAAATTGAGCTTTCTTTCTGTGGTATTGGCTGCTTCTGCAGTTTTAATTTTTGCGCTATAAGCAAAGAAAAGACCGACAATTTGAGAAAAAAAAACAATATTTTGGACTTTTTGCTATTAAAAATGTCCAGTAAAAAAATTTAAAAAATCAAATTTCGTCATAAATTTCAGCCAAAATGTCTCCGGCTCCGTGTCTTCGCTGGGTCCTTGTAGGTGTCTGGAGTTCGGCTTTAAAAGAGACGTTCACCTCTGGGAATACATTACATCTGAATGTAGGGCGGGACATGGAACATGTTCCCAGAGCTGCGTACACCCCATACACCCCACACCCACACACCCTGTACACCCCACTCACCCCACACACCCTGTACACCCCACTCACACCCCACACACCCTGTACTCCCCGTACATCCCACTCACCCCATACACCCCACTCACCCCATACACCCCATTCCCTCACCCCACACACCCTGTACACCCCACACACCCCGTACATCCCATTCACCCCGTACACCCACACCCCATATACACCCGTACACCCCACACCCCACACACCTCGTACCACACACCTGTACACCCCCCACACACCCCGTACATCCCACTACACCCCGTACACCCCATACACCCCACTCACCCCACACACCATACTGTACACCCCCACACACCCGTACATCCCACTCACCCGTACACCCCACTCACCCCATATATCCCCACCCCACACCCTGTACACCCCATACACCCCGTACATCCCATACACCCCATACACCCCCATGTACATCCCATACACCCCGTACATCCCATACACCCTGTACACCCCATACATCCCGTACATCCCATATAACACCCTGTATCTCCCATACATCCCGTACATCCCATACACCCCTGTTACATCCCGTACATCCCATACACCCCCCATACATCCCGTACACCCCCTGTACATCCATACACCCCGTACATCCCATACACCCCTGTACACACCCCCTACATCCCGTACATCCCATACACCCCGTACATCCCATACATTCCGTACATCCCATACATCCCCCCATACACCCGTACTGTACATCCCATACACCCCCATCCCATACACCCTGTACATCCCCCATACACCCCGTACATCCCATACACCCTGTACATCCCATACACCCTGTACCCACACCCCATACATCCCGTACACCCCGTACATCCCATACACCCTGTACGGCAAGCAGATGTACAGGAGACCTGCATGGCATTAGGGATCTACTGATCATTGGTGTGATGCTTTCCGGGCTCCTTTGTACAAAAATAGTAAATTCGCATTTTATTTTTCCTGCATTTATTATTTTTGTCTAAAAGGTGAATTTATCCTTCAAGATTTCCTGCCGCTGTTGTTGCCGCTCTGTGCGGCCGGCAGAATGGTGTCACTGCCTCGGCTCAGGACAATCATTTTCTCATTCCTCGGCCCAGCAATGTCTCATTCGTTGTCTCATTTTCATGAAATCGCACGTGACGGGGGAATGGAATCGGCGGGAAGAGCGAGCGCGTTGATGGCACATTATTGGATGTCCGCGCGTCAGGCGGGCAACACTCATCCTTTCATCTCGGCGCACATTACTGATCCGAATCTTTCATGTCTTCTACATTGTAATGAGGAGATATTAATAAAAGAAAGATGAGAGAATTGTAACAGCATATTAAAGAGGAACTCCGAACAGAATAAAAGAGTATCTGCGAGGGCTGAATGTGACCCCCCCATATCGCTCTACAATGGTGGCTTCCAACAGTCTGGATGAGCTGCACCGCCCATCTTCCCGCAACATCCCAATACTCCCCGGGGATCAGACACGTGTGGCACCTTCCTTACCAATCAAAATTCATCCATACATCCCGTACGCCCCATACATTCCGCACACCCCATACATCCCGTACACCCCATACATCCCGTACACCCCATACATTCTGTACTCCCAATACATCCCATACACCCCGTACATTCTGTACACCCCATACATCCCGTACAACCCTACACCCTGTACATCCTGTACATCCCCATACATCCGTACATCCTGTACACACCAGACACCCGTACACCCCGTACATCCCATACATTCTTTACACCCAGTACACCCTGTACATCCCGTACACCCCATACATCCCGTACACCTCATACATCCCGTATACACCCCATACATCCCGTACACCCCATACATCCCGTACACCTCATACATCCCGTATGCCCCATACACCCCGTACATCCCGTACACCCCATACATCCCGTACACCTCATACATCCCGTACACCTCATACATCCCGTAATGCCCCATACACCCCGTACACCTCATACATCCCGTACACCTCATACATCCCGTATGCCCCATACACCCCGTACATCCCGTACGCCCCATACATCCCCCGTACACCTCATACATCCCGTATGCCCCATACACCCCGTACATCCCGTACGCCCCATACACCCCGTACATACTGTACACCCCATACACCCTGAACACCCCGTCCACCCCCATACATCCCTGTACAACCCCGTACACCCTGAACACCCTGTACACTCTGTACACCCCATATATCCCATACACCCCATACATCCCGTACACCCCATACATCCCGTACACCCCATACATACATCCCGTACACCCCATACATCCCGTTCTACACCCCATACATCCTGTACACCTCATACATCCCGTACACCTCATACATCCCGTACACCCCATACATCCCGTATGCCTCATACACCCCGTACATCCCGTACGCCCCATACACCCCGTACATCCTGTACACCCATACACCCTGTACGCCCCGTACACCCTGAACACCCCGTCCACCCCATACACCCTGTACGCCCCCGTACACCCTGAACACCCTGTACACTCTGTACACCCCATATATCCTATACACCCCATACATCCCGTACACCCCTACATCCCGTACACCCCATACATCCTGTACACCCCATACACCCTGTACATCTCCCATACACCTGTACACCCCCGTACACCCTGAACACCCCGTACACTCTGTACACACCCCATATATCCCGTACACCCCATACATCCCATTACATTCCGCACACCCCATACATCCCGTCATACCATCCCGTACCCCGTACACCCCATACATCCCGTACACCTCATACATCCCCAGTACAATTCATCCCGTACATCCTGTACACCCCATACACCCCTGTACGCCCCGTACACCCTGAAACACCCCGTACACCCCATACACCCTGTACGCCCCGTACACCCTGAACACCCCCGTACACTCTGTACACCCATATATCCCGTACACCCCATACATCCCGTACACCCCCATACATCCTGTACATCCCATACATCCTGTACACCCCATACACCCCGTACATCCCATACATCCTTTACACCCCGTACACCCTGTACGCCCCGTACACCCTGAACACCCCGTGCACTCTCTATCACCCCATAAATCCCGTACACCTCATACATTCCATACACCCCATATATCCCGTTACACCCCATATATCCTGTACACCCATATATCCTATACACCCTGTACACCCACACACATATCCTGCAAACCCTATACATCCTGTACACCCCGTACATCCCATACACCCTGAACATCCCATACATCCCGTACACCCCATACACCCCGTACAACCCATATCCGCATGCATCCATTACTCCCCCCGCACATCCTGTACACTCCGTACATCCCATACACCCCATACATTCTGTACACCCCATACATTGTCCGAACATTCTGTACACACCGTACACCTTGTACAATCCTGTACACCCCATACATTCTGTACACCCAATACATCCCGTACACCCCGTACATTCTGTACACCCCATACATCCCGTACAACCCTACACCCTGTACATCCTGTACATCCCCATACATCCGTACATCCTGTACACACCAGACACCTCGTACACCCCGTACATCCCATACATTCTTTACACCCAGTACACCCTGTATATTCCGTACACCCCATACATTCCGTACAACAGTACATCCTGTTGTGACATAAATGTAAGATTTGAGTAGCTGAGATGTGACCTGTAGAAAATATGACAATGTAGATTTAGCATTCCATGTTGTAATAAAATAAGATGAGTTAAGAATTAGGTCAGAAGCATATGGTCACCAATTAGCATCTGAAAGAGACAGAGCTTCCTCAGGCTGGAAGTGACACCTGGATGCCAATAAGATTTGTCACCTATATATAATCAGACTTTGCCACCTTCTTAAAATTTGACGCCAGACATTTTGGCTGCAGGAGACCAGGAGGGCTCCGATCTGTCTGGGGAGCTTTAAAGTATATACACAGATCAAAGGAATAGATTTCATCTCTCATAAAAGTTAAAATATTAGTTGCAGAGAGATGAAAATACTTCCTTCTGATTGGACACTCTGTAGGCTGCATCTGCATGTAAAACTGTATTTGTGGCCTGAGTGGGGTCCCAGAGAAATGCAGAAAACGGTTATATGGCTCCTGATTGTGACAGCTGAACAGTGATTGGTACTGTCGTGATAGGACTGATGCACTGGGTGTCGGAAATTCAATCCCTGACTTGGTGATTCAAACCGTTCCTGGTCCAATCGACTTTGAGCATTTCAGCACCCAGAACGTCCTGTGGGCGGGTACGGAAACACCCCCCAGAGTTGATTGGCCAAGGACTAATGTCCAGCCTACATCCATATTCCCATAAATTTAGGACCTGGGATATGGACGGTGCGATTCGTATGGAGCCGGTCCTATTGACTGACGGATCGCGGACTTTCTCTGACTTTCTCCAGTCGCAGGATAATTCTTGGTAAAAGTTTTATTTCTGTTTTTTATTCCCTTTTATTTTATAGTCAATAGCCAATTGTGTGTCTTCTTGTATTTTTTGTATTTTCTGTAACTTTTTATACTTTGTACATATTTTATGCTCCGCCCACTTTCGGGATATTAATCCTTAAAATTAATAAGTGACTTCTGTGTACTAAGCTCGGGCTCATATCTCCGGAGAGATTAGATTGTATTGTATTTTAGTGCCTTTATATACTCGGTCAAGCTCATTGCCAATCTGTATGCAATTGCACTGCGTGTTGGCAGATTGCGTGCAGATTGTAAGGGTGACAGGTCTGCCAGACGGAGATCTGTGTGTGTGTGGTGGCGTAGCAGCCAGTCAAAAACTGTTGGGTGGTGGCAAGCTACCGTTTGTGGTGTGTCTGGTGCGGGGGTGTGTGGACAGTGGAAGAGTGATTAACACCGGGGTTCTAGCTTGTAGGATAGCTGGAGGAATCCTAGAAGGGTGTCGATCGCTAGGCTGCTCCACAACCCTTAGTGTGCACCAGATTGTATAAGATTCGTATCTGCCTGTGTGTGGTCAGCCAGCTGGATTGGAGTGGAGTCTCCCTCTAGTGGTGGACAGAGGTAGTGCGTGCTGTGAAAATATATCACGACTGGTCTTATATACTTCTAAACGGATCAAAACAGATAAAAGACATATGTACACAGATCAAAAACGGATGAAAACAGCTGTAAAATGTAAACAGATCACAACTGGAGGAAAACGGATGAAAACAGATGTAAACGGATGAAAAACAGAGGTAAACGAAAGAAAAACGGAGGTAAACTGATGTAAACGAATGTAAAGCAGAGAGGTAAAAAGTGAAGTCTTGATCGGTTTAGCTCCATTTTTGAAAGAAAAAAAAAAAACCCGACTGAACTAATGAAAAAAAAAACGGAACACACGTGTATGTCTATGAACTAGTGGATGATCCGTTTACATCCGTTAATGTCCACACCCGTTAACATCCGGGGTTTTTTTTTGGTTTTTGTTGTTTGTTTTTTTGCGGAAAAAAAACCTATTTTTCTTCCGTTAAAAAAAAAAAAAAAAAAGAAAAAGACAAAAAGTGGATGTAAATGGATATACAGTCTGTTTTTGCATCGGTAAGGATCTACAAAACAGATGTAAAAACTGACAAGAAACTGAGGAGAAACTAATGAAAAAAACAGATGTAAACGGATCAAAACAGATGAAAGACATATGTAGAGATCAAAGATGGAAGAAAAACAGCTGTAAAATGTAAACAGATCTCAACTGGAGGAAAACGGATGTAAACAGATGAAAAACGGATGTAAATGGATGATAAACGGATGAAAAAGGGAGGTAACGGAATATGAAAACAAAAGTAAAAAGTGAAGTCTTGATCGGTTTAGCTGATTTTGAAAAAAAAAATAAAAACCGTGACTGAACTGATGAAAAAAAAATGACTGCATGTGTGAAAGGACCCTTAGGAGTAAGTATCTTCAACATTAGAGTCGGTGCAGCTGCTATGCCTGCCCCTCTTCAATACCCAATCACAGAAGCCTTTGTGTTATGCAAACCAAAATACAAAGGCTTCTCTGAATGGGCAGCAGTGGAAAGGTGGGGGTGGAGCTGCTCTGTGTGCCTCTCTCTCTCCTGTCTCATAGGCAGGGTCAGTGTATGCTCCGCAAAGCCATAAACCTGTCAGATGTAAATGATAGAGCTAGGTTCAGATGTCATACACCTCCTTGGACTTGACTCATAGTGTGTCTGTACTTTTACAGGGGTCCTCTTTAACATTTCTGGGCATTACCGTTCTGCGGTGTGAGATCATCTAAGGCACTGCAATCTCTGACTACTAGTCTCGCCAGATTTGGTGATGTCACTACTGTGCAGATCACGGTCCTCTTTGCTGGAGAGGAAGCTGTACCTGAAGACCTGCAGTGCAAGGATCTCCCAGCTTCATTTATTCTGTAGATCTGCACTTCCTCCTCCTGGTCTGCTGCTTCATTATCACCCCACTAATTATCACATAAATCATAGGTGGGGGGGCAGCTCTGACATGAGGAAACAAATCACTGCCTCTACCAAGATGGCCACCTCCACATGGTAAGTCAGGAATGGGGGAAAAGATCAGCTGGAGGCAATACTACAACCAATCGTAGTGACTAGCCCTTTGTCCTCGGCTTGTATTGTTTTTGGCTCCAGTTCCTCAGTTCAGGTTTTAAAGCCCACCTCCCCACCCCATATAATACCCACCTTCTCGCCCCACATGGTACCCACCTTCACCTCACTAACCCAGCACTTCACTCTTAACTACAACAACGCATAGACTCCTGTTAATTTCAGAACAAATAGTGTATATATATTTTTGTCTGTTGATTAGTTCTCACCTATAGTTGCATTTAGATCAGCTCATGGGGGGAATCACAGATGGGGGGGCACAGTCACAGATGGGGGGGCTGCTTTTGCATGAGTGCTGCGTTGATGGAGTGCTAAGAAGCAGTTGAACTCAAGCAGCAGGAAGATACAACAACAGCAAGAAACTCTACTGCATGCTGGATGGACTGCAAGCAATCACCCCGGGAAACATCTCTTACAAGTCTGAGTCCCACTCCATGTACCTTTAATATGTCCCCTCTACTCCTTTTCATATTACTTTCCTGTGTTCCCAAAATCTCACTTCTTTACCCCTCTGCTCCACCCCAACACTTGTACATCTCCCCCTCATTGCTACCATCTCCCCTACTACTGCTCTCATCTCCTCCTGCTGATACTTCACTCTCCTGCTGACCCAAACACCAGGACTGGAAGGCATGTGCCCTCGTGTACATCCCGCTCCCATGTTACTTTCCTCACCCTCCTAACCTCTGGGGATATCTCCCCAAACCCTTCTCCTAACCTCTGGGGATATCTCCCCAAACCCTGGTCCTTCACCACCACACTCACCCACTAGGCACCCTCCTTCTTCTCCTAACCTCTGGGGATATCTCCCCAAACCCTGGTCCTTCACCACCACTTCACCTTCTTCTCCTAACCTCCCCACTAGGCACCCCTAGGCACCCTTCTTCTCCTAACCTCTGGGGATATCTCCCCAAACCCTGGTCCTCACCCCACCTCTTCTCACCCACTAGGCACCCTCACCCACTAGGCACCCTCCTTCTTCTCCTAACCTCTGGGGATATCTCCCCAACCCCTGGTCCTCCACTATTTCACCCCCCCACACCCCCCCACCAGGCACCCTCTTTTTTCCGGGAATAGCCTCAATCCCCTCAATTTAATATTGGTCCCCGTGCTCCCAAAAAGCCACCCTCCCTTTTTCATGTGCGCTCTGGAATGCCCGCTCTGTCTGTAATAAGCTCACCTCTGTCCATGACCTTTTTGTCTCCCGCTCCCTTAACCTACTAGCAATTACGGAAGCCTGGCTCCAAGCAGCAGATTCTACTTCTCCTGCAGCACTTTCCTATGGAGGCCTCCTCTGGACCACTCACCCAGACCCAGTGGTCAGAAAGGTGGTGGGGTTGGTTTGCTTCTGTCCCCACTGAGCACCTTTCAAGTCCCCCCTAACCCTCCCTCTCTATTCTTCTCTTCTTTCCAGACTCACTGCATCCGGCTGTTTTTCTCCCATTTCTCTGAGGATTGCAGTAATCTATCGGCCTCCTGGACCCGTGTCCCGCTTTCTTGATGATTTCTCCGCCTGGACACCCTACTTTCTCTCCTCTGAACTACCCGCTATCATTCTCGGATATTTTAACATCCCCATTAATGTCAACAACCCGGCTACATCCCAACTCTTCAACCTAACCTCATCTTTTGCATTAGCACAATGTATACAGTCCCCTCCACTCAGATGGACACGGCCCTCCACTCACTCTGATGGACACGGCCCTCCACTCACTCTGATGGACACGGCCCTCCACTCACTCTGATGGACACGGTCCTCCACTCACTCTGATGGACGCCGTCCTCCACTCACTCTGATGACTCACTCTGACACGCCGCCCTCCACTCACTCTGATGGACACGCCCCTCCACTCACTCTGATGGACACGCCCTCCACTCCCTGATGGACCAGCCCTCCACTCACTCTGATGGACACGCCCTCCACTCACTCTGATGGACACACTCCACTCACTCTGATGGACGCCGTCCTCCACTCACTCTGATGGACACAGCCCTCCACTCACTCTGATGGACACAATACATTATCCCTCTCTTGATGGGAATCCCATCTTTGCACTCCCTACAACCTCACAAACACCCCCTTTCCTCTCTCTGATCACAATCTCATCACCTTCACAGTGTCCTTGTCTTCATACACCTATCCCTCCAAGCAGCAAACAATTGCCCGCAGAAACCTTCACAACTTGAACCCGGCGCCTTTCCACTCTGCAACTGACCAACTCTATGACAGAATCTCTCCCCTGTCCTGCCCTGACCTGGCCACTGCTGTCTACAACAGTTTGCTTTCATCCACATTGGACTCACTTGCTCCTCTAACACGAAGCATCAGGCCCCAACCATTACAACCTTGGCAGACTGACCACACCGGACATCTTAAACGACATAGTCGTGCGCTGGAGCGATTGTGGCGTAAAACCAAATCCCAGCAAGCATTCACCCGATATAAATCTGCTTTCTTAACATACAATTCCTCCCTCCATGCTGCCAAACAAGATGCCTTTGTCACTCTTATTAATACCTTCTCATCCAGTCCTCATCGTCTCTTCTCTACTTTTAACTCTCTACTTTCTCCACCTCCACCCAGCACCTCACTCACTGCTTACGAGATTGCAAATAATTTCAAAAACAAGTTTGACGCAAATCGTAGGGGCATCGCCACTGCACAGACATCCATCCCACTTAGCATTCCTTATACTAAACCTCCCTCAACACTTTCCTCTTTTGACCTTCTACTACCGAAGAGGTCACTAAGGTTTTCTCAGAAGCCCGTCTCACCATCTGCCCCCTGGATCCTGTCCCCTCACAACTACTACGGTCACCCTCTTCTTCCATTCTACGCTCCCTCACTCATATCTTCAATCTCTCCCTCTCTACTGGTGCCTTCCCCTCCCCTCTAAAGCATGCGCACATCACCCCCATACTTAACAAGCCCTCCCTGGACCCCACCAACCTGAACAACTTAAGACCCATCTCCCTGCTGCCATTTACCTCTAAACTCCTAGAACGCTTAGTCTACAATCACCTGAGCTCCTCCCACCTCACCGACACCAACCTTCCTGACCCATTACAGTCTGGCTTTCGCTCGCTACACTCCACTGACACCGCCCTACTAAACCTCACTAATGATCTACTAACTGCTAAAACCAATGGCCACTACTCCGTACTCATCCCAACCAATGGCCACTACTCCGTACTCATCCCAACCAATGGCCACTACTCCGTACTCATCCCAACCAATGGCCACTACTCCGTACTCATCCCAACCAATGGCCACTACTCCGTACTCATCCCAACCAATGGCCACTACTCCGTACTCATCCCAACCAATGGCCACTACTCTGTACTCATCCCAACCAATGGCCAACTACTCCGTACTCCTCCCAACCAATGGCCGCTACTCCGTACTCATCCCAACCAATGGCCGCTACTCCGTACTCCTCCCAACCAATGGCCACTACTCCGTACTCATCCCAACCAATGGCCACTACTCCGTACTCCTCCCAACCAATGGCCACTACTCCGTACTCATCCCAACCAATGGCCACTACTCCGTACTCCTCCCAACCAATGGCCACTACTCCGTACTCCTCCCAACCAATGGCCACTACTCCGTACTCCTCCCAACCAATGGCCACTACTCCGTACTCCTCCCAACCAATGGCCACTACTCTGTACTCCTCCCAACCAATGGCCACTATTCAATACTCATGCCAATGGCCACTACTCCATACTCATTCCAACCAATGGTCACTACTTCGTACTCTTACTACTTGACCTCTATGCGGCTTTTGATACAGTTGACCATCCCCTCCTCCTCACAAAACTCCACTCTCTTGGCCAGAGACTCTGCTCTCTCCTGGTTCTCCTCCTACCGCAGCGCTCCTTCAGCGTTACCTATAACGCTGCCTCCTCCTCTTCACTCACTCTCTTTGTAGGGGTCCCTCAAGGTTCTGTCCTTGTACCCCTTCTCTTCTCCATCTACACATCCTCCCTTGGTCACTTGATAAACTCCCATGGCTTTAAGAACCATCTCTATGCTGATGACACACAAATCTATCTTTCTACCCCTCACCTCACCCCTTCAGTCTCCTCCACACCTCACCCCTTCCCCTCCTCCACCTCACCCCTTCAGTCTACCCCTCACCTCACCCCTTCAGTCTCCTGTCGCATTACTAACCTACTAAGTGACATATCGGCATGGATGTCACTCCACTTCCTCAAACTCAATCTTTACAAAACTGAGCTTAGTATTCCCCCCAGCCTGTGCCCCCTCCCCTGACTTCTCCATCAAGATCAATAACACAACCATCAGTCCGTCCCCTCATGCCAGGGTACTAGGTGTAATCCTAGACTCCCATCTGTCCCTTCAGCCCCAAATCCAATCACTGTCCAAATCCTGTAGACTTCACCTCCGCAACATCTCCAAGGTATGCCCGTTCCTAACCTCGGAAACCACTAAGCAACTTATTCCCTCCCTTGTTATATCTCGCCTTGACTATTGTAACTCCCTCCTCATTGGCAGACCTCTTTGCAGGCTATCCCCTCCTCAGTCTATCATGAATGCTGCTGCCAGACTCATCCACCTTACTAACCGTTCTATACCTGCCACTCCTCTCTGCCAATCCCTCCACTGGCCTCCACTCAGTGTCCTCCACCCCTCTCTGCCAATCCCTCCACTGGCCTCCACTCAGTGTCCTCTACCCTTCTCTGCCAATCCCTCCACTGGTCTCCACTCAGTGTCCTCCACCCCTCTCTGCCAATCCCTCCACTGGCCTCCACCCCTCTCTGCCAATCCCTCCACTGGCTTCCATTCAGTGTCCTCCACCCCCCTCCCTCTGCCAATCCCTCCACTGGCTTCCACTGGCCTCCACCCCTCTCTGCCAATCCCTCCACTGGCTTCCATTCAGTGTCCTCCACCCCTCTCTGCCAATCCCTCTACTGGCCTCCATTCAGTGTCCACTGGCCTCCACCCCTCTCTGCCAATCCCTCCACTGGCCTCCACTCAGTGTCCACCACCCCTCTCTGCCAATCCCTCCACTGGCCTCCACTCAGTGTCCACCTGCCAATCCCTCCACTGGCCCCCTCTCTGCCAATCCCTCCACTGGCTTCCCGTTGCCCAACAGATAAAATTCAAAACATTAACAATAACATATAAAGCCATTTATAACTCCGCCCCAAATTACATCACCGATCTTGTCTCTAAATATCACCCAAACCGTCCTCTCCGCTCCTCCTAAGACCTCCTGCTCTCTAGCTCTCTTTTCTCTTCCTCCCATGCTCGTCTCCAGAGCTTTCCCCATCCTCTGGAATTCTCTACCCCAATTTATCAGACTATCACCTACTCTGCTTACTTTTAGGCGATCTCTGAAAACCTCTCTCTTCAGGGAAGCCTATGCTGCCCTCAGCTAATAATGGAATCTTCTACTCTTCCAACCAGTCCATCCCCCACAGTTACTACCTTTTGTACCATTAGCTCCTCCCTCCTAGATTGTAAGCTCCCAGGATCAGGCCCTCCTATCCCTCTTGTATTGATCTGTATTGTTGCTGTATTGTCTCCCGTTATATTGTAAAGCGCTGAGCATAAACTGTTGGCGCCATAAATCCTGTATAATAATAATAATATATAATATAAATCCTGTATAATAATAATAATATATATAATAATATATAATAATAATAATATAAATCCTGTATAATAATATAAATAATAATATAAATCCTGTATATTATAATAATATATAATATAAATCCTGTATAATAATAATAATAATAATATATATAATAATAATAATATAAATCCTGTAATAATAATAATAATAATAATACAGTGCTCTGCCCGGTCATGCCTTCTGCTCCCATGATGAAGCGTGTTACCCCTCACACCCCTCCCGTGACGTAGTGCTTTGGTCATGCAGCCAACTTCCATGCCCCCAATATTTTCACACCGGGACGACTTCTTCCAGCCCGTGTAAGACCCGTTCAACCCTAAACCTAAGCCGGGTTTGGCTGAGAGGGCAGCAGGGGAATGTGAGGGGTCGGGGGCAGGCTTTAAGGATCCGGCCGTGAACGGGCAAAGTGATAGTCTGAAGAACGAGGCCTCCTTTACAGCTCAATCTAAACCTCCAACCATTTTCCAGCTGGCTTCGGTCGGGTCACGTGATGTCAAAGGCGGCCTGATGATGTCAGAAGTGCCCTGACAGGTCATCACCAAATGACAAGGCGCCATTCTCTGCACTTTGCGGGCTTATGCTGACCATGACACCATGAGGGGCAGGTTTCTGACACCCCGGGCTTTCAGGGCGTAGGTTGGATGATGCCTGGCAGTGCTTGCCAAAGGTCCTTTAACACTCAAAAGGTGAAAAGGTCAATGTGTCCCCCCCCCCCCCCCCTTCCCGTGAGCTGCAACGTTGGTTGCAAATCCCGCTTTTTTGCTGAAGCGCCCAAGGTGCGTGCCTTTCTTGCCTACCCCTTGGCCCAGCCCTGATGCTCAAGCATGGGGACAAGCGCTGCATCACAGAGTGGTCAGTCTATGGGGACAGTGACAGATAGGAGGTGAGAATTGCAGCCAATTTTAATGGGACAGGGGTCTCTTTTAAAAAAAAAAAACGTTTTAACGACTTCAATGCGGGGCACTTACCCCCAGGGTCCCCATCAGAGCCCAGGCCAATTCTCAGCTTTCAGAGCTGACGCATTTTGAATTTTTGAATGACAATTGCGCGGTCATGCAACACTGTACTCAAACAGATAGAGCTTTCATTCGGTGGTATTTACTCACCACTGGTGTTTATTTTTTGCTAAACAAAAAAAAGGCTGGAAAAAAAAAACCCCAAACAAAAACTCAAAAAGCAAAAAAAAAAACACCCAAAAAAAAACAAAACCTTTTGTTTCTGGCATAAAATTTTGCACTGATGAGGCTGCACTGACCCTTGGGGCGAGAGAGGCACATAGAGCAGTTATGTCCGCCCCCCCCCTCTGCTGCCCATTCAGAGAAGCCTTTGTATTTTTGTTCACATAATGCAAAGGCTTCTGTGAAGAGGGGCAGGCATAGCAGCTGCACTGACTCTAATGTTAAAGATGCTTTAGACCTGAACCATCAGCATTGGGCTCCTGGAAATACAGCGATTGCCATCTTCTGGGAGTGCAATAAAACGGTCAGATGTAAAGAACAGAGACAAGTCCAGGTGATGCCATGCACCTCTTTGGACTGAAATAACGGAGTGCCTTCAGTTTTTACAAAAGAGCTGAATTCCTGGAACTCGACTCTAACATTTCTGTAAATGCTCCCTATAATATAACAAATCTTTACTTTTGGAGCTCAAGTCACATCGCCCTGAATGGGAAGAGCGACTTACAATCCTGTCCCCCCGCTTACTTTTCATCAGGGTACCCAACAGAGGCCCTCTTATATCACAGTCCCCCTTACATCCGAGTCTCTCCTACATTAGAGCCCCCCTTAGATCAGAGTCTCTCCTACATCAGAGCCCCCTTACATCAGGGTCCCTATCACAGCCCCCCCCCCCCCCCCCCTTACATCAGGGTCCCCATCAGAGCCGCCCCTTACATCAGGGTCCCCATCAGAGCCCCCCCTTATATCTGGGTCCCAATCAGAGCCCCCCCCTTACATCAGGGTCCCCATCAGAGCCCCCCTTACATCAGGGTCCCCATCAGAGCCCCCCCCTTACATCAGGGTCCCCATCAGAGCCCCCCCTTACATCAGGGTCCCAAAAAGAGCCCCCCCTTACATCAGGGTCCCAATAAGAGCCCCCCCTTACATCAGGGTCCCCATTAGAGCCCCCCCCTTACATCAGGGTACCCATCAGAGCCCCCCCCTTTACATCAGGGTCCCCATCAGAGCCCCCCCACCCTTACATCAGGGTCCCCATCAGAGCCTCCCCATACATCAGGGTCCCCATCAGAGCCCCCCTTACATAAGAGCTCCCCTTACATCAGGGTGAATATCAGAGCCCCTTTCTTCCTTACATCAGGGTCCCCATCAGAGTCCCCCCCCCTTACATCAGGATCCCCATTAGAGCTCCCCTTACATCAGGGTCCCCATCAGAGCCCCCCTTACATCAGGGTCCCCATCAGAGCCCCTTTCCTCCTTATATCACAGTTCCTATCAGAGTGGGAACAACGACTTACAATCCTGCCCCCCCCCCCCACATTCTTCGATGAACACGTCACTACACAACGCACTCTGATAACGTTTAATAACTTTACCAAAACACTTTGTTTAAAAAAAAAAAAGAAAAAATGTCCTTCATCCACACTGGGTTTGTGTAACAGACGGGTGTATTGTAGTCCCAGAACACAGTCCCTGTGACACCAGCAATGAAGAATGTTCTGCGGGACCTGTCCTCATCCCCTCCCCCCATTACATTTTCTTCATCTTCTTCTTGGGGCGTTGGTTGAAGACCGGAGAGGACCCCATTAGGCTGTCGGGGGAGTGAGAGGCATAGCTGCCTTCGGATCCGTTCGGACTGGCTGGAATGGCCGAGTCGCTGATCCCAGACATGGGCTCTTCAAACACGTCATTACCCAGAACGCTGTGCCCGTGTACTGCCGACTCCTCCGTGTCCTGAGGCTCCATCTTCACCTGCGTCAGGCTCCACAGGCGAGGTGTTGACGTCTGATCCTGCGGAGAGGAGAAACAGCAGCTCACTAGGTGAACATATATAAAGAGATTACCAGGATCATCCACCGGGCGCGGGTGTCATTGGGCGCGGGTGTCATCGGGTGCGGGTGTCAGCGGGCGCGGGTGTCAGCGGGCGGGCGGGGCGTCAGCGGGCGCGGGTGTATACCTAGCAGGATCAGTTCCCCCTGCAGTACCCAGACCACACAGACAGGGCAGTCAAAGTGCAGCCTGTTAGTATCTAGCTAGGGAACGGGTCCCCTATATTTCCACTGTGAGGGCCACAGCCTAGATTTTATAAATGAATGAGTCCACCTTTACATTAGGGACCCCATCAGGGTCCTTCGTACATCTGGGTCCCCAGCAGAGTTCCTCTCTTACATCAGTGTCCCCAATAGTCCATCATACATCCAGAACCCTGTCGTAGTCCCCTCACTGGTCCCCCCCTTACATCAGGGTCCCCACCAGATTCTCTCCCTTACATCAGGGTCCCCAACAGAGTCCCCCTTACATTAGGGTAGTCCTTACATCAGGGTCCCCAACAGAGTCCCCCTTACATCAGGGGCCTTATCACAGTCCCCCTTACTTTAGTGTCCCCTTTTACATGAAGGTTCCTATCAAGATTCTCAACTCCCATCAGAGTCTTCCCCTATAACAAGGTCCCCATCAGACACCCCCTTACATCAGGGTCCCCAACAGAGTCCCCATTACATCAGGGGCCACCTTACATCAGTGATCACATGATCGGGACCTCGCACAGAGGTCCTGTACGACGATCGGTGTTCCGCTGTGTCCGGCACTGAATCGCGGTGCTGCGCGCTCCCAAGGAGCGCGCACAAGCAGGGGGCGGTGAGGCCGTTTTATAAACGTTCACCCGACCCTGCGCTGCCACCGTCTGGCCGTTTATATACATGCGCCGGACGGGAAGTGGTTAAAGGTAATGTATGAAAAGACGACATTCTTCCAGTCATCAGACGTCCTCTTGCTGCATCCTATACGACCAGAGGGGGGCGTGGCCACACCGGGGGAGGGGCGGTACGCAGAGAGTGATAGATGCGTCAAGTACAAGAGTGGAGAAATGCGTTTCTTACCCGACGGCTGGGGAGACGAATCGACGTCCATATTAGAAGAGAAGCGGTCACTCTGGGCCCCCAGGACCCCTACAGGAAGAGACTGATCCCCGGGGGCCAGGTCTCCTTCCAGCTCCTCGTTGATGGGGAATGTGATGTCTGTGACGGGTTCCTCTTTGATCTTCACGGGTTTGGTGTCCTCAGATACGCGCTCAGGATGGACCAGCTTCTCGTATTCCTCAGACAGCTGCTTACTGACCTGCCGGCACAGACAGAGACCAATCAGAATCAGAGCAATCCCACCATGGAGGCGTGCAGGGGCCCCACAACCCACCAACTGCTAAAAACTTTATTACAGTTCCACTTGAAAACATGAGCAGCCGGGGCTCCTCCCCCTGACGTGTCACATAGAGGTTAATTGTAGAGTGTAGACACCTACCGGGCACTTCCCCCCCCTTCCCTGCCGGGCACTTCCCCCCCCCCCTTCCTGCCTACCGGGCACTTCCCCCCCCCCCTTCCTGCCGGGCACTTCCCCCTCCCCTTCCTGCCTACCGGGCACTCCCCCCCCCCCCCCCCCCTTCCTGCCTACCGGGCACTTCCCCCCCCCTTCCTGCCTACCGGGCACCCCCCCCCCCTTCCTGCCTACCGGGCACTTCCCCCCCCCCCTTCCTGCCGGGCACTTCCCTCCCCTTCCTGCCTACCGGGCACTCCCCCCCCCCCCTCCTGCCGGGCACTTCCCTCCCCTTCCTGCCTACCGGGCACTTCCCCCCCCCCTTCCTGCCTACCGGGCACTTCCCCCCCCCCTTCCTGCCTGCCGGGCACTTCCCCCCCCCCCTTCCTGCCTACCGGGCACTTCCCCCCCCCCTTTCCTGCCGGGCACTTCCCCCCCCTTCCTGCCTACCGGGCACTTCTTCACTTCCCCCCCCCCTTCCTGCCTGCCGGGCACTTCCCCCCCCTTCCTGCCTGCCGGGCACTTCCCCCCCCCCCTTCCTGCCGGGCACTTCCCCCCCCCTTCCTGCCTACCTGGGCACTTCCCCCCCCCCCTTCCTGCCTGCCGGGCACTTCCACCCCCTTCCTGCCTACCGGGCACTTCCCCCCCCCCCCTTCCTGCCTGCCGGGCACTTCCACCCCCTTCCTGCCTACCGGGCACTTCCCCCCCCCCCTTCCTGCCTACCGGGCACTTCCCCCCCTTCCTGCCTGCCGGGCACTTCTACCCCCTTCCTGCCCGCCGGGCACTTCCCCCACCCCCTTCCTGCCCCCCGGGCACTCCCCCCCCCCCATTCCTGCCTGCCGGGCACTTCCCCCCCCTTTCCTGCCTGCCGGCACTTCCCCCCCCCCCTTCCTGTCTACGGGCACTTCCCCCCCCCCCCCCTTCCTGCCTGCCGGGCACTCCCCCCCCCCCTTCCTGCCTGCCGGGCACTTTACCCCCACCTTCCTGCCTACCAGGCACTTCTACCCCCTTCCTGCCTACAGGGCACTTCTACCCCCTTCCTGCCCACCGGCACTTCTACCCCCTTCCTGCCTACGGGGCACTTCTACCCCCTTCCTGCCTACCGGGAACTTCCCCCCCCCTTCCTGCCTACAGGACACTTCTACCCCCTTCCTGCCTACCGGGCACGTCTACCCCCTCCCTACCGGGCACATTCTCCCCCCCCTTCCTGGGCACTTCTACCCCCTTCCTGCCTACAGGGCACTTTCTACCCCTTTCCTGCCTACGGGCACTTCTACCCCCTTCCTGCCTACAGGGCACTTCTACCCCCCCTTCCTGCCTGCCTACAGGGCACTTCTACCCCCTTCCTGCCTACAGGGCACTTCTACCCCATTCCTGCCTACCCACTTCTACCCCCTTCCTGCCTACAGGGCACTTCTACCCCCTTCCTGCCTACAGGGCACTTCTACCCCCTTCCTGCCTACCGGGCACTTCTACCCCCTTCCTGCCTACCGGGCACTTCTACCCCCTTCCTGCCTACAGGACACTTCTACCCCCTTCCTGCCTACAGGGCACTTCTACCCCCTTCCTGCCTACCGGGCACTTCTACCCCCTTCCTGCCTACCGGCACTTCTACCCCCTTCCTGCCTACCGGACACTTCTACCCCCTTCCTGCCTACCAGGGACACTTCTACCCCCTTCCTGCCTACCGGACACTTCTACCCCCTTCCTGCCTACAGGACACTTCTACCCCCTTCCTGCCTACAGGACACTTCTACCCCCTTCCTGCCTACAGGACACTTCTACCCCCTTCCTGCCTACCGGGCACTTCCCCCCCTTCCTGCCCCAGCCAATATTCAGCTTTCAGCGCGGTCACGCATTGAATGACAATTGCGCGGTCATGCAACACTGTACTTATAGGACATTTTTATAATTTTTTTCATACAAATAGAGCTTTCTTTTTCGTGGTATGTAATCACCGCGCGGGGGGGGGGGGGGTTATGTTTTACTATACAAATGAAAAAGACCAAAAATTTAGAAAAAAATTGTTTCTTAGTTTCTGTTATAAACTTTTGCAATTAAGTAATTTTTCTTCTTCACTGATGTGCACTGATGAGGCTGCACTGATGGGCACTAAATGAGGAGGTACTGATGGACACTGATGAGGAGGTACTGATGGACACTGATGAGGAGAGGTACTGATGGACACTGATGAGGAGGCACTGATGGAGGAGAGGTACTGATGGACACTGATGAGGCTGCACTGATGGGCACTGATGAGGAGGTACTGATGGACACTGATGAGGAGGTACTGATGGACACTGAGGAGGAGGCACTGAGATTGAGGAGGTACTGATGGACACTGTTGAGGAGGTACTGATGGACACTGATGAGGAGGTACCGATGAGGAGGTACTGATGGGCACTGATGAGGAGGTACCGATGAGGAGGTACTGATGGGCACTGATGAGGAGGTACTGATGGGCACTGATGAGGAGGTACTGATGGCACTGATGAGGAGGTACTGATGGACACTGTTGAGGAGGTACTGATGGGCACTGATTGAGAAGGTACTGATGGACACTGATGAGGAGGGTACCGATGAGGAGGTACTGATGGGCAGTGATGAGGAGGTACTGATGAGGAGGCACTGATGAGGAGGTAGGATGGGCACTGATGAGAGGTACTGATGGGCACTGATGAGGAGGCACTGATGAGGAGGTACTGATGGACACTGATGAGGAGGTACTGATGGGCACTGGTGATGAGCACTGATGGGCACTGGTGAGGAGGCACTGATGGGCACTGTGAGGAGGTACTGATGGACACTGATGAGGAGGTACTGATGGACACTGATGAGGAGGTACTGATGGACATTGATGAGGAGGTACTGATGGACATTGATGAGGAGGTACTGATGGGCACTGATTGAGGAGGTACTGATGGACACTGATGAGGAGGTACTGATGGACACTGATGAGGAGGTACTGATGGGCAGTGATGAGGAGGTACTGATGGGCAGTGATGAGGAGGCACTGATGAGGAGGTACTGATGGACACTGATGAGGAGGTACTGATGGGCACTGATGAGGAGGCACTGATGGGCACTGATGAGGAGGTACTGATGGGCACTGATGAGGAGGTACTGATGGGCACTGATGAGGAGGTACTGATGAGGCAGGTACTGATGGACACTGATGAGGAGGTACTGATGGACACTGATGAGGAGGTACTGATGGACACTGATGAGGAGGTACTGATGGACACTGATGAGGAGGTACTGATGGACACTGATGAGGAGGTACTGATGGACACTGATGAGGAGGCACTGATGGGCACTGATGAGGAGGTACTGATGGACACTGATGAGGAGGTACTGATGGGCACTGATGAGGAGGTACTGATGAGGAGGTACTGATGGACACTGATGAGGAGGTACTGATGGACACTGATGAGGAGGTACTGATGATGGACACTGATGAGGAGGTACTGATGGACACTGATGAGGAGGTACTGATGGACACTGATGAGGAGGTACTGATGATCAGTGCCCTGATTATCAATGAAAACGATGTCCTGACGGCTTGCTGGTTACGGCTCTCCTTTTCTCTGACAAACTCAGAAGTGGGAGGAAAAGAACGCCGATATCCGGTAATCTCTACATGTGATCAGCTGTGAAACATCAATGGATAAAGGTGAGCGCTATCCAATCAGCTGCTGTGCACTCCAGGTACCAACACAAGCCTTACATAACAAAGAATCAACAGTGCAGCTACAATGACAATGTGTATTTGCAGGGACTGAAGTATGATCCAGTATGATCCAGTATGATCCAGTAACCAGTATGATCCAGTATGAACCAGTATGATGATCCAGTATGATCCAGTATGATCCAGTATGACCAGTATGATCCAGTATGTATAAACAGTATGATCCTGTGCAGCTGTAAAAGTGCCAGTGCCCAGTGACTGGTAGACTCCATGGTGCTGCTCTGTGATTAATAGCTGAATTGCGCATGCACTCACCAGAAGTATACTAATAATACACGTTATATATTATTATATCCAGAAGTATCCTCATCAGGTAAAGGTCTGGTCAGATTTGGTAGCCCCCCCCTCAGGGTGGTCATCATCAGGTGCCCAGAAGTCAGGATTAATCGGATCCAGATAGCCAGAGGGCCCGGTTTTTAGGGGATGGGTGGAGCTGTCTGCTAACAGCAAGTCTTCCTCCTCTTGGCATGGGCTCTCTAGTTGCACCCTTTTTATGACTGCAGCCTGTGTCTTGTGTAGTGTCATTGGTTCGGCACCGCCTGCCTGGAGTTTGCATGTTCTCCCTGTGCCTGCGTGGGTTTGCTCCGGGTACTCCAGTTTCCTCCCACACTCCAAAGACATGCTGGTAGGTGAATTGGCTCCTGTCTAAGTTGTCCCTAGTATGTGTATGTATGAATGTGAGTTAGGGAACCTTAGATTGTACGCTCCTCGGGGGCGGGGACTGATGGGAATGTGCAATATATATGTAAAGTGCTGCGTAAAATGACGGCGCTATAGAAGTACCTGAAATAAATACAGGTTTTCGAACGCCTCGGAATTTTCGGTTTTACGAATTTACGAATTTTTTGCAATACGAAGTGTATGTCGGTAACGATTTTTAAATGCAATTGCCGGCTTTTTTTTTCCTCACTATCGCTCACATGATTAGCTGTCACTTTCCTGGAGCTAAAGGAAACTTTGGGGTTTTTTCTTTTAACTCGGGAAAGAAACTAAAAGGAATCATTGTTTCATTTATCTGGGGGGAAGTGACAGCGGAGTCTCTGAGCTTTAGTGAAGAAAAAAAAAAGCCGGAATTACATTTAAAAACCCGCCACCGACCTCTAGAGACAGCGACTTTTTATATTTTTCTGACCTCCGGAACGGATGAATTGGTTGTCAATGTATTCCTGGGAAACCGCGTTTCGCTCTATTTTTTTCGCAATACGAAATGTCCCGGAGAACGCATTCAATTCGTAAACCGAGGTATGCCTGTAAATAAATAAAAGCCCGGAAAAAAACAGGCCCCCCCCCCTCAGAACAGCGCTCCCAACAGCCCCCCCCCCTCAGAACAGCGCTTCCAACAGCCCCCCCCCCTCAGAACAGCGCTCCCAACAGCCCCCCCCCCTCAGAACAGCGCTCCCAACAGCCCCCCCCCCTCAGAACAGCGCTCCCAACAGCCCCCCCCCCTCAGAACAGCGCTCCCAACAGCCCCCCCCCCCTCAGAACAGCGCTCCCAACAGCCCCCCCCCTCAGAACAGCGCTCCCAACAGCCCCCCCCCTCAGAACAGCGCTCCCAACAGCTCCCAACACCCCCCCCCCTCAGAACAGCGCTCCCAACAGCCCCCCCCCTCAGAACAGCGCTCCCAACAGCCCCCCCCCTCAGAACAGCGCTCCCAACAGCCCCCCCCCCCTCAGAACAGCGCTCCCAACAGCCCCCCCCCCCTCAGAACAGCGCTCCCAACAGCCCCCCCCCCCTCAGAACAGCGCCCCCAACAGCCCCCCCCCCTCAGAACAGCGCTCCCAACAGGCCCCCCCCCTCAGAACAGCGCTCCCAACAGGCCCCCCCCCCTCAGAACAGCGCTCCCAACACAGACCAACCCCCCCCCCCTCAGAACAGCGCTCCCAAAGCCCCCCCCCCTCAGAACAGAACAGCGCTCCCAACAGCCCCCCCCAGAACCCCCCCTCAGAACAGCGCTCGCAACAGGCCCCCCCTCAGAACAACAGCCCCCCCTTCAGAACAGCGCTCCCCAACAGCCCCCCCCCCCTCAGAACAGCGCTCCCAACAGGCCCCCCATCAGAACAGCGCTCCCAACAGGCCCCCCCCCCTCAGAACAGCGCTCCCAACAGCCCCCCACCCTCAGAACAAGCAGGCCCCCCCCCCTCAGAACAGCGCTCCCAACAGCCCCCCCCCCTCAGAACAGCCCCCCCTTCAGAACAGCGCTCCCAACCCCCCCCTCAGAACAGCGCTCCCAACAGGCCCCCCCCCCCCTCAGAACAGCGCTCCCAACCCCCCCCCCTCAGAAACAGCGCTCCCAACAGCCCCCCCCCCTCAGAACAGCGCTCCCTAACAGCCCCCCCCAAACAGGCCCCCCCCTCAGAACAGCGCTCCCAACAGCCCCCCCCTCAGAACAGCGCTCCCAACAGGCCCCCCCCCTCAGAACAGCGCTCCCAACAGCGCTCCCAACAGGCAACCCCCCCTCAGAACAGCGCTCCCAACAGGCCCCCCCCCCCTCAGAACAGCGCCCCAACAGTCCCCCCCCCCTCAGAACAGCGCTCCCAACAGGCCCCCCCCCCTCAGAACAGCGCTCCCAACAGAACCCCCCCCTCAGAACAGCGCTCCCAACAGCCCCCCCCCCCCTCAGAACAGCGCTCCCAACAGGGCCCCCCCCCTCAGAACAGCGCTCCCAACAGGCCCCCCCCTCAGAACAGCGCTCCCAACAGCCCCCCCCCCTCAGAACAGCGCTCCCAACAGCCCCCCCCCCCTCAGAACAGCGCTCCCAACAGCCCCCCCCCCCCCCTCAGAACAGCGCTCCCAACAGCGCCCCCCCCCCCTCAGAACAGCGCTCCCAACAGGCCCCCCCTCAGAACAGCGCTCCCAACAGGCTCCCCCCCCCCCTCAGAACAGCGCTCCCAAACAGCCCCCCCCTCAGAACAGCGCTCCCAACAGGCCCCCCCCCTCAGAACAGCGCTCCAACAGGCCCCCCCCCAGAACAGAACACCCAACAGGCCCCGCCCCCTCAACAGCCCCCCCCAGAACCCCCAAACAGAGGCCCCCCCTCAGAACAGCGCTCCCACAGGCCCCCCCTCAGAACAGCGCCCCCCTCAGAACAGCGCTTGCAACAGCCCCCCCCCCCCACAGAACAACAGGCCCCCCCTCAGAACAGCGCTCCCAACAGCCCCCCCCCCCCCTCAGAACAGCCCCCCCTTCAGAACAGCGCTCCCAACAGCCCCCCCCCCTCAGAACAGCAGGCCCCCCATCAGAACAGCGCTCCCAACAGGCCCCCCCCCCCCTCAGAACAGCGCTGCCCCAACAGACAAACCCCCCCCCTCAGAACAGCGCCCAACAGCCCCCCCCAGAACCCCCCCCCTCAGAACAGCGCTTCCCAACAGGCCCCCCCCCCCTCAGAACAGCCCCCCCATCAGAACAGCGCTCCCAACAGCCCCCCCCCCCTCAGAACAGCAGGCCCCCCTCAGAACAGCGCTGCCAACAGCCCCCCCCCCTCAGACCAGCTCCCAACAGCCCCCCCTCAGAACAGCGCTCCCAACAGCCCCCCCCCCTCAGAACAGCAGGCCCCCCCTCAGAACAGCGCTCCCAACAGCCCCCCCCCCCCTCAGAACAGCGCTCCCAACAGCCCCCCCCCCCTCAGAACAGCAGCCCCCCCTCAGAACAGTCCCCGCTCCCAAGACGAGCAGCCCCCCCCCCTCAGAACAACAGCCCCCCCCTCAGAACAGCGCTCCCAACAGCCCCCCCCCCTCAGAACAGCGCTCCCAACAGCCCCCCCCCCCCTCAGAACAGCGCTCCCAACAGCCCCCCCCCCCCCTCAGAACAGCGCTCCCAACAGCCCCCCCCCCCTCAGAAACAGCGCTCCCAACAGCCCCCCCCCTCAGAACAGCGCTCCCAACAGCCCCCCCCCTCAGAACAGTGCGCTCCCCAACAGCCCCCCCCCCCCCTCAGAACACGGCTCTCACCTGTAACATGTATGTGTGGTAATCCCGAATGCGGTGCTGCCAGAATCTCTGCAGTGACAGGACGCTGCCGATCCCCATCTCGTGGAAGACTTGCTCCATGACGTCCGGGAAAGGGGTGTGGCCTAGCCTGGCCTCGCGGTCCATGTTGTACCTCAGCATCTTGGTGAATTTCAGGCAGTACTCGTGAGCGATGTCTGTCAGGGTCTCCAGGACGCTCTCATTGGCGGTGTCAAATCCGGCGTGGGCCAGGATGGTGGCCACGGATTGGTACATGAGCTGGCGGCAGGAGTGATAGCTGAGCTCCGTCACGGGTTCTCCTTTCCCGCTAATCAAGAATATCAGAGACAAGGAGGACGGTATTAGAACATAATGGGGGGGGTGGTTATGCTTTACAGATCTGCCATTCCCTTCATGTGTGTCACCATCCCCCATCTGGTGTCAAAGATCTTTAAAGTGCACATCTAAAAGGATGTCAGGGATGTGTTTTTTCATTGGAAGGTGGTCAGAGGCAAGGTGCTGTGACGTTTACAAAAGACTGGCAGGCCCTTTCACAAAACAGGCCTTTATTTCATGGCTAAATTACTTTAATCATTAACTTTCTTCCTGAGCAAAACACATCCCCAGCATCCCTTTAGACATGCATGCTCAAGCAACTGATCAGCAGATTGCACAGCTAAAGCATTGCAACTAGTTTTAAAAACACAATTGGCATATATCTGCTGTTCTCTTGATTTTAACTGTGTCCCCATCCGGCTGGTTTCAAAGATCTTTAAAAGTGCGTATCTAAAAGGATGTCAGGGATGTGTTTTTTCATAGGAAAAAGGTCAAAGGCAGGGTGCTGTGACATTTACAAAAGACTGGCAGCCCCTTTCACAAAACGTGCCTTTATTTCATGGCTGAATGACTTTAATCATTAATTTCTTCCCAAGCAAACACATCCCCAGCATCCCTTTAGACACGCATGCTCAAGCAACTGATCAGCAGATTGCACAGCTAAAGCATTTCATCTAGTTTTAAAAACACAGTTGGCATATATCTGCCGTTCTCTTGATTGTAAGTGTGTCACCATCCCCATCTGGCTGTGCATCTAAAAGGATGTCAGGGAGTTTTCTGTGGCTCCTGGCCCTGGAGAGGTCAAGAAGTGAATGAAAGGCAAATGGGGGTGAAGATATATGTGCAAAGCATAGGTTTGCTTTAATGCCCCGGCTCATTCATTTGAGGCCCATTTCCAGGCAAAATATGGCAGAAGGCTCATGTACATCTAAAAGGATGCCTCCATTGCGTTCTTCAATATAACACGCTTGCAGGAAGAACATCTAAGGCAGGGAGCTGTGATATTTACAGCAGCCTTCCAGCCCGTCACCAAACGTGCCTCAAGTTTCTCTCCTCCTGGTCCATATGGTTGTTGCCCACTTTTAACAGCTATTAACTTTCTCTGACTTTGTTCTGAGCATTATGTGAAAGAACATATCCCCTGCATCCCTTTAGACATGCACGCTCAAGCAACTGATCAGAGGATTGCACAGCTCACGTCTGCAGCTCCCAGTGGCCAGTAGGGAGGAACATGCACATCTAAAGTGATCCCAAGCCAGGGGCGGACTGACCATTTGGAAACTCGGGCATGGCCCGGGGTCAGTAGGGGGCCCCATGAGATGCCCCTGGTACTTTTTTCATAGGCTTTTTTGAGTTTTGCCAAGGACACAGGGGTCCCATGATCCCCTATTGCCTGGGGGCCCCATGAGTTGTCAGTCCGCCCCTGTCCCAAGCATTATATGAAAGAACACATCCCTGGCATCCCTTCGGTCGTGCATGCTATTAGTGATATTAAAGGCAATTTAAAAAAAAAAATAACAAACATGTTATACTTACCTGCTCTGTGCAGTGGTTTTGCACAGAGAAGCCCAATCCTGCTCTTCTCGGGCCCCCCACCGGCGCTCCTGGCCCCTCTTGCCACGTGCCCCCAGAGCCAGCACCTTGTTCTGGTAGCAATCAAGCAGGCCTGCTCCTGAGCCACTGTTCTGTGTGTTTATTCGCTCACAAAGCTGAGGCTTGGCCCTGGCCCCTCTCTCTTCTCATTGGCTAACTGGCTGTGATTGACAGCGGCATGGGCCAATGGCTCCCGCTACTATCTCAGCCAATGAGGAGGGGGAGCTGAAGCTCTCGTGCACATCGCTGGATCATGATGGGGCTCAGGCAAGAATAAGAGGGGCTGCTGCACACAGAAGGTTTATTACCTTCATGCATAGGATGCATTGTAACGGAACCGGACCCCGACTGAACTACAGTATTTCCGGTAGACTCCCACTTCCCTGTTTGAACACAGATCCACGGACACCACCGCTGACCATACAGGAAATAGACAGGAAGGGGACTGCTTTATTGTAACATAAACACAAGATATATACACAGGGTGGGGAAATACAACCAGGAACAGGAAACACATCATCAGGCCATCCCATCAGGGGGAAGGGCTGCCGGAAACACCCCCACCAAACCAAGACACACAATAGAACAATAGGATACACCACGTGGCAGTAGACAATACAGGAACACATACATCCCATAATAGTTTGCTGGCCAGCAAGACACAATAGAACAATGAGGTGCAGCAAGTGGCAGTGAACAATGGACAACCCCCACCCCACCTATACATGTCTACACGGTATCAGGACAGATCATCCTGTACCCCTAACAGGCACAGGGTGGCTTACACATAAGAGGGATATAGGGAGCTGAGACAGAGGTCTCCCCACCCCAAAGGTCACTCCCATCACATGCATGAAGGTAAAAAAAAACCCTACGCCTTACAACCACTTTATGCAACTGATCAGCATATCGCACAGCTAAAGTCTGCAGCACCCAGAGGCCAGCAGGGAAATCATGCATGTCTAAAGGGATCCTGGGAATGTGTTCTTTCATACAACACTCTCAAAGGAAGATTCAAGCCAGGGTACAGTTTACAGGAGCCTGGCATGCACCTCCAACCAAACTCAGTGGGAGACCCAGTGATGACATCACAAAGTGTCAGAGATATTTCCTAAAAAACAAAATAATTTGATGGAAAATGTTTTGATGGATGAGGGGGGGGGGGATGGATGAGGGAGGGGGGGATGGGGGGGGGGGGGGGGGGGGGGGGGGGGAGTACTAGGGAAGGCGTTCTATACATACACTGCACTTCAGCTTTGGTCTTACCGGTAGAAGTCACTCTCGGGATCGCTGTGCCTCAGCTGGAACGGCAGCTTGGGTAGTTTGCAGTCCTGCGGCAGCAGATCGTCAGGAAGGGGCGGAGAAGGCGGTCGGTGCGGAAGGGCTTCGCTCTCCTCCACTTTGATGCCTTCCACCGGCTGCAGGTTCTGCCCCTGAGTGGAGGCGATCAGGCTGCGCAGTTTGCGGTTGTGTTGGATCAGCTGGATGGTGTGGATGGTGAGGCTGCACGGCTCCGAGGGGATATCAAGCATGGTGGTCGGTCTCGGCCTGTTGGCGGACGGCTGGTGTAATGGCGGCTCCTGCATCTCCACCGTGCGAAATTCCCTCTGTAAGAGGTCGAAGGAGCTTCTGCTGGCCTGACCCGAGGCCACCGGGATCTCCCCCCAATATCGCATCATTTTACCGCCAAGTCCCGGTTCTGTATGAAGACGATGAGATGGGGACCGCGGGCAAAGAGGACGGCGAGGTCCCAATACTACATAGTAGTCGTATGACCGCAGGCGGACTGTCCTCTGTATCCGGACACCTCACATCCCTCCGTCACTGCGACCGACCTGTAATGGAGACAGAATGGAGCTGTCAGTACACACATAGCGGCAATGAGCGCACACTGCGAGCCTCTGCATGAAAACAGGGACTTTCAATCCTCCCTCCGGCTCCCCCCCTCCAGTCCTGGGTAAGTGTACCGGCTCCTCCCCTCCAGTCCTGGGTAAGTGTACCGGCTCCTCCCCTCCAGTCTTGTCTTGGCAGGTGTACCGGCTCCTCCCCTCCCTTGGCAGGTGTACCGGCCTTCCTCCCCTCCAGTTCTTGGCTCCAGTCTTGGCAGGTGTACCGGTCCTCCCCTGCCACGGCAGGGCTCCTCCCCTCCAGTCTTGGCAGGTGTACCGGCTCCTCCCCTCCAGTCTTGGCAGGTGTACCGGCTCCTCCCCTCCAGTCTTGGCAGGTGTACCGGCTCCTCCCCTCCAGTCTTGGCAGGTGTACCGGCTCCTCCCCTCCAGTCTGTACCGGCTCCTCCCCTCCAGTCTTGGCAGGTGTACCGGCTCCTCCCCTCCAGTCTTGGCAGGTGTGTACCGGTCTTGGCAGGTGTACTCCTCCCCTCCAGTCCAGGTGTACCGGCTCCTCCCCTCCAGTCTTGGCAGGTGTACCGGCTCCTCCCCTCCAGTCTTTGAGCAGGTGTATCGGCTCCTCCCCCCCCCCCCCCTCCAGTCTTGCGCAGGTGGATCGGCTTCCCCCCCCCTCCAGTCTTAAGCAGGTGGATCGGCTCCTCCCCCCCCTCCAGTCTTGCGCAGGTGGACCGGCTTCCCCCCCTCCAGACCCAACGCTGAGGCCACCACCTTGATCCCTCAATCATGCGGCCAGTGAAGGTTCCTCCCATCCTAAACACCTGGAAGTAAAGGGATGAGGATGACGGTCCTGAATCAACGGCGGCTCCTCAGATAATCGCAGTGGGTGGCGTCATCGCTCCACCACAAATGAAACTTCTCACTTTTTCGGCCTGTAAACACGCCGGCGGCCTCTGTGCTGAAAATGCCGATCTGCTGGCTGTCATGCTGATCCCCAGCCTGTTCTGATTTTCTTACCCGAATGAAAGATTCAAATCTGGGGCTCTGTCTTCACTGGCTGCATGCTTCCTGCATGGCAAGGTCGGCAATGTACCCCTCCCCCTTTAATGAAGTGGTTTGCAGTCTTTTCCCGGCTCCCCCACCTCCTCCTTGGGGCCTGCTCCTCACTTCCGCTTTCTTCTTCACACTTCCAGTTTCCTCCTCTCACTTCCGGCGCGCCACTACCGACGTCGTCATCCCGCGCCGTCACCCCCAGGACATGTGACCGGAAGTGTGCCCCGGCGTTTCCGGTCTGTACTCGTCTTGTTGGTGAGCTGCCGGCAGAGCTGTGAAAGTGGCGCTGGATACATGGAGACCACTCGGCATGAACCCCATGGCGGGGAACGGGCCCCCCCGGGGCCCTGGAGGATGGGGGCGGTGCCTCCCGGGCCCCTGAGATCCCCGATGATGGCCATGAGGGGCCCCAGGATCCCGGGGCCAGGCAGGGGCCCTATGATTCCGGGGGGTTTGAGAGCACCTGTGATTCCGGGGCCCGGAGTCCTGAGGGGCCCAGGGATAATGCCTCCAGGAGCTATGAGACCCCCGGGCATGCCAGTGAGGGGGCCGGGCGGACTGAGGGGCCCCGGGATACCAGGATCATCCATGCCCCTGAGGGGCCCCGGGATTCCAGGACCGGCCATGCACCTGAGGGGCCCCCCGGGATTCCAGGACCGACCATGCACCTGAGGGGCCCCGGGATTCCAGGACCGACCATGCCCCTGAGGGGCCCCGGGATACCAGGACCACCCAAGCCACTGAGGGGCCCCGGAATACTAGGATCACCCAAGCCATTGAGGGGCCCTGGGATACTAGGATCACCCAAGCCACTGAGGGGCCCCGGGATACCAGGACTGTCCATGTCCCTAAGAGGCCCCGGGATGCCAGGTGCTCCGCTGAGGGGCCCGGGGATTCTAACCCCAGGATCGGTCAGGCCCCCGGCAATACCAGGCCCCGCAGCGACCAGGAACATGAGGTTTGCGGGACCGATGAGGGGCCCGATGTTTCAGGGGACATTACCACAGAGCAACGGAATGCCGGGACCCGTGGCGCTAAGGGGCCCCATGCTCCCGGGGCCCGCAGGAAGGGCCATGCCGATGAGGGGCCCCATGCTCCTGGGGACAGGTCCCGCCTCGGACCCCGGTTATGCCAATGCCACCGAGGAACCGGCTGGCGATGGGGGCCCCGAAGAATGGCCTTCAGAGCCTGCCCAGGGGCCCAGCCCACATGGCAGCTCCTTTAAGAAGCCCGTCGCTCCTGGGCGGCCCGGCGGCCATGAAAAGACCGTGGAACCCGGAGATAAACCAGCAGCCCCCGTGCGGCCTCCTGTCCCCGGCCCAGATGGGGAAGAGGCCCCGGATGTCGGCCCCGGGCTTCCCTCTGATGCCTACAGATCGGCCCCTGCCATTCCCTATCGGGAGCCTCCCTGGTCGGGGCCGCCCCAGGCCCTTTACAGCTTGGAGGTGCTGAAGGGGGGCGCCATCCTCTCCACCAGGAACCTGGCCAACACCAGCTGGACAGTCTTCGGCCGACTCCCCGCCTGCCACGTCCCTCTGGAGCACCCCTCCGTGTCGCGCTTCCACGCCGCGCTGCAGTACCGCCCCTCCCCCGGCTCCGAGCCCAACCAGGAGCGCGGCTTCTACATCTACGACCTGGGGAGCACGCATGGAACCTTCGTCAACAAGCAGAGGATCCCGCCCAAAACCTACACCGCCACCGCGTCCGGGTGGGGCACGTCCTGAGGTTTGGGGGGGAGCACCCGACTCTTTATACTGCAGGTACCTACCCGGTGTATACTGGAGGCAGTCAGAGCCCAACCTGTTGTGGGTGGTGTAGGAGGGCTTTAGGGTTTGAGCAATGGAGGGAAGCATTGGATGTGTTTCCTGAAAATATGACCCCCCCCCCCCCTCGTCTCCTCAGGGGACTTCCTGTCTCTGTGACTTCACAAAACAAATCAGGAGAAATCCAAAAGTGTGTCAATGTTCACCAGTACCCCTGCGCAGGACTCCCATCCCCCCTCACTTCCTGTTGTGGTGAAATCTCTCCAATGGAGGGAACATTGGATGTGTTATTGATGAAATATATGACCCCCCCCCCCCCCCTCCTCACTTCCTGCCTCTGTGACTTCACAAAACAAATCAGGAGAAATCCAAATGTTTCAATGTTCACCCATACCCCTGCGCAGGACTCCCATCCCCCCTCACTTCCTGTTGTGGTGAAATCTCTCCAATGGAGGGAAACATTGGATGTGTTATTGATGAAATATGACCCCCCCCCCCCTCCCCTCCTCCTCACTTCCTGCCTCTGTGACTTCACAAAACAAATCAGGAGAAATCCAAAATGTTTCAATGTTCACCATACCCCTGCGCAGGACTCCCATCCCCCCTCACTTCCTGTTGTGAAATCTCTCCAATGGAGGGAACGTCTGATGTGTTAGTGATGAAATATGCCCCCCCCCCCATCATCATAATGAAATGTTACAATAAATTCTTTGTTTTCATTCCTTGCCCTTGTACTAGACCCAGTGATGACATTAGTGGGTCTCTGTGCTTCTCTATGTAATGCAGGCAGACCATGTTTGTTGTTTAAAGGTAAAAAATATGAGCCTTTAAAACCGCTTTAAGCCGTGATTTCTAGCAGTCTCATGTACTATTCCTTCAGTCTGTGACCGTCTCCTGACTCCCAACGACTCCTATAGCATGTCTGCAGTCTCTGACCGTCTCCTGTAGTATGTCTGCAGTCTCTGACCATCTCCTGTACTGTGTCTGCACTCTCTGACCGTCTCCTGTACTGTGTCCGCAGTCTCTGACCGTCTCCTGTAGTACCATGTCTGCAGTCTCTGACCGTCTCCTGTAGTACCATGTCTGCAGTCTCTGACCATCTCCTGTACTGTGTCCGCAATCTCTGAGTCCGTCTCCTGTACTGTGTCCGCAATCTCTGACCGTCTCCTGTACTGTGTCTGCAGTCTCTGACCGTCTCCTGTACTATGTGCAGTCTCTGGTCATCTCCTGCTGAGTCTCCTGGTCATCTCCTGTACTATGTCTGCAGTCTCTGACCGTCTCCTGTACTGTGTCCGCAGTCTCTGGTCATCTCCTGTACTGTGTCTGCAGTCTCTGGTCATCTCCTGTACTGTGTCTGCAGTCTCTGGTCATCTCCTGTACTGAGTCCTGCAGTCTCTGGTCATCTCCTGTACTGCAGTCTCTGGTCATCTCCTGTACTGATGTCCGCAGTCTCTGGTCATCTCCTGTACTCCTGTCCGCAGTCTCTGTCATCCCTGTACTGTGTCCGCAGTCTCTGGTCATCTCCTGTACTGTGTCCGCAGTCTCTGACCATCTCCTGTACTATGTCCGCAGTCTCTGACCGTCTCCTGTAGTAGTATGTCTGCAGTCTCTGACCGTCTCCTGTAGTAACCATGTCTGCAGCAGTCTCTGACCGTCTCCTGTAGTACCATGTCTGCAGTCTCTGACCGTCTCCTGTAGTACCATGTCTGCAGTCTCTGACCGTCTCCTGTAGTACCATGTCTGCAGTCTCTGACCGTCTCCTGTAGTATGTCTGCAGTCTCTGACCGTCTCCTGTAGTATGTCTGCAGTCTCTGACCGTCTCCTGTAGTACCATGTCTGCAGTCTCTGACCGTCTCCTGTAGTACCATGTCTGCAGTCTCTGACCGTCTTCTGTAGTATATCTGCAGTCTCTGACCGTCTCCTGTACTTTGTCTGCAGTCTCTGACCGTCTCCTGTACTTTGTCTGCAGTCTCTGACCGTCTCCTGTACTTTGTCTGCAGTCTCTGACCGTCTCCTGTAGTACCATGTCTGCAGTCTCTGACCGTCTCCTGTAGTACGTCTGCAGTCTCTGACCGTCTCCTGTAGTACGTTTGTCTGCAGTCTCTGACCGTCTCCTGTACTTTGTCTGCAGTCTCTGACCGTCTCCTGTAGTGTGCGTCTGCAGTCTCTGACCGTCTCCTGTAGTGCGTCTCTGCAGTCTCTGACCGTCTCCTGTAGTGCGTCTGCAGTCTCTGACCGTCTCCTGTAGTACGTCTGCAGTCTCTGACCGTCTCCTGTAGTACGTCTGCAGTCTCTGACCGTAGTACGTCTGCACCTGTAGTACGTCTGCAGTCTCTGACCGTCTCCTGTAGTATGTCCAGTCTCTGACCGTCTCCTGTAGTACGTCTGCAGTCTCTGACCGTCTCCTGTACTATGTCTGCAGTCTCTGACCCTCTCCTGTACTATGTCTGCAGTCTCTGACCGTCTCCTGTAGTACGGCTGTGACTGTCTCTTGTATCATGCCTGCAGCCCCTCCCCCTTTCTGTTCACACTCACATAACTGGAGCCAAAGCTGAAAACAAATTCTGAGAAGAGATTCAGCACCAAGGACAGCGACCGATGTAACTTCCTGACCGTGCTGTCCTTGTGGGTGGATCACCTAGGGCTCGTTCACACAGACCGGCACCCAAAAATGCTGACAGGCCGCTGTATGTTTTGTAGGGGGCGTTGTAAAGGACAGCTGGGACAGCACAGACAATAGTTAGACACTCCCAGAAGAGGGGAGGGCTATCCAATGCAGAGTGTGGGGACTGTGCCGGGGAATCGAGTATTTTTGTAGCACATTCAGGGGGACATCGAAGGGGAAAAAATAGAAAGTAAAAACTCTGCAGGTAAGCTTTGGAAAGACGGGATTCCTGCGCTCTGCCCGCCGTGCCTTCTCTGCCTGCACTACCTTCTCTGCCCGCCGTGCCTTCTCTGCCTGCACTACCTTCTCTGCCTGCACTACCTTCTCTGCCTGCACTACCTTCTCTGCCCGCCGTGCCTTCTCTGCCCGCCGCGTCTTCTCTGCCTGCACTACCTTCTCTGCCCGCTGCGCCTTCTCTGCCTGCCGTGCCTTCTCTGCCCGCCCTCCTTCTCTACCTGCACTACCTTCTCTGCCCGCCGCGCCTTCTCTGCCTGCACTACCTTCTCTGCCTGCACTACCTTCTCTGCCTGCACTACCTCTCTGCCTGCACTACCTTCTCTGCCCGCCGTACCTTCTCTGCCTGCCGCCGCCGCCTTCTCTGCCCGCCGCGCCTTCTCTGCCTGCACTACCTTCTCTGCCCGCCGTGCCTTCTCTGCCTGCACTACCTTCTGCCCGCCGGGGCGCCTTCTCTACCTGCACTGCCTTCTCTGCCCGCCGCTCCTTCTCTGCCCCCGCCGTGCCTTCTCTGCCTGCACTACCTTCTCTTCCCGCCGTGCCTTCTCTGCCCGCCGCGCCTTCTCTACCTGCACTGCCTTCTCTGCCCGCCGCACCTTCTCTGCCCGCCGCTCCTTCTCTGCCCGCACTGCCTTCTCTGCCCGCCGCGCCTTTCTCTGCCTGCACTACCTTCTCTGCCCGCCGTGCCTTCTCTGCCCGCCGCGCCTTCTCTGCCTGCACTGCCTTCTCTGCCTGCACTGCCTTCTCTGCCCGCCGCGCCTTCTCTGCCCGCACTGCTTTCTCTGCCCGCCTCGCCTTCTCTGCCCGTCCTGCCTGCACTGGTTCTCTTCCGGTGAAGGCGCCTCCTCCGTACCATGACGGGTTGTGTAGATTCCCATTATGTAACATGTAAGGTCACCTTCTGCGAGGACCTCCCCTCTCTGCATTCCCTCTTATACTGTCTATTCCTATAGGGCCCAGAAGAGGACCAGGAGGCGGAGTCTGAGCTGACGGTGACACAGATAAAAGAAACACGCCGGCAGAGAGAGACTCTGCAGAGGAGGATGCTGGGAGATGACTCTGATGACGAGGACGAACCCTCTGAGGAAGGCAAGAGAGAGCGGACCGGCACTGGGGACGAGGCTGGCTGTATGTGGGGGATGGGTAAGTGATTGATCAGAAACTCACTAGGGTCCTTCCAGAGGTTACTGGGGTTCCCTGAGAATTAAAAGCATCTCCGACTCTCAGATAAGTCACCACTGACCCCCAATGTAAGGGACATTCTTCCCACTGACCCCCAATGTAAGGGACATTCTTCCCCACTGACCCCAATGTAAGGGACATTCTTCCCACTGACCCCCAATGTAAGGGACATTCTTCCCCACTGACCCCCAAATGTAAGGGACATTCTTGAGCCCCACTGACCCCCAATGTAAGGGACATTCTTCCCACTGACCCCCAATGTAAGGGACATTCTTCCCACTGACCCCCCAAATGTAAGGGACATTCTTCCCACTGACTCCCCAATGTAAGGGACATTCTTCCCACTGACCCCCAATGTAAGAGACATTCTTCCCACTGACCCCCCAATGTAAGGGACATTCTTCCACTGACCACCAATGTAAGGGACATTCTTCCCACTGACCCCCAATGTAAGGGACATTTCTTCCCACTGACCCCCAATGTAAGGGACATTCTTTGACCACCAATGTAAGGGACATTCTTCCCACTGACCCCCCAATGTAAGGGGACATTCTTCCCACTGACCCCCAATGTAAGGGACATTCTTCCCACTGACCCCAATGTAAGGGACATTCTTTCCCACTGACCCCCAATGTAAGGGACATTCTTCCCACTGACCCCCAATGTAAGGGACATTCTTCCCACTGACCCCCAATGTAAGGGACATTCTTCCCACTGACCCCCAATGTAAGGGACATTCTTCCCACTGACCCCCAATGTAAGGGACATTCTTCCCACTGACCCCCAATGTAAGGGGACATTCTTCCCACTGACCCCCAATGTAAGGGACATTCTTCCCACTGACCCCCAATGTAAGGGACATTCTTCCCACTGACCACCAATGTAAGGGACATTCTTCCCACTGACCCCCAATGTAAGGGACATTCTTCCCACTGACCCCCCCAATGTAAGGGACATTCTTCCCACTGACCCCCAATGTAAGGGACATTCTTCCCACTGACCCCCCCAATGTAAGGGACATTCTTCCCACTGACCCCCCAATGTAAGGGACGTTCTTCCCACTGACCCCCAATGTAAGGGACATTCTTCCCACTGACCCCCAATGTAAGGGACGTTCTTCCCACTGACCCCCAATGTAAGGGACGTTCTTCCCACTGACCCCCAATGTAAGGGACGTTCTTCCCACTGACCCCCAATGTAAGGGACGTTCTTCCCACTGACCCCCAATGTAAGGGACGTTCTTCCCACTGACCCCCAATGTAAGGGACGTTCTTCCCACTGACCCCCAATGTAAGGGACATTCTTCCCACTGACCCCCAATGTAAGGGACGTTCTTCCCACTGACCCCCAATGTAAGGGACGTTCTTCCCACTGACTGACCCCAATGTAAGGGACGTTCTTCCCACTGACCCCCAATGTAAGGGACGTTCTTCCCACTGACCCCCAATGTAAGGGACGTTCTTCCCACTGACCCCCAATGTAAGGGACGTTCTTCCCACTGACCCCCAATGTAAGGGACGTTCTTCCCCACTGACCCCCAATGTAAGGGACGTTTTCTTCCCACTGACCCCCAATGTAAGGGACGTTCTTCCCACTGACCCCCAATGTAAGGGACGTTCTTCCCACTGACCCCCAATGTAAGGGACGTTCTTCCCACTGACCCCCAATGTAAGGGACGTTCTTCCCACTGACCCCCAATGTAAGGGACGTTCTTCCCACTGACCCCCAATGTAAGGGACGTTCTTCCCACTGACCCCCAATGTAAGGGACGTTCTTCCCACTGACCCCCAATGTGTAAGGGACGTTCTTCCCACTGACCCCCAATGTAAGGGACGTTCTTCCCACTGACCCCCAATGTAAGGGACGTTCTTCCCACTGACCCCCAATGTAAGGGACGTTCTTCCCACTGACCCCCAATGTAAGGGACATTCTTCCCACTGACCCCCAATGTAAGGGACATTCTTCCCACTGACCCCCAATGTAAGGGACATTCTTCCCACTGACCCCCAATGTAAGGGACATTCTTCCCACTGACCCCCAATGTAAGGGACATTCTTCCCACTGACCCCCAATGTAAGGGACGTTTCTTCCCACTGACCCCCAATGTAAGGGACATTCTTCCCACTGACCCCCAATGTAAGGGACGTTCTTCCCACTGACCCCCAATGTAAGGGACGTTCTTCCCACTGACCCCCAATGTAAGGGACGTTCTTCCCACTGACCCCCAATGTAAGGGACGTTCTTCCCACTGACCCCCAATGTAAGGGACGTTCTTCCCACTGACCCCCAATGTAAGGGACGTTCTTTCCCACTGACCCCCAATGTAAGGGACGTTCTTCCCACTGACCCCCAATGTAAGGGACGTTCTTCCCACTGACCCCCAATGTAAGGGCGTTCTTCCCACTGACCCCCAATGTAAGGGGCATTCTTTCCCACTGACCCCCAATGTAAGGGGCGTTCTTCCCACTGACCCCCAATGTAAGGGGCGTTCTTCCCACTGACCCCCAATGTAAGGGGCGTTCTTCCCACTGACCCCCAATGTAAGGGACGTTCTTCCCACTGACCCCCAATGTAAGGGACGTTCTTCCCACTGACCACCAATGTAAGGGGCATTCTTTCCACTGACCCCCAATGTAAGGGACATTTTCCCACTGACCCCCCGATGTGTGTTGGTTGGCTTTTTGTAATGACCTGCAGTGCACAGCACCCTGTGTGGGGATGGCACTCCTTCCCACAGTCCCTGGTTCTGTCACTCATCCTCCTGTGTGTTGTAGGGGAGGACGCCATGGAGGAGGAGAGCGAGGAGAACCCGATTGCTTTGGAGTTTCAGGAAGAGCGGGAAGCTTTGTACCTTAAGAATCCCAAGAAAGCCCTGCAAGGCTTCTATGACCGAGAAGGTATGTACAAAACAACAGGGGGGGGGGATTTGTACCGTCTTGACATTTGGGGGGGAGGGGGGGGGTTTGTACCGTCCTGACATTTGGTGGGGGGGGGGGTTTGTACCGTCCTGACATTGGGGGGGGGGGGGTTACCCTCTTGACCTTTTTGGGGGGGGAGATACATTGTAACATGACAACATGGGGGGCATTTTGGGGGGGGGGGGGAATACATTGTAACATGACAACATGGGGGGCATTTTGGGGGGGGGAATGCATGTGTAACATGACAACATGGGGGACATTTCAAAGGGAGGAGGAATACATTGTAACATGACAACATGGGGGACATTTCAGGGGGGAGGGGGATACATTGTAACATGACAACATGGGGGACATTTCAGGGGGGAGGGGGGGATACATTGTAACATGACAACATGGGGGACATTTCAGGGGGGAGGGGGAATACATTGTAACATGAAAACATGGGGGACGTTTCAGGGGGGAGGGGGAATACATTGTAACATGACAACATGGGGACGTTTCAGGGGGGGAGGGGAATACATTGTAACATGACAACATGGGGGACGTTTCAGGGGGGAGGGGGAATACTTTGTAACATGACAACATGGGGGACATTTCGGGGGGGGAGGGGAATACATTGTAAACATGACAACATGGGGACATTTCAGGGGGGAGGGGAATACATTGTAACATGACAACATGGGGGACATTCCAGGGGGGAGGGGAATACATTGTAACATGACAACATGGGGGACATTTCAGGGGGGAGGGGAATACATTGTAACATGACAACATGGGGGACATTTCAGGGGGGGGGGAATACATTGTAACATGACAACATGGGGGACATTTCAGGGGGGGAAGGGAATACATTGTAACATGACAACATGGGGAGAGATTTCGGGGGGGGGGGGGGGGGAATACATTGTAACATGACAACATGGGGGAGATTTCGGGGGGGGGGGGGGGAATACATTGTAACATGACAACATGGGGGAGATTTCAGGGGGGGGGGAATACATTGTAACGTGACAACATGGGGGACATTTCAGGGGGGGGGATACATTGTAACATGACAACATGGGGGACATTTCAGGGGGGGGGGATACATTGTAAAATGACAACATGGGGGGACATTTCAGGGGGAGGGGGACTTTTCCAAGGCGCTGTAACTGGTGTGGAGGTGATCAGGGACACTGACTGGCAATACGGGGAAAAAAATAATTCATTTTGTTATATTATAGTTTTTTTCTTTTGTTTTACCATTTATATTTCTTAGCGCCCTGTGACCGGAGTGATACATTGTTACCATAGTAACAGTTCACTACTCTGGGAAAGTGATGAAGATTTTTTTTTTATTACGATTGCTTATACCAGAAAGCATTTTTACGGAATGATTCATTAGATATTTTTTGTTGTCATTAGCTTTGATTGGCCCCCCAACCAATCACATGGTACAGTTGGGCTGTGATTGACCCGGTCTGTACCATGTGATCACTGTGACCGATCACAGCTAGCTACACAGCGAGTGGCATGAATCCAAGCCATTCATTGTTCACAAGTGACCGGCAAGCGGTTGGAAGGGGATCACGGTAAATACCGAGAGTGAATGGAATGTAAATGTTTTTGGCTTTTTTGTTTCAGGGGAAGAACTGGAATTTGAATACGAAGAGAGGGGCCGGGGTCCTGGCTCTGCCGAATAAAGTACGTCTGTACACGGGCTGTAGTAGATTTCACTGTATCGGCAGAGTTTGCCTTTTACATTTTTTTTATTGTATTTCATTTTCCTTTTCCTGTTTGAAGGATCTCTTGACAATTTGGTCTTTTCCAGCAGATGCAAGTCGTTCCTTGACCGTAGTGTCCATGTTGTCATGCACAGCACATGATTGCCGTGGTATCCCGAGGTCTGTGGCGTGGACACAACTGTCAAGCAACAGACTAAGATCCACGGATTTTTTTTTTCAGGGGGAACGCGGTTCCGGCACCCCCAGCACTGAATGTATGCAATGGGAAGGATTGCTGGGGTGTGCTGGAGGGTCTATCGATGCTGGTTACTGGGATCTGTTTTCACTGCTGGGGGGAATTTTTCATTGGGGAGGGGATCTTATTTTGCTGGAGTGATCCATTTATTGGAAGGGGGGGGGGACGGGTTGTTGTTGGTTTTTTTTTGGGTTTTTTTTCTTTTATTGTTTCTAGAGGGTTTTTTGATGCTGGCTGCTGGCGGGGTCTATTGTCGCTTGGGTGGATCTGTTGTGGGTCTAGGGGTGTTTTGTATGGAACCTATTCTTGCTGTGGGAGTCTATTGTTGCTGGGGGGTTGTATCTTGGGTGAATTATTGTTGCTGGCATAAGGGGGTATTTTGTTGCCGGGGCTCGGCAGAGCCTCCCCTTTTGCCCCCCGGGGCTCGGCAGAGCCTCCCGTTCTGCCCCCGGGGCTCGGCAGAGCCTCCCCTTCTGCCCCCGGGGCTCGGCAGAGCCTCCCCTTTTTGCCCCCCCGGGGCTCGGCAGAGCCTCCCCTTTTTGCCCCCCCGGGGCTCGGCAGAGCCTCCCCTTTTTGCCCCCCCGGGGCTCGGCAGAGCCTCCCCTTTTTGCCCCCCGGGGCTCGGCAGAGCCTCCCCTTTTTGCCCCCCCGGGGCTCGGCAGAGCCTCCCCTTTTTGCCCCCCCGGGGCTCGGCAGAGCCTCCCCTTTTTGCCCCCCCGGGGCTCGGCAGAGCCTCCCCTTTTTGCCCCCCCGGGGCTCGGCAGAGCCTCCCCTTTTTGCCCCCCGGGGCTCGGCAGAGCCTCCCCTTTTTGCCCCCCGGGGCTCGGCAGAGCCTCCCCTTTTTGCCCCCCGGGGCGCGGCAGAGCCTCCCCTTTTTGCCCCCGGGGCGCGGCAGAGCCTCCCCTTTTTGCCCCCGGGGCTCGGCAGAGCCTCCCCTTTTTGCCCCGGGGTTTGTGTTGGGGAGATTACAGGACAGGAAAAGTGACCTCACCAAGCCTCTGACCAATCCTGAAGGTCTGTTGGTCGAATCTCATGATCCATTTGTGTTCATCATTAGGTTACCGGCTGATGATTCCAATGGGAAGCAACTGGTAGCAGAAGTCAGCCATTCTGGTAAGAAGAAGGAGGCAGCCAATCTCTGCGCTCTGGAGGCGTGCCGCATGCTGGAAATGAGAGGCTTACTCCGCCAGGAGGCTGGTAAGTGCCAATACTGATGAGGCCTAAGCCCATGTTTAACCATTTCCTGACCGGGCCAAAGACAGGACGTCCTTGGCGGGAAGTGCAGTACCGGGGTCATGGCTGCAGCAATATGCCATAACCTCAGGGTTGGTTTTGGTTTTTTTTTTTTTTTTACAGCCTGCAGTTCTCTAACTGATAAAGTTGTCCAAGCGGCGGATCCGCTGGATCACTTTTAGGTGTGGCGGGAGGAGTAGCTCCGCCATGCCCCACCCCACCTCTTCCCGGTGGTTCTTAGGCTTACCTGGATGATCGGCAGCCCCATGAACCGATGCAGCGATTACAGCTGCTTGTCACAGAGATGGAGGAAAGTTGGCCTTCACTCATCTTTGGCTTAGGAGGACTGGAATGATGCCATGATGTCACTACCGATTCCAGCCTCATGTAAACACTGCCTTTTTTTTTTTTTTTTTTTTTTTTTTTTGCAGCTTTCTCTTCCACACTTTTCCCTTCCACATAACTTTCTATTAATGTGCTTTGATACAGCACTTTGGGAACATCCAACTTCTTCTGCAATTCCCTTTTGAGGCTTTCCCTCTTTATGGAGGGTGTCAGTGATGGTGTCAGGTCAGCAGTCTTTCCCCTGATTGTGATTCCTTTTTTTTTTTTTTTTTTCTTTTTTTATCACTTTTATTGTTATCACGAGAAATGTAAACATTTGCTTGTGAAAACCAAGTATGACGGGTCCTCTCTATGGAGAGATCTGGGAAGATCCTACATCTCTCCTCTACAATGGAAAGCATCAGATCCAAAAAAAAAAATAATAATAATGGCCTTGTCTGCCAGCCTTGAACTGCAAGCGACGTCATGACGTCTCAGCCACCACCTAGGTCAGGGGTGGGCAAACTTTTTGACTTGAGGGCCGCAATGGGTTCATATATTGGACCCGGGGGCCGGACCAAGAGTAGATGAATGATGTGTATGTGTCATCCATAGTAAGTATAGTAATATTCCCCCATAGTAAGCATAGTAATTCATCCCCCATAGTAATTCATCCCCCATATAGTATTTCATCCCCCATAGTAATTCATCCCCCCATAGTAATTCATCCCCATATAGTAATTCATCCCCCATATAGTAATTCATCCCCCATATAGTAATTCATCCCCCATATAGTAATTCATCCCCCATATAGTAATTCATCCCCCATATAGTAATTCATCCCCCATATAGTAATTCATCCCCCATATAGTAATTCATCCCCCCATAGTAATTCATCCCCCATATAGTAATTCATCCCCCATATAGTAATTCATCCCCCATATAGTAATTCATCCCCCATATAGTAATTCACCCCCCATATAGTAATTCATCCCCCATATAGTAATTCATCCCCCATAGTAATTCACCCCCCCTATAGTAATTCATCCCCCATATTAAGTCCCCCCTGTGTCAATTCACTTACCTTTGCTCCGCGCGTTCCTCTCGCCGTGTTCCCGCGCCGTTCCGGTGTAGCATGAAAATCTGTCTCCTATGAGGATCTGTCCCCCTCGACGTATCTGCGCATGTGCCAGTTTCAGGCATTAGCAGCCGATCGGCGATCTCCGGCACATGCGCAGATACGTCGAGGGGGACAGATCCTCATAGGAGACAGATTTTCACGCTACACCGGTCTTCAGGGCGGACTGTGAGAGGAGCCTAGCGGGAGCCTAGCTCCGCGGGCCGGATTAAAAGGTCCGCCGGGCCGTAGTTTGCCCATTGCTGACCTAGGTCATAGAAATGAGCTGAGGCCGTCTTTCTGCTGTTGACCTCTATGGCCAGCCGCTGCAAATTTTTAATACCAGGATTTTGGCGTCCAGCTGCAGCCATAACCCCGGTATTCCATTTCAAAATATATTTATAAAAAAAATATTTTTTTTAAATATAAATAAACACTCGTTCTGTCCGTAATACCCGGCGACATTAATATATTTTGGGGTTATTATGGATATAACTAGCTTTTCTTTTTTTTTTTATTTTGTTGCTTGATCAAAGCCCTGATCCCAGAATGCAAACGTTCGGCTCTAACTGTCTTTTTTTGTATTTGTAGTTTCACGGAAAAGAAAAGCCAAGAAGTGGGAAGACGAGGACTTCTACGACAGCGACGACGACACTTTCCTCGACCGTACAGGAATAGTAGAGAAAAAGCGTCTAAACCGCATGAAGCGGGCCGGCAAGATCGAGGAAAAACCAGACACCTTCGAGTCCCTGGTGAGTGCGGGAGAATCGTTCACAATTAATAATTCTTCTCAGCAAGTGAGACTTTGTGTCCCGTTATATATGTTGTGGTTTTTTTTTTCTTTTTTTGCGATACTTTATTTCGGACTAAACAATAAAATGTGTTATTAACCGCTTAACCCCTTTGCACCTCCCAGCCCTTTAAGAGTTCCAGAATCCGGGATGTGGGCGGGGTTTTAGGGTCATGTGATTCGCCGTCACTGCAGTCGCATGATTGGAAAAGGTCTCTATCGCAAGGGGAGATCGGGACCTTTCCGTGAGTCACGGAGTTATGTGCTGAGAGCGTGCAAGGCGCGCGCTCTCAGCACATATGTATTTTCTAATGGCACGTAAATATCCCGCCGCTCAGCCCAGACGCCGAGAGGCCGCATATTTGAGTGCGCTCAGCATCTGGGGGTTAAGGACCACCCTATAGCAGATATACTGCTACAGGGCAGCACCTGTGTGCAAAATCACATATATATATGTATGTGATTTTGCATTTCCAGGTAGGGGGTACTCGCCCTACCAGTGCCGCCCTTCACAGCCACAGTTGTCAATCACTGGGTTCCATCTGGTAATTACCCACTGGCACCCGCTGATTACCAATAATCATAAACTATATATCCCATGGGGTAATCCTGATGTACACCTTTACACCACGGCATCCGACACTTTGCATTGCACTTGGTGATGGAAGGCTTGGATGCAGCTGCTCGGCCATGGAAACCCATTCCATGAAGCTCTCTACGCACTGTTGTTGGGCTCATCTGAAGGCCACACCAAGTTTGGAGGTCTTTAGCTATTGACTCTGCAGACAGTTGGTGACTTCTGCGCACTGTGCGCTTCAGCATGTGCTGACCCCGCCCTGTCATGTGACGTGGCCTACCACTTGGTGGCTGAGTGGCTGTTGTTCCCAGTTGCTTCCACTTTGTTATAATCCCACTAACAGGTGAGCGTGGAATATTTAGTAGCCAGGAAATGTCAGGGATGGACTTATTGCCCAGGTGGCCACCTATCACGGGACCACGCTTGGAGTCACTGAGCTCCTGAGAGCGACCCATTCTTTCACCAATGTTTGTAGAAGCCGTCTGCATGTCTAGGGGCTTGATTGTATACACCTGTGTCCATGGAGGGGATTGGAGCGCCTGAATCACATGATATGGAGGGGATTGGAACACCTGAATCACATGATATGGAGGGGATTGGAACACCTGAGTCACATGATATGGAGGGGATTGGAACACCTGAATCACATGATATGGAGGGGATTGGAACACCTGAATCACATGATATGGAGGGGATTGGAACACCTGAATCACATGATATGGAGGGGATTGGAACACCTGAATCACATGATATGGAGGGGATTGGAACACCTGAATCACATGATATGGAGGGGATTGGAACACCTGAATCACATGATTGGGAGGGCGGGGACAATACTTGGGGCAATATAGTGTAACTGGTGTGACATTGATCAGGGACACTGAATGGCCAATACGAAAAATTATTATTTTTTTTTTCTTTAACAAACTGCAGTGACCAAAGAAATATAGTAACGCTGCACTACTCTGGGGAAGTGATCAGGATTTTTAACCACTTCCCATCTGGCCCATGAAGATAAACAGCCGGACAGGAGTGCTGTTGAAGCGGGTTGACGTTTCTAAACGTCCCCCCCCCCCCCCCACATTCACTGCCTGTGTGCGGTCCCTGGGATCACGCAGCACCGCGATCGGTGCCCGCTGTGTCCTCCGGACACAGATCTCTGTGTGAGGTCCCAATCATGTGATCACTGATTGGCCAATCAGTGATCACATGAATAGTAGTAAGCAAGATGTCACTTCTGACATTGCTTACTACTTGTGAAATCTGTGAATGATCACAGAGGTCACATGGTACAGGGCCACTTACAACAGGCCTGTACCATGTGACAAGCGGTGACCAATCATGGCTCTCACAGTATTTCTCAATGGCTGCAAGAATGCAGCCAGAGAGAAGGAGAAATTATTGCTTTTATAGCATTTTATGGGTGTAAAAAAAGAAGAAAAAAAATCATCATCCCCCACAAGTAGTACAGTGTCACCATGGTGATACTACTGCTAGGGTGACAGTATGTAAAAAAAAAAAAAATAATAATATAAAAATGTAAAAAAAAATGTTTAAAAAATTATAATTTTTTGAAGGGGGGGGGGGGAGTGTCCGGAGTGGAAGGGGGGGGAAAGTGTCCGGACTGGAAGGGGGGAAAGTGTCCGGAGTGGAAGGGGGGGAAAGTGTCCGGAGTGGAAGGGGGGGAAAGTGTCCGGAGTGGAAGGGGGGGAAAGTGTCCGGAGTGGAAGGGGGGGAAAGTGTCCGGAGTGGAAGGGGGGGAAAGTGTCCGGAGTGGAAGGGGGGGTGAAAGTGTCCGGAATGGAAGGGGGGGTGAAAGTGTCCGGAATGGAAGGGGGGGTGAAAGTGTCCGGAATGGAAGGGGGGGTGAAAGTGTCCGGAGTGGAAGGGGGGGTGAAAGTGTCCGGAGTGGAAGGGGGGGGTGAAAGTGTCCGGACTGGAAGGGGGGGGGTGAAAGTGTCCGGACTGGAAGGGGGGGTGAAAGTGTCCGGACTGGAAGGGGGGGGTGAAAGTGTCCGGACTGGAAGGGGGGGTGAAAGTGTCCGGACTGGAAGGGGGGGTGAAAGTGTCCGGACTGGAAGGGGGGGTGAAAGTGTCCGGACTGGAAGGGGGGGTGAAAGTGTCCGGACTGGAAGGGGGGGTGGAAAGTGTCCGGGACTGGAAGGGGGGGTGAAAGTGTCCGGACTGGAAGGGGGGGTGAAAGTGTCCGGACTGGAAGGGGGGGTGAAAGTGTCCGGACTGGAAGGGGGGGTGAAAGTGTCCGGACTGGAAGGGGGGGGTGAAAGTGTCCGGACTGGAAGGGGGGGTGGAAGGGGGGGTGAAAGTGTCCGGACCGGAAGGGGGGGTGAAAGTGTCCGGACCGGAAGGGGGGGTGAAAGTGTCCGGACCGGAAGGGGGTGAAAGTGTCCGGACCGGAAGGGGGTGAAAGTGTCCGGACCGGAAGGGGGTGAAAGTGTCCGGACCGGAAGGGGGGGAAAAGTGTCCGGACCGGAAGGGGGGGGAAAGTGTCCGGACCGGAAGGGGTTAAACTGAGCCCACTGGAGGCTTTTTTTGTGTAAGAACACTTAGAGTCCCCAGTAGCTGTGAGCACCGCAGGTGGGAAGTGTCGCATTAATGAAGAGCGGGGTGTCAGTCTGGCCAAAAAAGTGAATTTTTTCTTTTGCTAAAAGTGAAACTGACTTATTTTGTTTTCTAGACCGCGAAACTGGAGCTCGTGGAAAAGGAAATCTTGGAGGTCGCCGCAAAGCTGAGAACATCTCAAACAGGTAATGTAGTCCACAGAGCCTATATGACCCCTCGCCCTCCAGAGGATTCCCCCCCCCTCCCCTCGCCCTCCAGAGGATTCCCCCCCCCCCCCCCCCTCGCCTTCCAGAGGATTCCCCCCTTCCTGACCGGCCATTTTCTGCATTATGGCGCTGCATTACTTTAACTGACAATTGTGCGGTCATGCAACGCTGCACCCAAATGAAATTTGTCTTCTGTTACCCACAAATAGAGCTTTCTTTCGGTGGTATTTGATCCCCTTTGCGTTTTTTTTTTTTTTTTTTGTTTTGTTTTTTTTTTTTTTTTTTTTTTTTTTTTTTATGCTCTATAAAAAAAAAGACCGACATTCTCTAGGGCCTCTGCTTTAAAAAAAAAAAATGTAGAATGTTTGGGGGTTCGAAGAAATTTTCTAGCAAAAACACTGATTTTTTTACATGGAAACAAAAAGTGTCAGAAAAGACGGGGTCTTCACGCGGATACGGTGATCAGGAGTAGAGAGATTACTTTGACACCCGGAGTTCCACTTTACCAGAACTCTTCACTGGAAACACCTGAACTCAGCCCTTGGGAGGGGTCTGCATGCGTCCGCCATATTATGGGTGCGATGGGTGTCTGCAAACTGGTGGCTATTTAACCCCTCGCTCTCCTGCCCAGGCCATTTTTTGCAATACGTCACTGCGTTACTTTAACAAATTGCGCGGTCGCAAATAGAGCTTTCTTTCAGTGGTAATTGGTCACCTCTGCATTTTTTTTTTTTTTTTTTTTTTGTGCAGTATAAAAAAAAAAAAACCGACAATTTTTGAGAAAAAAAAAACTTTTTTTTGCTAGAAAACACGTCCAGTAAAAAAAATAAAAAAAAAATCAAATTTCATCATAAATTTCAGCCAAAATGTATTCTGCTTCGTGTCTTTGCTGAAAAAAAATCCCGATACGTGTAAATTAATTGGTTTCCGTGAAAGATAAAATGTCTACAAATGGATAAATACTGCAATTTTTTAATTTTGTTTTTTTAATACTAGTAGTGGCAGCCATCAGCGACTTATAGCGGGACTGCGGGGGGCATTCTGACACTGGGGGGGGGGGGAGGGGACTGACTTGGTGTCACTGACGTCCCCACTGACACTAATACAGTGATCAGGGCTAATAAAAAGCCCTGACACTGTACTAATGGCACTGGGCAGGAAGGGGTTAAAATGCGGGGCGATCAAAGGGTTACCTGTGTGCTGGGTAAGTGTTTCACTGTACGCATGCTGCTATGCAGAGCAATACAAAGCAGCATGTCGGTGCTGACAGGAGAGATCTGTGTTGATTACATACAGGTCTCTCCCCCGTCAGAAAACCTTGGAGATCGCTGGGTGCCGACAAGGAATCACCGGCCAGGACCCGGTGATTGACAGCTGAGGCCGCGAATGGCTGCGCGATCAAAGGGTTAACTGTGCTTTTTTACAGTTTTGTCTGTGTGTAAGCACGCTGCTTTGTATTGCTCTGCTATGCAGAGCAATACAAAGCAGCGTGCTGGTGCTGACAGGAGAGATCTGTATTGTTTACATACAGACCTCTCCCCCGTCAGTGTTTTCAGCGATCGCTGGGTGCCGGCAGCGAATCTCCGGCCAGGACCCGGTGATCGCCAGCAATGGCGGCAGGGGCCCTGTACCCCGAAATTGAAAATCTCGTATATGTATGTGATTGTGCGCAGCCCTGCCGCCCTGTAGCAGTAGTTCTGTAGGGCGGTCGGGAAGAGGTTGAACTGTAGCCCCAGCTTGTACAGATGGAGTATAGAAAGGGATCCGGGAACAACAGTCCCAGAGGAATGGGGATCTTGTCTCAGGAATGACGACACATAGAGAAGATTGGTGGTGGTGCTTGAAACTGCGATCGGCCGTACATCAGGCGCAGCATCTGCACAGCCATCTTGGGAAGCCGAATGGGAAAGAGAAAACAGCAGAGCAATGTCCGTATAACAATTCCACTTTATTGGAATGAAAACTGCATCCACTTGTCGACATAGAAACCATCCAGTCTGGTATCTGAGCATCACAACACACCCAGTGGGGTGTCGGGGGAAGAGCCAGGATCCACACACTGGCCCAACCAATGGTATGAAACAGCTGGGACCCGGGGGATGACAGGCATCCAATGGGAGCAGAGAGAGCTAACCAGGGCAGCTGCACAGAAGAGGTTCAGGAAGACAGCACTTTGGCAGCACAACCCCCTGTGATGAGGGGAAAACACTGGGGGGGACAGACAAGTTTCGCGACTAGTATACCCCTTTCTCAAGTCTCATGAGCATATAGCAGGGCTCGACAAATCCCAGGTGCCAGGTCGTCATGGCAATTAGAAATTGTGTCCTGGTGCCTGGGTTCGCACACTGTGTCCCATTGACTTCAGTGTAAATTTACCTCCGCGTTTGGCTTCAGGGCCGCAGACGCCTCCGCGTTGGCTTCATCGCCACAAAGGCCTCCGCGTTGGCTTCAGCACCACAGATGCTCCCAATTAAGTATTGGCACCTTTGGGGAGCGGGTACACGAATTTGACAGGTATCCACTCCCACTTCTGCGATCGCCTAGGCGATCTGAAGCGGAGGTTGTCCTCCCCCCTGTAATGGGACACGTAACAGCAGGTCCCAGGAGACTACGGGGCCATTCACAAAGCCACAAGCTGTCCCAGCCGGGTGCCCACACTGAAGATGCCGGGGAGAGAAGACGACGGCTGGTGAAACCATCCATGGTGAGGACACCTCTGGACCGATGGACAGGTAAATGTCTGCATTTTAATAGTCAGCAGCTCCAGATTTTGTAGTTTTTGTAGCTGCTGACTTTTTATTTATGTATTTTTTTTTTTTCTTTAGGTGGAACTCCGCTTTAAAGTGAACTGTTCCTTTAAAATGTTGGCATTGTATAAATGTGTGACATAAATCTACACTGTGGCCGGAGTGTCTCATTTTTGGCTGAAGTAACCAGCCGTGGTTGTGCCGCCATGTCGGTCTATGGTAACGTAACTGTGTTCTCTGGCAGGTGTGACCCCGCCTTCTGCGCAGGACTCCCTGGACGCCTTCATGACCGAGATGAAAGCTGGGAGCTCTCTGGACAGCGTGTCCCGGAAGAAGCTTCACCTGCAGTCCCTGGAGCTGAAGAAGGAGCAGCAGAGGCTGACGAGTCTGATAAAGATTGTCCAGCCCACCAAACTCCCCGAGCTGAAGGCCAGGTGAGTCCTCGCGCTTCAGTATTCACGCCGCGCGTTCGCCTGCCTTCCCCGGGGAAATCTCCTCCCTGGCTGCGTCTTCCAATTTACGGCCTATAAAGCGGCTGTGGAGAGTTGATGAAGTCTTCTGTGTTCTGTAACCGTCCTGAGAACTGGAGAGCGAGCAAAGCGTTCCCGTCCTCTCTCTCTGCGGTGCGATTACCTTCCTAAGCAATCATTCACCGAGTACAATGTATCAGATACGACCTCAGAGATTTACCGGGACGGGGGGGGGCTCAGTGTCTGCAAATAAAAGCAGCATTTCATCCAGAGACTTCCACAACTGGATATGTACATCTTAAAGCGGAATTAAACTCTTGTTTTTCTTTCTTTCTTTTTCTTTTTTCTTTTTCTTCTTTCTTTTTTCTTTCTCAAATTTTTCTTTCTTTTTTCTTTTTTCTCTTTTTTTTTTTTTTTTTCTTTCTTTCTTTTTTCTCTTTCTTTCTTTTTCTTTCTTTTTCTTTCTTTCTTTTTCTTTCTTTTTCTTTCTTTCTTTCTTTCTTTTTTTTTTTCTTTCTTTCTTTTTTCTTTCTTTCTTTTTTTTCTTTCGTTTTTTTTTCTTTCGTTTTCTTTCTTTTTTTTTTCTTTTTCTTTTTCTTTTTTCTTTCTTTTTCTCTTTCTTTTTTTCTCTTTTTTTCTTTCTCTTTTTTTTCTTTCTCTTTCTCTTTTTCTCTTTCTCTTTTTCTTTCTCTTTCTCTTTTTCTTTCTCTTTCTCTTTCTCTTTTTCTTTCTTTTTCTTTTTCTTCCTTTTCTTTCTTTGTCTTTCTTTCTCTTTTTCTTTTCTTTTTATTTCTTTTCTCTTTCTTTTTCTTTTTCTTTTTCTTTCTCTTTCTTTTTCTTTCTTTTTCTTTTTCTTTTTCTCTTTCTCTTTTTCTTCTCTTTCTTTTTCTTTCTCTTTCTCTTTCTTTTTCTTTCTCTTTCTCTTTCTTTTTTCTTTCTTTCTCTTTTTCTTTTTCTTTCTCTTTCTTTTTCTTTCTCTTTCTTTTTTCTTTCTTTTTTCTTTTTTTCTTTCTCTTTCTTTTTTCTTTCTTTCTCTTTTTTCTTTTTTCTTTCTTTCTCTTTTTTCTTTTTTCTTGCTTTCTCTTTTTTTTTTTTTTTTCTTTTCTTTCTCTTTTTCTTTTTCTTTCTCTTTTTCTTTCTTTCTCTTTTTCTTTTTCTTTCTCTTTTTCTTTCTTTCTCTTTTTTCTTTTTCTTTCTCTTTTTCTTTCTTTCTCTTTCTCTTTCTTTCTCTTTTTCTTTTTCTTCTTTTCTTTTTCTTTTCTTTTTCTTTTTCTTTTTCTTTTTCTTTTTCTTTCTCTTTTTCTTTTTTCTTTCTTTCTCTTTTTCTTTTTCGTTCTTTTTTCTTTTCTTTTTCTCTTTTTTTTTTTCTTTCTTTCTCTTTTTCTTTTTTCTTTCTTTTTTTTTCCTTTTTTTCTTTCTTTTTTTTTCTTTCTTTTTTTCATTTCTTCCGTTACTTCCTGGCTTCTGGCCTAGGCCAAAACAATGTACATCCCACAAGTCTTTATGGGAGGAGGGACTTTCTCAGCTAAGCACACCATTGCGCCTGAGCTAAGGGCAGATGGATTCCAGGAAGTAAATGCTACAGGAATCATCTGCCCTTACTCAAAATGGCCGCAGCTAGATATGCTAGGGGTGTGTGTTTCAAAGTGATTTCTTAACAAAATAAAGCATAGAGACATGAATGGATGGGGGAGTTTGCTATGAATATATGAAAGTGAATTAAATCGCGGTTTCAGTTTGCGGTGCTCAGATACAGCTTGGTTCAGCTTTAATTCCTAAAAGGGACCGCCCATTCCAAGGAAAAAAAAAAAAAATCCAGATTCAGTGGTGCCTCGGTTTACGTAATTTTCGGTTTACAAATGAAAATCCATTAAAAATAATGCTTCAGTCCCGCAGAGCGCATTACATTTGTAAACCGAGGTACCACTGTACATAGAAAAAATCCTTCACATGGTCTCCTCCATAGCCCCTTCCTGTCGCCATGCACTCACTCCGATGTGTGTTGGCTCAGCTGCTCATAGTCTCAAATGTGCACAACAACAGTACAACTTGGGAGACAGTTGTCACCCCATAACAGGAAGTGCCTCAACAAAGACCTTCATGGCAAGAACACCAGGGATTTTTTTTTTTTTTTTTTTTTTATTTAAACATAATTGTTTAAATAAATAATACCAGACAATCCCGGACGCGCCCCCCCCCAGCACACGACAGGTGATTGGCAGCCTCAGCTGTGTATATTTCCCTATAAGCCTGTGTAGAGAGGGGTGTCCATTCCCTCCACTCAGGTCTCAGATTACGCTCGGCGCTGTGCAGTGTGCGAGAAATGCTGTGCAAATTCACTTGCCCAACTGGCCTCCAATCAGTGCCCCCACACCCCTCTCTGCCAATCCCTCCACTGGCTTCCATTCAGTGTCCTCCACCCCTCTCTGCCAATCCCTCCACTGGCCTCCATGCAGTGTCCTCCACCCCTCTCTGCCAATCCCTCCACTGGCCTCCATGCAATGTCCTCCACCCCTCTCTGCCAATCCCTCCACTGGCCTCCATCAGCGTCCTCCACCCCTCTCTGCCAATCCCTCCACTGCTTCTATTCAGTGTCCTCCACCCCTTTCTGCCAATCCCTCCACTGGCTTCCATTCAGTATCCTCCACCCCTCTCTGCCAATCCCTCAACTGGCTTTCACTCGCCCAATGAATAAAATTCAAAATACTAACAACTTACAAAGCCATCCACAACTTGTTCCTGTGTCGCCTCCCATGCTTACCTCCAGGACTTCTCCCGAGCTCCTCCCATCCTATGGAACTCCCTACCCCAATCTGTCCGGCTGTCTCCTTCAGACGATCCCTGAAATCCTTTCTCTTTAAAGAAGTCTATCCTTCTACCTAGTAAACTGCCATTTATTTCTCGATCAGCTCCTCCCCCCACAGCTATTACCTCCCCTGTCAGCTTTGCCTGACAATCGCTGAGTGCCGGCTGGGCAACACCAGCCTGGACCCGGTGATTGACATCTCTAGCCGCCAATAGCGGCGCGAGCACCTACCCAGAAATACAACTCAAATATATATACATACACGTGATTTAGCGCAGCCCTGCCGCCCTGTAGCAGTACTTCTGCTATAGCCTGGAGGGCAACTGGTTAATATAACTAGATAAAGTTGTTGTTCGCCCCTCACACATACTTGCTCAAGTTAAAAAATACTCACTCCTGCGCCACAGAATAATCGCCAAACAAAGGTATGAAATGCTGCTGTACACTAGTGAAAAACACCAAATAATATGAACCAACATAAACAGCACAAAACAATACCCAAACCAAACTAATTCATAATAATAAATTAGAAAATTAAAAATAAAATTCATAGTGTCCAAAAAAAACTTTTCCAAAAAAACACCGTCCGCCCGCCATATAGTCCAATGACGGATGCAAGGCGGTTCTCTCGGTCAGATAGGACGTCATATGACGTCCTCCCATTCTCACCACGCATGCGTGGCTCGGGGAGCGCGCAGCACGGCGATTAGCGGTGCTCTGTGTCCCTCGGACACAGGGGATCACAGAGCCGAAGATGTCGGCTCGGTCATGTGATCAGCTGTGTCCAATCACAGCTGATCACATGTAAACACGGAAATGACGGTTATCGGCATCTCTCTCCACTCGAGCTGTCACACTGACAGAGGAGAGGAGACCCGGTAATTGGCTTTCCGCAGAGGGGATATGTACACTGATGATCAGTGTGGCCCCAGAAGTGCCAGCAGTCAGTGCTCATCAGTATCGGGGTGACAGTGTCCTGTAGGCAGGAAGGGGGTAGAAGTGCCCGTAGGCAGGAAGGGGGTAGAAGTGCCCCGTAGGCAGGAAGGGGTAGAAGTGCCCCGTAGGCAGGAAGGGGGTAGAAGTGCCCCGTAGGCAGGAAGGGGGTAGAAGTGCCCCGTAGGCAGGAAGGGGGTAGAAGTGCCCCGTAGGCAGGAAGGGGGTAGAAGTGCCCCGTAGGCAGGAAGGGGGTAGAAGTGCCCGTAGGCAGGAAGGGGGTAGAAGTGCCCGTAGGCAGGAAGGGGGTGGAAGTGCCCGGTAGGCAGGAAGGGGGTGGAAGTGCCCCGTAGGCAGGAAGGGGGTGGAAGTGCCCCGTAGGCAGGAAGGGGGTGGAAGTGCCCCGTAGGCAGGAAGGGGGTGGAAGTGCCCCGTAGGCAGGAAGGGGGTGGAAGTGCCCCGTAGGCAGGAAGGGGGTGGAAGTGCCCCGTAGGCAGGAAGGGGGTGGAAGTGCCCCGTAGGCAGGAAGGGGGTGGAAGTGCCCCGTAGGCAGGAAGGGGGTGGAAGTGCCCCGTAGGCAGGAAGGGGGTGGAAGTGCCCCGTAGGCAGGAAGGGGGTGGAAGTGCCCCGTAGGCAGGAAGGGGGGGTGGAAGTGCCCCGTAGGCAGGAAGGGGGTGGAAGTGTGCCCCGTAGGCAGGAAGGGGGTGGAAGCGCCCCGTAGGCAGGAAGGGGGTGGAAGCGGGTGGGCAGGAAGGGGGTGGAAGCGCCCGGTGGGCAGGAAGGGGGTGGAAGCGCCCGGTGGGCAGGAAGGGGGTGGAAGCGCCCGGTGGGCAGGAAGGGGGTGGAAGCGCCCGGTGGGCAGGAAGGGGGTGGAAGCGCCCGGTGGGCAGGAAGGGGGTGGAAGCGCCCGGTGGGCAGGAAGGGGGTGGAAGCGTCCGGTGGGCAGGAAGGGGGTGGAAGCGTCCGGTAGGCAGGAAGGGGGTGGAAGTGCCGGTAGGCAGGAAGGGGGTGGAAGTGCCGGTAGGCTAGTGGTTAAATAACAAAGTCCTTTATCCCAAATTCCAGGTTCCTTTAAAAAAAAATCTTAATATTTTCCTCCTATGATATGCGCTTCCACCCTCCACCATTGCTGTGACCAACATAAACCGCACTCCCCAGATATTGGTGAATAGTAGGCCTTTTAGGGATCCTACACCCTTTACAGCCTCCAGACCTCCATTCCACCATACAGGTCTCGGATGATCCTTCCACTCACTTCCTGATAGACTTCCAAACCAGCTCCACAGTTGTGCCAAAGGAAAAAATTGTATATAGTGTAATATTGCTAATGACCGCATAACATTCGTTAATATCAGGCCACTCCCATTTCACTAGATCCATAAAAGCATTATTAGCCTCCATCAGCATGACATCCAGGGACAGCGCCAGAAACCTCACAGCTTGGACTGCAGAGGATGACAGTATGTGTATTAACCAGATCTCAAAAATGGCCGCTTGGAACTCACCGCTCGGCGTGCGTTCCACTCACTGGAAGTTGCGTGAGACGTTCAGACGGCAGACCGGAAGTGCGTCGACGCGTTTCGCCCCTCCCACTGGGCGTTCTCAAGACCTGTATGGTGGAATGGTGGTCTGGAGGCTGTAAAGGGTGTAGGATCCCTAAAAGGCCTACGATTCACCAATATCTGGTGAGTGCGGTTTATGTTGGTCACAGCACTGGTGGAGGGTGGAAGCGCATATCATAGGAGGAAAATATTAAGATTTTTTTTTTTAAGCACCCTGGAATTTGGGATAAAGGACTTTGTTATTTAAAAGTTTTTTTGGACACTATTTATTTTATTTTTAATTTTCTAATTTATTATTATGAATTAATTTGGTTTGGGTATTGTTTTGCGCTGTTTATTTTGGTTCATACCTGCTCAAGTGCCTGGCCTCACTGTACAGCATAGAGTAGGGAGCTGAGTGTAATCTGAGACCAGAGTATTTAAGAAAGTAAAAGTGAGGTTTTTGCTTTTATTTTTTTATTTTGCACAAATTTGGGCAACTATTAGGCCTCGTGCTCACAGGGTGTTAAAAAAAAACAAAAAAAAAAAAAGCTGTCCTTTTAGCAGCAGCGTTTTTTCAGGAAAAACACCTGACACTTGCAAAAGTATCTAGTGCTTTTCCCAAGTGCTTTGCCATGTCAAGCAATTTTTTTTCTGCCAAAACGCTTTTTGGGTTTGGGGGGTTTTTTTTTTACCTGATGGTAAACGCTACTGCTACTAAAAGCTTCTAAAAGTCTGTGTGCATGGACAACATGGGGGGCCCTTTGGAAGCTGTAAAAAAACGCCTGACACCCCTAAGGCCTCATGCACACAGGGCATTTTTGCAGACGCTTTTATGGGCATCAGGCTTTTAGTTTTTTGGCTTTTTTTATTTTTTTTTTGCTTTTAGTAGCAGTAGTGTTAACCAGCAGGAAAAAAACCTCAGGTCCAGTACATCCAGGAGCAGCAGCGTTTTGGCAGAAAAAAAATGCTTGACGCGGCTACACGCTAGGTGTGTTTTGCGCATGAGCATTCATTTCAGTGGACAGAATAAATTTTTATTCTAGCCAATGAAATTAACTCCCAAGCACTTGGCGCTTGGAAACGCACCTGAACTCTTGTAAAAGCGTTAGATACATTTTACAAATGTCAGGCATTTTTTCTGCAAAAATGCTACTGCAAGCAGGACAGCTTCTAGGAGAGGTTTGTTTTTTTGGTTTTAGTGTTTTGGGGGTTTTTTGTTTTTTTTTGTTGTGTTTTGGCTTTGTTTTGTTTGTTTTTTTTTTGGTTTGTTTTTTGTTTTTTAATGTCCTGTGTGCATGAGGCCTTCGTGTGCAAAATTAAGATTGAAGCTCTTCCCATCTCACCTGTTTATTGTCATCTGTTAAAGTAAGAATAATGACTCAAAATTTACAAATATTTCTGACATTTAAAAAAAAAAAAAAAAAAAAATCGGTGACCAATATAGCCGCCCTTCTTTTCTATAACATTCATAAGCCTTTCAAGAGTCACTCATCTTCATTCATGGAGTCGGTTTCTTGATTTGTTAAACATTCAACTTTTTGTGCAGCAGCAACCACAGCCTCCTTGACACTGTTTAGAGAGGTGTGTGGTTTTCCTTCACCGTAAGTTTCCCGTTTAGGAAGGGCCAACAAGTTCTCAGTAGGGTTTAGGTCAGGTGAGGAAGGGGGCCATGATATTCTTTCATATTTAAGGCCTTTACTGGCTAGGCACGCAGTGGAGTACTTGGGTACAGGTGATGGAGCATTGTCCTACATACATATCATGGTCTTCTTGAAAGATGTAGACTTTTTCCTGTACCACTGCTTGAAGAAAGTGTCTTCTAAAAACTGTCAGGAGGTTTGGGAGTTGATTTTGAGTCCATCTTCAACCAAAAAAGGTCCATCTAGCTCCTCTTTGACTCATATGCCAGCGAGGTGGGGTACTGGTATGATTAAAGTGGAGCTCTGTGCCCATTACTGATCCAACCACTGGCCCATCCATCTGATCCATCAAGAGTCACTCATCACATCAGCCCAATAAAACCTTTAAATAAATCTGTCTTCCAATTTTTCTTGGCCCGGTCTTGATGTTTCATCTTGTGTGTCTTGTTCAGTGGTGGTCGGGTCTCCTTACCTTGGCCATGACTCGTCCATCAAGAGTCACTTATCTCATCAGCTAACAAAACCTTTGAAAAATCTGTTTTCCGATATTTCTCGGCCCAGTCTTGATGTTTAATCTTACGTGTCTTGTTCAGTGGTGGTCGGGTCTCCTTACCTTGGCCATGACTAATCCAGCCACGGGTTCATCCATCTGGTCCATCAAGAGATTTTTCAAAGGTTTTATGGACTGATGAGATGAGTGACGGTCTTCTGATATTTCTTGGCCCAGTCTTGATGTTTCATCTTATGTGTCTTGTTCAGTGGTGGTCGGGTCTCCTTACCCTTGGCCATGACTGATCCAGCCACTGGTCCATCAAGAGTCACTCATGTCATCAGTCCATGAAACCTTTGAAAAATCTGTCTTCCGATATTTCTTGACCCAGTCTTGATGTTTCATCTTATATGTCTTGTTCAGTGGTAGTCGGGTCTCCTTACCTTGGCCATGGACTGATCCAGCCACAGGCCCATCCATCTGATCCATCAAGAGTCACTCATCTCATCAGCCCATAAAACCTTTGAATAAATCTGTCTTCCGATATTTCTTGGCCTGGTCTTGATGTTTCATCTTGTGTGTCTGTTCAGTGGTGGTCGGGTCTCCTTACCTTGGCCATGATGGATCCAGCCACGGGCCCATCCATCTGGTCCATCAAGAGATTTTTCAAAGGTTTTATGGACTGATGACATGAGTGACGGTCTTCTGATATTTTCTTGGCCCAGTCTTGGTTTCATCTTATGGTCTTGGGCCCGTGGTCGGGGTCTCTTACCTTGGCCATGGACCAAGGTCCATCAGGAGTCACTCCGTCACCACCACTGAAAAAGACGATATAAGTTGAAACATCATATACAGTGGATCAAGTCTCCTTATGGCCATGGAAGGCAGGATTTTCCAAAGAGTCACTTTTATGGACTGATGAAATGATATTGATATGAATTGATATTTCTTGGCCTGGTCTTGATGTTTCATCTTGTGTGTCTTGTTCAGTGGTGGTCGGGTCTCCTTACCTTGGCCACGATGGATCCAGCCACAGGCCCATCCATCTGGTCCATCGAGAGATTTTTTTCAAAGGTTTATGGACTGATGACATGAGTGACTCTTGATGGACCGGATGGATGGGCCCGTGGCTGGATCAGTCATGGCCAAGGTCAGTAGACCCGACCACCACTGAACAAGACGCATAAGTTGAAACATCAATACTGGATCAAGAAATATCGGAAGGCAGATTTTGCAAAGGTTTTATGGACTGATGAAATGATATTGATATGAAATGATATTTCTTGGCCAGTCTTGATGTTTCATCTTCATGTGTCTTGTTCAGTGGTGGTCGGGTCTCCTTAGCTTGGCCATGGCTGATCCAGCCACGGGCCGGTCCATCAAGAGTCACTCATCTCATCAGTTCATAAAACCTTTGAAAAATCTGTCTTCCGATATTTCTCGGCCCAGTCTTGATGCTTAATCTTACGTGTCTTGTTCAGTGGTGGTCGGGTCTCCTTACCTTGGCCATGACTGATCCAGCCACGGGCCCATCCATCTGATCCATCAAGAGTCACTCATCTCGTCAGCCCATGAAACCTTTGAAAAATCTGTCTTCCAATATTTCTTGGCCCAGTCTTGATGTTTCATCTTGTGTCTTGTTCAGCGGTGGTCGGGTCTCCTTGGCCATGACTCTGAGCACTGAACACCTTGTACTTCTGGGCACTTCAGGTAGCTTGCAGTTCTGGAATATGACAGCACTGGAGGATAATGGCTTCCTGGTAGCTTCACGTTTTGAGTCTTCATCTCTTTGGCAGTAAATTTGCGTCTTTTTTTTATTTTCCAACACATTTCTTGCGACCCTTTTGACTCTTTGATGGCTCTGTGATCGCGCCCCAATGTCTTTGCAATTTCTAGAGTGCCGCATCTCTCTGAAAGACTTTTTGACTTTTCAGAGTTGGGTAACTTTTTTTTTGGCCCATTTTGCCTGAGGAAAAGAAGCTGCCTAATAATTTTATGCACACCTTGATATAGGGTGTTGATCTCCCTAGGCCACACCCTCCCTCATTACACAAATACAGATCACCTGATATGCGTACATCCAATAAGAATTCACATTTTATACAGCTTGGAGTCGGACAATATGCCTAAAAATGATGATTTGGTCAAAATGCTCACTTGCCTGATAGCTATGCACACGGTGTAATTGTGGTTTTGAAGATTTGAAGTTGATGGAAGTGTATCCCCCCGAATGTTGGGGTACATCTGCATGGATGACATACATTGTAGTGTTGGACTAA